>JANCIK010000005.1:0-497500 GCA_028532985.1 Stropharia rugosoannulata
AGGCAGTGCGCCGTGGTGCGTGCGTGCGTGGCGGAGTCGTTCCGTGGACGTACGGCTGTGTGACGGGCAGGGTAGGGGAAGGGCTAGCCATGCAGCATGGCAGCGTCGAGGTGAGGCAGTGGGTATGCGTGGCTGAGTGCGTGGCGGGGTGGGTGCGTGGGGACAAAACGGCCATGCAGCATCGTGTGGCTGCATGGCTGCATGGCGAGGTGGGGCGGGTACGGGTGGGGCGGGGCGTGGAGGCGGCGTGGCAGCGAGATCAGGCAGGGCGGCGTGGCAAGGCGAGGCGGCGTGGCAGAGAGGTGAAGCAGGGTGGCAAGGCGGCGTGGCGGATGTCGCTGCGTGGCTGATGCGTGGCGGGGCGGGATGCGTGGCGGGGCGGGACAGAGGAGCAGGCTGCGTGGCGGCGACGTTGGGCGTGGCGTGGCGTGGTCGGACAACCGGCTGCGAGATAGCCGGCTGCTGGCTACCGCTGCGTGGCTGCCGTGCGTGGCAGGAGCCTTGCATGGCTGGCACATGAAAGCCGTGCATGGCAGTAAAGTAGCCGGTGTTGCCGACTACGCCAGGTTCGGCATAAAGCGTGGCAAGATGTGCCGTGAGCTGCCGGCGTGGCGGCGACGCGTGGCGGGAATTGCCGGTGAGCCTGCCACGCACGGCAGCCACGCACGGCCAGGTTGGCCTGCCACGCAGCCTTACAGTATTTTATTTGTACAACTCGTAAAACAAACAAATAAAATGTTGTGAGACATCATATGGGGGTTTTCAAGGCGTGGGAATCCGAATCTGCAATCAGATTTGTTCCCACGGTTACCGTTCAGGCCCATAACCCATGCCCCCGCTCCGCGGGGGCATAGGTATAGAATGGGAGAAGGCCCTAATATCGGTGGTGCAAGTGTAGACGACGGTGGACTCCGTATCCGGGACTGCCATCCCCCGAGGGCATTCGCCAAACCCACGCCATCCTGATCATCGAAGCATTCGTCTCTGACAGATGGCGCGACCCCGCGTACGCGTTCTCATCCTCCCCTCCTGCCCCATACACACTCTCTCAACGTCCGCAGCATCCGTCTCTACCCAGCTACTTCGTTCCGCGTTCCCCGACTGCGTGTCCATGGGCGGAGCTAGCCCGCCACTCGCAGGCGTACTCGTGGTCGTGTCAAGGTAAACAGACGGGGGTGGTACCGCAATCCCACCACTCGCGCTGAGGGGCGTCACTCCGTTCGCAAGCGCAGCGCGCATCTGCGTCGCCCGCTTCTTCGCAGGCGCGTACCGCAACGTTGCTGCTTCGGGCTTATGTCCTGCGCAGGGGCGACATTATACCTAAGCCCGCCGCGCACGACAGGTGCCAGGACTTGCTGGCAGACCAACAGGCCTACAGGGCGGAAGCGGATCGGGAACGGGCTCTCCTTCCCTCTCAACATCTGCCCACCACTTCCCGGTGCCGCGCCTGCGCCTCCCCCCCCCAGCGCGAAGCTCTGGGGACGTTATCCGCCCTGTCCATGACGTGCTGCGCCAGCGCAGTCGAGTCTGGGCCCAACAAAAGCGTTCGGCGAGGTCGGTGGGGTGAGCTTCCTGTACAGTGTACTTGGCATGCTGTTATCTCTAGAAGGCGACGGTAGAATCGGAGGAGGCGAGGAGGAGGTGCGGTCGGTGGTGGACCAGGTGGGGGAAACATGCAAGCACATTTGGCGGGGCTGTTGGTCCTGTCCCATCTTATACTGGCGAAGGCGAGCGGGGAGCGGGGGAGGCCGACCCAAGGGTGTCCTCACAGAGACGGCATGGGCGGGGAGGTGAACGAATGGAAATCGATTGTATTGGGGAAAGGAGCAGCTGCGGCTGAGACGAATGCGATCGGGGACATAATGGGTGACGGAGACGTTGCTGCTGCATTCAGCGGTGACCACCCCCGTTGCCGACGACGTGTCTGTACCTCTAAAACGTACAATCCAACAAGCAGAGGCCCCAAGCCCAGCTCGGACATCGTCGCCGATGGTTATGACCACGAGCGAATCCGACTGTTCAACAACGAGGAGCGGTGGAAATGGGCGTATGCAGGGAAAGGGTGGAGGTGTTGGACAACGGGATGCGACATAGGCTGAGTTGTCGATGGGGTGGGGATAGCCTTTCTACGCCGCGCAGGGAGGGCGGGGGGCAGGCGAGGAGAGGGGCCCGTATGTACCTACTGATACATAAGCTGCAGCCATTTCCAGGTAAACAGGGCACATACATTGATAAATCTTCGTTGCCTGCACTCTTCCTTTTCTCCCAGCCGTACCTGGCAACTCTCATCTTATGCCCGCCATGACCCAGACCACGCCTCATCTATCACACCGGACATCGATGGAGTAGAACCACATAGCAGGCGTTCCGGATCTTCCTTCATCTAGCTGTGCGGTGCGCCGAATGGGAACGATCTGAAGCAAGACCGCTGGTTCCATTACAAGTCCAATGCAACAATGAGACGGGGCGAAATTTGGTTTACAAACAGACATACCTAGCAAGTCCTGCCCTCGCCATATGGCGGCTGTACTCCTCGACTTTGCTTTACCGCATACTTGTGTTGACCTGAGCGTGACAAGAGACGTGAGGCCTGCCTGTTTCTCAGCGAGCCGTACTTAGATGATGGCGGGGAAGGGCAAGAAGCTGACGCAACGCCGCCGAACCGTGCGGCACCCAAACGGCACCAGGACCCCGGAACACAGCCGGAACGGAACACTCTACATTCCCCGTAGTACTCGTTCGCCAACAAACACCAAGGCATTTTTATTTTTATTTGAAATAGTTATGTTCGATACAAAGGTGTTTGTGTTTTACGCGGCCTCTACCAGCCTGAGCCTAAGCCCGCGAGTTCGACTGAAATGCCGGCATCGAGTTCGAGGAACGTGCACGATCACTCGAATACTCCTTTGCCTGCGTGGTCGAATGCCAGTACGACTGCGCCAGATCACGCAACACCCCAAAAAAGTCCTCAGCGTTCGGTAGCGCGAGCGGAACCCAAACTGAGCAGGCATCAAGTCGCCCACCGACTCCCTCGGCCCACCCTCACCCCTCTCTGTAGTA
This sequence comes from Stropharia rugosoannulata, assembly GCA_028532985.1. Taxonomy (NCBI): domain Eukaryota; kingdom Fungi; phylum Basidiomycota; class Agaricomycetes; order Agaricales; family Strophariaceae; genus Stropharia; species Stropharia rugosoannulata. The sequence goes on from JANCIK010000005.1 coordinate 3,061, forward strand.
GACTGCTCCGTATACGACGACATCGACAAGCGCAGCGTATCTGCAGTCAGAGCGCGGCGTGGCTTGACGAGCTTACCCTGCTCTCCAGGATGCAAGGCGGTACGCGCGTGTAGAGGCGGGGGCACAGGCAGGGGCGAGTTCGGGTGGTGGAACTCAAGCGAAGTCGTTTATGGAGCCAGAGGCAAAGCTTGCGTCCGGGCTGAGGTCAAAGATGGTACCTAGAACGAGAAGAAAAGAAAGGGTCAGCCGTGAGCTCGATAATTATATCACAACATCAAGAAGAGAAAATAAACCAATTATCGCTTTCCCCATAATCACGCAAAGGGCAAAAGAAAAAAAGCAAATCAAGAGAAATAACTCACTTCCACTCCCTTCTCATAGCTCTCATCCATCTCCCTCGTACTCGCACTCTCACTTAAACTCAAACGACTCAAAACTGCCCTCACGCACTTCACGCTCACCCTCCTCACGAACATCACCCCTTTATCCTTCTCCTTCTCCCCCTTACCGGATGAGCGGGGCGAGCCCAAGGGCGAGTGAGAGCGGGAGGTGGAAAGATTCGAGGTGGATGTATGCGGTGCGTTCGAGGGATAAAATTGTGACCTAGAATGTGACCGCGAACGCGAGCGATCTTTTGCGCGCGTTGGGCATCTATCAACATGTATAACGATCAGTATGTGAACGCGGAAGGGTTGTCAGAAAGAGCGTACCTGGATGCAAGTCCGAGCCCATGGGCGAGTGTGATTGCGGATGTGAATGTGGCTGCGCAGTGGGGGTGGGAATGGAAGTAGAATGCGAGCGGAACCCGTTCACCCGCGACGGTCCTACTGACACTGATTGCGGCGAGTACGATGGCGAATTCGATCGGAATTCTGTGCGAGAAGGAGAATCAGGTTGCCGACCTTTTCGTTGAAGGAGTGATGGAGGATTGGGCTGAGGAGGACTGCGTCGACGTCAACCCGGGCGAAGCAGCAAGCGCTCGCAGTCAATGCAGTAAACCGAGTTCCGGTCCTAATCGTCAGCGGTGTCAGGGAGTCTACATGCGGCCTTGCCTCAGTTGGAACTGCAGTCCTCTCGTCTGCATCGCCTCTTCTACGACAGATGTCGGTGGGGGTGAAATTATGAGGAGAGTCGATCTCCGCCGCGTTGGTATTTGCGTAATATCTCCAGTCCAGCATAGGACTTCAGCATTATTGCCTGATCGTAACGCCAGCCTTTATTCAAGTTCACGCCGGGGATCACAGTCAAGAGGGATCATGTCAAGGTCAACAATCGGTTTGGTTGATGGGGCTCTTGCAAAGGCCATCTTCGGCAGGATGCGAGTGAGAGCCGTGGGCGTCCTTGTGCAGATTTCTCGGGTGGGTAGGGCATGGGTTCCCGCTTGCGAAGGTATTGGAACAACGAGGCGATCGAGAAGTTCTGACATGGACGCGTTAGCCTGTCATCGATGGCAGAGATGAGTAAAACCCACCTCAAACGGTCGCCCCGTCTCTTCCCGTTCATGCAGCTGCAAATGCTGATGCTACATCCGTCACTTCTTGGAGCGCGGATATGTAGGGGTAATGCGTGGAAGTCAACCTCGCTACTTATGTCCTCGCGGGCGGTGGGATGACAGGGCTCGGTGACAGAGATCAAGCGCAGACGCGAGACACAGAGGGGAGGGGGTGCTTCACGACGACGGCGGGGTCGTGGAGCATTCGTGTGCGCGAGTTGAGGAATGGAGCCGCGTATATGCGGCTCCGGCGGTGAAGCTTGAAGGGGGGCTAGGGACGGCGTCGAAGAGGGAGGGGCAAGTGGGGGTGGCGGTTTGAGAACAAGGCGGATTAGGCCGCGCGTCCATAGCCGTGGAAGCACGGAACGCGCGGCCCGGAACGGAGCGTGCACGGAACGGAGTAAACCGTGCGCGCAGGCTACAAGATAGAGGTCGGGTGGAGAGGGAAGGGCGGGGAGGTGGGGACGTGCACATGCATTAGGATGCATTGCACAAGAGTGTGGAGGATCGGCAGGAGCCTGGGTGCAGTGCAGCTGCGTGGGGAGGGAAGCGGGCCACGGCGTAGGGGAGGCGGTGTGGCTGGGTTACGGCCCACGGGCGGGCAGAGGGCGTGCGGCCTTGTGTGAAATAGGTGTTGTGTGTGCGTAGCGGCGCGGCTGCGCGGCTGCGTGGTGTTGTGCGTGCGTGCGTAGCAGCGTAGATGCGCGGGTGCGTGAGTGCGTGGCGGCGTGGGTGGGTAGGCGCATGCAAGGCACGTGGTTGCATTGCTGGCTGGCTGCACGGCGGGCGGGGTAGAGGACGTTGCAGCCGTGCAGCATGGCGTGTGTAGGGCAGCAGAAGGGCAGCCGAGGCCCTCTGGCGATTCGGCTGTCCAAGTTGAGGGGGGACGGTTAAGGGATAACCGGCTATGCATAAGCCGGTTATCCGGGACAGCCGGGACAGCCTGGGCTTGGCTGTCCCAAGGTGCGCGGGGCAGCCGTGGCTGTCCTGGCATGCAGGGGATGACGTGCGGGACAGCCACGGTGCACCGGCTATGTGTGAGCCATATAGGCGGGACAGCCAGGACAGCCAGGTGCGGGGCCGTACATAAGCGTGAACGGCTGCCCCACGGGTGTACGGCATTTGCCGAAACGGCTGTCCGGCTGTCCCGCGGCTGTCCTTTGGCTGTCCGTTTCTTGTTTAATTCATATCAATACAAATACTGTAGTAAAAAATATAATTGTATATGTTTTGGAATCAGAAAAATTGTGAGAATCAGGTTATACACTCAGCTTAGTCAGCAGACAGCCGGGACAGCCTTATCACCAATCTGTAACACAGGCCGGCTGTCTTGTTGGAATAAGGCTAGATCAGAACTAATCTCCACCCAACCCAACCCACCAGTAGTACCTCTCCCCACCCAACATATTCCATCCCTATCAATTGCAACCCAACCCAACCCATCCCTACCATTCCCAACCCAACCCATCCCTCTCAGTCCCTACCCAACCCATCCCTCTCAGTCCCTACCCAACCCATCCCATCCCTAGGGCTGAACCCTACTCCCAACCCTACCCAAAAAAGAAAAAGTAGCCCATAACCCTAACTTCTGCGCGCGCGCAGACATCACCGGCGGTGTCACACGCACAGGTAATAACCCAAACCTTAATAGTCGTCACCCAACTTAGGCATAGCCGAAGGGGACCGGCGGCGCAGCAAGGGTTATTGTTATTTTAAGAACGAAAGAGGCTTCCACGACCGCGCTCCCTTAATCGGGACCACGGGCGGTGTGAACCCGTAATTACACCGGTGCGAAACGTCACCGGTGGGAGATAGTCATTATTTATAGCTGCACTCACGCAGAGGCAGTGTATTTTTGTCTTTATTTTATATTTAGACAGCATGAGACGTTCTACTTCTTCGTAGAACAATGGCTGGGAGCGTTGAGCTATTCTTGGAGTAGCCCGCGCATGAGAAGCATCGGTTATGATGGGCCAAAGTGCCCGGATGACCTGGTGACCTGATCATGCGGTGTGGAATGGTCCTCGGGGTAGACAGCGTGTAAACGCATTAGCACCCTCTCATGCGCACAGACCGTCGCCAGACGTCTATAAAAGCAGGCCAGGTTGCACTGATGAGGGGTATCCCGAAAGCGCCCTTTACTCCTTCGTTAGGTGTAGGGTCCTTTGCAACTGGTCGATACCTCATACAGCTAAGTAAACGCCACCCTAAACCCTAAACCCTCCCCTGCCCACTGGCCATAATGTCCACTGTCCTTAGCTGAACCCCGGATAACGATGAAGAATATAGGAACAGAGAAGAGATTCTTGCCCATTTTGCTGGGGGAGGACAAGTTGGGGCGTCAGAAAGGCTCGGGTGCGGATTGGGGCGCATAAACGAGCGAGCCTAAAGTTGTGCGACGTGCTGTTCGGCACATGGTCCGAGAACGGAAGCCAGAAGGAATTGGGGCACCATACCAGAAACCGACAACCCAATGCCCGAATCGACTAGCTGGATAAGCTTGGGATAATCGATGTTGATGAAGGTTGAATATTGAACATCGAATAATACTGCAGTGTGATGGCAAGAAAATAAAAGAGAGTAGTCTACTAAATCAGTGAGCAAGAATGATTATTGTAAGAGTTGATCAAACGAATGTGAGAGAATGAAGCAAGACATGTCGAATGAGAGAGAGAGACGTAGTCAGTAGGAAATAAGATCGAGCAAGACAAAAAGAATATTAGGGTAATGTTTTAAATCAGGGTCCCATTTCATACTTCCTTCCTTCCTTCCATCCTTATTCAAGGTTCCGACGGTGTACCGCGCCCGATTCCCATCCCAACGCGCACCAGTGTCTCCAGAGAGGCTCGCCCATTAATCAGCAAGTCCTCGTCCCATGTAACCCTGCCTTTCTCAAAGAGCACAACAATCGTCGAGCCACCTAAGAGAAGAGCGATCAATTAGCCGTGAGCTCATATGGCCGGCAGGTAAACGACATACCAAACGCGAAGTAGCCGAATTCATCGCCCTTCCGTACATGTGCGCCCTCCTCTACCGTTGTCCGGATAGTGCCGACCATCATCGCACCCACACATACTGCCATGACACGCCCAAACTGTGCGCTTTCGATCGGGACTACCATCCGCGCGTTCTCACCATATACGTCAAGTGCAGAGCGGATTGCTTGGGGCTAAACGGTCCGTCAGAAAACATTCATCCAAATGAGTGGGTCGGGAGGACGTACATTGACTGTATAATATTCTCCTGAAATGTATGTCATCTTCCCAATGCGTCCCTCCACAGGGGAGTGGAAGCGGTGGTAGTCCTGAGGCGCAAGGCGGAAGATAGCAAGTGCACCTCCAGCATAGCGTTCAGCGGTATCCTTGTACGCGTCTCCGAGGAGTCGTGAAACAGTAAACTCGCGTCCCTTGATCCACAGCCTTGTCGCCTCTGACACACTCTCGAACGTCATGAGTCGGCAGTCCGCCGCGCTCACGAGACGGTATGGGTCATTGGGAGCTTCAATGGGGCGTGCGGATGGTTTCAGTTTTCGATAGAAGAATTGGTTGAACGTTTCTGGTTAGGGAAGACAGTCAGTCAGTAAATTACGTAGTTAGACTGCATACGCACTGAACGAGTCCAGAGGATCCAGTACTTCATCCATGTTCAACCCGTGGAACTGTATGAAAGCCGGGATGTCTTTCGCTGATTCTGGATTATCGTATTTTATGCCCTGCTTGATCGAGAGAGACTTGAGGAGTTTACGAGCTAAAAAGACACAATCAAAACAAGTAGCGTGAATAATAGTAGTAATACTTACCTCGCGCGCCCTCCATCCTGCTGGTAGCGCCCTTGTAGAGCAACCGGATACCGAGGCGGACGTAGACCTGCATCTTCTCCTCTTCCAACTGCCCTGTCAGCCTATTCTGCACAATGATGTTCGCCGAGTTCTATCATAACCGAGGATTAGCAAGAAATCATAATGTGAATGAAGACGACTACTCACTGCACCAAGCCTGTAGTCTCCACTGGATACTTTCCCGATGATCTTCGTGTACCACTTCCGCTGAGCCTGACTCGCAGTGACAAAGTTCCCCACCACAATGCGGTTCACCTGGTTCCAGTCCGTACTCGCGCAGATTGCTAGATGTGTGATTATGTCAATCTCAGCCTTCGAGTTCAAGCGGGGCCGGTGGCACAGAGGACAATTCTTCACGTTGATCACGCGCTCGACGGGGTTCGTTTCCGCAACTGGGGTGGATGGCGTCGGGGGCACAGAGATAGAGGGCGACTCGTCTCCACAGGTAGGGCTGCTCTTGGAGGCACGTCGCATGCCCTTGAATCGCATCTTACGCGGCTTCTTTTTCTTAATCTGTGCGTCTGAGGCGCCCTGAGGGACAACGGCCTCATTCCCGTGTGCCGCACCGAGTATGAGATCGGCTTCCTCCGCGTCCGAGCTCAAGTCCGAGCTCTCGTTCCCAGTCCCGGGTGCTGCAGCAACCTCCGCAAGCGTGAGCTGCATACCCTCGGTCAGGTAAGGTTGGTTGACGATGGGCTGGTCTGAGGGTTGCTGGTGAGGTGGTAGAGAGTCACTGCCCTCCTGGTCTGGTCTAGTGTGGGCGACCACGTGAGCCATACCCGAGAAGTCAAGGTTGTCAAGCTCTAGCTTAACCTCCTGACCCCGTGCTCCTGAAGCTCCCAGGACGGGGGTGGCGACAACGCTTGTATCTGGCATATTGTCGTCAACGTCAAGACGCTTCTTCTCCTCGTAAGGGCGGCCCAGCTCCGTCTCAAGACACTGTACAGCCTCGTCCATAGTAAGTTCCCCTGTATGCGGGTCCTTGCCGTAGCGCGTGAAGAACGATGCGACGGTTGTTCTTGTCAAGGTTGATCCAAGAGAGTCAAGCATGGACGTCAGCTCGACGTGGGATAACGTGTCGGTATCGTCAGTATCGTACTGCTTTAGGTATTGCCTCCAGAAGCGCTGGCGTAGTGCATCATACGGTTGGTACTTCGCTCTAGATAGCCATGGTAAACACAGATTCGAGGGGTAAACAGACAAACTCACCTGAAACGCAGAATAGGCCTATGTTTGCCTTCCCAGGGTATACCCTTCTCTTTCTCCAGCGGCTTCGCGAATTGGCGCATGCCCTCTTCCTGGCCCTCTCCAACCCCCGAAATCCCCTCAGCACCGAGTTTATACAACCCAGTCTCTGGATCAGGTTGCGGCGCACCTTCAATCAAGTCCCGCAAGTCAACGGATACGTCGCCGACATGGTCATTTGATGAAAGTTTATCCCAATCGAGAACGGTGAGCTGAACTCTGAAGGCCGTCTCGTATCGTCTGACGTGGAAAAGCAGCTTCTCGTCCCAAACAGGTGAAAGCGAGTGTCGAATGACGCGAGTACGGAAAACCTTCTTGCCAAACGAGATGACGACGAATGGATCCATGTCCCACCCAGTACGTGTCACTAGCAAAAATGGATCAGCGGCCGAAAACGAAATAAGTAAGAAAACATACTGTTTGCCAATCGTGGTAGATCGTCGGCGCCTTGAATCTCTAGCATGACAATACCAACGATATCATTCGAGCCTTTAAACTCAAAGTCACTCTTCCTCCTGCTAGTCCGCAGTCGCGAAGAGCGGCGGTCGCCATTGCCAGAAGGGATCCCAACAGATGGTATGCCCTGCCCGATTGTACCTATTCCAACGCCTTGCGCCTGTCCCTCGCCAGGTGTGCCTGTCTCGCTCCCGCTACTAGTGCCAGTACCATTTCCGCTACCACCCCCACTGCTAGAGCTCCAGCTCCTCCCAAACTTCCGTCTCCTCTCGGCGCTCTTCCCGCGCTCGGCTTGCTTCCTCGCGTCTTTCTTGTCCTTCGAGGTAACTCCTCCGTCGATTGGAGGTGGTGCGAGCTGTTGTTGTTGTGAACCGGCTCCAGCACTATCTAATGCAGGAGAGGGCTGTCCAGAGTCGCCCTCGCGCGGTGTCGTCGGTGTGGAACCTGAGTTGTTCGAGGTTAGCCCAGAGAATTTACGCACAAACAGTTTACGTGGAATAAAGCGAGAACCGCCCGAAGAGGTACATGAGGCTGAGCCAGGCGTCAAAGGTGTGCTAGGAAGGACAAAGCTCGCACTAGGCCGTGGGGTCTCTTCAACACCCATGGGGGTAGGGGTAAGGACAGAGGAACCGGGGGTGGGAGTCGCTGGCGAGGAAGGTAGGACATTCAGTTCAGGCAGTGCAGATGGGAGGCGGGGCTGGGGTGCAGAAATGGCGCTTCCCGTTGATGAAGACGTGGCCGATGTTGAGGTATTGCCGGAAGCAGCTGACGTCGCGCTGCCGTCGCTTTCCGGAGGTATATACAAATCCAGAAGAGGTTTTGGACTTCTCGAGGGGCGGCGTGAGCCCGCAGCGCTCGAAGCCCCGCCTGAGTTGGGTGGTGTCACATCTGAAGCATCTACGAACTCTGCATCGTCGTCCGAGTCGTCTGAGTCGGACGAAAGACCACCGTCATCTTGAAGGCGGTCTTCGATTCCGGGGCCCGAGGATGAACGAACTGTGCCCACGCCTTCGGTCTGATATAAGAATAGCGGCGTCAGACGTCACTACCAAATATAATATATGATGGGACGCGTACCGGAGGTGCGGAGACGAGCGACGGCTGCGAGCGCTTCATAAGCTCTGAATAAATCTCATCAAATTCCATTAAGTTGTTAGCACTGGTCGGCGCGAAGCCGAGCTTGATCGTAATTTGGCCTGTCGTGGGTGTGCCTGCACGCGTCGACACGAGATCTAAGACAAAGGGCTGGTGCAGCAATGAGTGATTATCAACAACTGCGGCACCTGCAGAGCATGAGTTACTCACCTTATTGCCTTCCTGATCGAACCCAAAGGCCCTGTCCCCAAACCAGTCTTCGAGGGGCAATGCAACTTCCCCGAGGTAGTCTTTCTTGATGAGGTCTTTGTCCCATACGACGAGTTCGACGACACCAAGACGGGATGCAAGAGAAAGATAGATGGGAAACTCGAACGTTGCATCCTTGGCTGTGTATGATGGATTTAGTGTGCGCTTGGCCACTGGGGTCTGGTGGCGTGTATTAAGGAGAGATACGACGACAAACCTGCAGGACGTCAGAGGGACATAGTGTAATGAGGTGAGGAAGCGTACGGATCACTCGTCCCACTCCTGTCTTTCGCCAGCACATTCGTACATCGAACAACCTGCAGCTTTAGGATGACCACTGGCGGCTCCCCCGGGCGCGGTACCAGGCTTCCTGTGCGGGTGCTTGCTCTTCCCGCGCGTATGGCCGGAACGCGAGGCAGCCTTGCAGCGCTCTTGAGTGCGCGAGCGATCTTCTTTCCTTTGGTCGTCGCCGGCGCCGCTGGCGTTGGCTGTAATGGTTCTGTCGACGCCATGTCGTCTTCGAGTCAAGTACGCTGGAAGGAGCCCAAAGTCGTGAAAGTTAGAGGGTTTGCGCGGATGCTCTCAGTGCTTGTGGTAGGAAAGGATGAATGACAGTGTGGAGAAAGGCTGGTTGTCGTCGTCGATGATGGTGATAACGACGGCAAACGGCCGCAAGTTGCCGTTTCTCCATACACGTAAGTCACGTGTTGATGTACGTAACCGCCTTCTAACATCAGACAGGGAGACCTTGGGGAGACCGGGTCTGCTGCGCCTCAAAACGCCGAGCATCCATGCCCTATTGAGTCATTGACAGCGGCCTGGGAGATGTTCATTTCTATAGTAAGACATAAATAGAATGAATGGCTATTTGAAAGGCTTCCCACACAAAAGGAGTGACTCCAGACTCCGACAGAGGTTAAGTTTTTTTAGAATTTGGAGAAACTGGCTCGTCCACGTTGCGTCCACGAGTAAGTCTAACATTCTGGCCCCGCAGTACCAGTTTCTTCTTCGTGACTGCAGAGTTGAACCCCTATTGAACGAAGTGTTCAACATAAAAGTTTACCTTTCGATTTAACCTTGTGACTTACCTTAGTAATGCGTCTATCTGCAGTGTAAGAGAAGACAGTACACGCGCATATATGCAGTGACCCTTTGGTATATTAGGCTAAAGCATAGCAGAGCAGCGGTGCTTCACAATCGCCATTGGCTCCGCATGATCAAGTATAAGTTTAGCATATTCCCGAATTACTTCCGTGAGGCCGCCGCACTGGTCCGTGGATAACAAACACGAGCTTATACGTAGTCGCCTCGTTTCTTCGTCCTCAAAAGGCGGTAGCATGTCGATTTATATTTGTATTCCAAGGATCAGTGCCACAGAAACAAGCGTTTACTCACGAACTGTACTTGGGTAAAGCACAGAACAACCACAGGATAGTGGTGGTGCGTACTCAGAAAGGTTGCGATCCACTTACTTCCGCTTCTTCGTGTACACCGTCCAAACGCTATCTAACAGTTCGGCAGTTACAGAGACCCTGCTTGAGGCTTAATTACCCGATCAATACATTCTGCTCTCCGAAGGTGCATATAGTACAGCGCTCTAGTTTGATATTGTTATGTAGAAGGTAATTATACCATTTGATCACCCTCCTTTAATTGGAAACAGGCGTCTTCATATAACACTTGTAATATTTTGGAACTACATCTACGGATAGATCACTGCGGTGACGGCAAGACTATTAAAATTTACTGAGCTAAACTCCGTGTCTCTTCAACCTGACAGTGTATCAGTAAGTGTGAAGCCTATAAACGATAGTGTCGATTCATAAACATTGACTGAACTGTTTATAGAATCATGTCAGAATACACACAGAAAATACTGAACCTTCAAACATACGTAGGGATTTGCGACCTGGCAATTATACGGTGTTTGACACACTGAAGCAACATTAGCGTCGTCGTGTATTTGTGAGTATATTTAACTAACCGATAGGTCCTGACCAGCCAATTCCCCCGCACTGACCAAAGTGAGACTGAGTAGACCCAGCAGGCGTAAATGTAGTCAGGCCAAACCAGTCAATTGTATCTGTTTCGTGCTCAGGGACAGTGTGCCCGACACCCTGTGCGAGTATTGCTTGTATGTTCGTTCCATATGATGCGCGAGAGTATCCGGGATCGGGGTCGTTCGTGATGTTGTACAGGGGTGTAGTACTGACTCCGAACACATTAGTCCATTGTTTAATCTCCTCCCAGAAGTTTTGCGGCGCGAGGGCAGTATCACTGGAACGTATATTTCAGTGCAAAGAAATAACGATCGGGGAATAGAACGAAGTTGGTCCCATGCCAGAACTGCACCTTGGGCCGCGGCCCTGTGTACCCTGGATACCCAGCGCGTACTAGGTCCCCCCACTGCTGCCCCGTCAGAATGAGCTCGCCTGTCGAGCACACGCTGTTCCACGCATTCGGGCCGGCGAAACAGCCATACGGCACGCCGGAGTATAGCGATCCCGCGGCGAATATATCCGGGTACGCGCCTAAGAGCACGCTCGTCATCATCGCCCCCGACGACGTGCCCGTGGCGTATACACGCGTGGGGTCGGCGCCTTTGTTTGCGATGAAGTACCGTGCGACGTTCGCGATGGCGAGCGAGTCGCTGCCGCCGTCGTGTGTCAGCGTTTCGTTAGTGTTGACGTCCCAACACCCACCGGGCGCGGGCGCTGTGGGATATATCACCAAAAAACCGTGTTGATCGGCTAGTTGAGCCAGTGTAGTTCCCTCGAAGTACGCTTGCGCCGTTCCGGTGCAGTAGTGCATGGCGATGATCAGCGGTGTTGGCACAGAGATGGCGCGCGGCTGATAAAGAAACATGGATACATTGGTGGGGTTTGCACCGAAGTCTTCTGTAATCTGTTGCAGGGTGCTAGTCAGGGCATTTGCGGTCAATAGCGCACTAGATAGGAGGAGTGATATTAAAGTAAGTATCATGATGTCCAGTTGGTTCAAACAACATTCAGAGACCTTATATACAACCGTGTACTCTAGCCTTACAGCGAATATTTTCCGGAAATAAAACTTGAGGCGATTCGTAGCTTCCTATTGATGCAGAAAAGAGTCATGCTGTTTGAAGGTAGCATAGGTTGCCCTGTAAAGAGCATACACGAGACGTGCCTGATTAGCTCAAGTCCCCCCGCGTAAACTAAGTACTACGAGCTTTCTCCGTCGATGAGTAAGCGCCAATACTTAGGATACCGGCACACGGGAAATAAAAGACGGACATACTGCGGTTATTTCATTCTGTTTATGCAGTCGTACAACTCTTAACTGTTTCCAAAGTTATTGCTTGTATATGACTTCTCATCTGAGAAAATTTAGGAAAGAGAGATATTATTATTCTAAGCAATGGTTTACAACAACGTAATACATGAATAAAATGGGAATTCAACCTGCGTCAACGTTGCGGGATCACAGTCGCCGAAGAACGCCGTACCGGCAAAATTCAAAGGTTTAAAGTTTACAAATGATCACTCGCAATCGATATCAAATGAGCACTGTATAAAGATTCATACCGACTCTTACCTGTAAGAGTCCTGTTATTCAATTGATATGACCATGTGCAGATATTGTACTGCTTTCAGACCCTGCGACAACGCTTGTGCTACACACAGAGATTCAGCGCCTCTCAGTTCTAAAGACAGAGTGCTTCACAGCTGGGGGTATCTATGGAAACGCCACCATGCTCGGCCAGTAAAGCTTCATATTCTCCAAAGCATTCGGGACTCAAACGATGGCGAATAATCTCCTGTACATCCCAGATTCCGAGCGACTCATGGCAAACATTGCAATCAAACTGTGCACCTCCAACAAGAGCCTTGAATGCCTTGATGCACTGCGGTGTCTTGACATGCGCCACTACATTCTTTTCACTCCATGTACCGATACTAGTGTCGCACACTTTACAAAAGAACTGCGTCTTTCTAAATCTGGGTGCAATCGTGTATCCGCGAATGTATGGTGTATGCGTGAAAAGGCTGATATAGTCGTTCCATCCTTTCCTTTCAAGAGGGTTGAAGTAGGCTTCACTCCACCGTGGATCTATGGTGTGCTTAGTATATCGAGTCCATGAGACTGTTTTTAACGAAGTACCTGTGTATTCTTGAATCTGTGTAATTGTCCTTAACGGACCGCCTCTGCGAGGGACGCCGGGCGTACTTGGCGAAGTATCTGCCACTCCCTTGTTCGTGGCTTTCCGTCTCGGTGTTTCTGGCCAATATATGCTATAATCAAAGGCGGGGAATAGATCGTGTAACGATGCGTTCATCATCTTTACTCAGGGATTCACAGATTGGTGAGTAAAGGCAAGGGTAGATGTTGAGTGTATAGAGTTGTGGTTCGAGCACTGGATGTCTATTTAAGCTCCCTGAGAAAATGCCACTCGAGAGTAAGCCACAATATGCGGGTGTACCTTTTGAAATACCGGTGGCCACGGACCTTTGAGCTTGAATGCGGGGCCTGTGGCCACATGTCACCATGTAACCGGTAAATACCGTTTACAGTGCCAAAACTAAGCGTTATACAAGAACATTCCCTATTCATAACATTCTCTGAATATGTGCACGAATTCTACTGTGTGATGTCATTATCTGCGAATGGTAAAGATGCAAGCAGGCCAATACTCGGAGCTTTACGAGTTCCAGTACGTATCGAGGCCATAAGCTGATGATACCATGGATACGCTCGCCAGTCGTAGTCTTTCGACAATAAGCTCTGACTCAATGAATTCAGTCTTGTCAGTTGCAGCGCAAGGGCGGAGGTCGAACCTAACTTGAAAACTTGCAACTCAGAAAATGGCCAGTATACTTGGCTCCCGAACAATTTGAAGACCGATGTAAGGTCAGTGTCTATAAAATCACGGCTTAGAAATGAAACAACAAAGCTTCCCATTGTCCTCCCAGTTCGAACCTATCAGCTCGTCACCATCGAAGCAAACCCTTCTTCGTCAACTTTACCGATGGCCAGCACTGAGTCTATGCAATCGCAGTCCAAATTTACCATCTGGCTGCGCTCCATCAAGCCACTCAAGATAAACAAACACCAACCGCGTGAGAAGCGTTCAAACGCACCCCCGATCGATTCGTTTGGCTATAGGGGAACCAGGCGAGGGATGCGCTTTGCCTCGTACACCACAGCAACGTCACCACCTGAGTCGCTCAGAAGCATGTCAGCCACTTCGTCAACTGACCGCTACGCATCGTTGGATACAGATTCCAGCTATGTGGACGTCGTCGAATCTATACCCTCCATTCCCTCAGAGAAACGGAAGAAACACTCGTTCAGCCTTCGTTGTTTGGTTCCCTGCTGGCCCCAAGCAGAGAAAGATATAGCAATGAACTCCGTTCAGCCTTGGGGACCATCAAAGATGACTTTCTTAGGTAGAACCACAAACCGGAATACACAAATATTATAGACCGAAACATAGTAATCCACGAAACATATGATTTAAAACACAACACTAGACATTTTTGATTAGCGGGTAAACGATCAGATAGAACTGAGTACGATACATGCAAGAGTGACAAGAGATAATGAGAGCTAAGTAATGATAATGATGGGGGTAATGAGCGTATACAAATAACATGCTCTGTGCACAGACGGAGCGAACAAGAAGAGAGGGAGTGCAAACAACATTGACGACCGATGCGCATACCAAAAACCAGTAGAAAGAAAGAGAAACAACAACAAAAACAAAAAATAAACGAGAGACCACATATCCCAGCATCTAAAGATATCTCAGAAACGCCCCCACGACCGCCCCTCTTCTTTCGCCAGCATAGCCTCCACCCGCCTGACAAGCCGTGCTCGTCCCTCGCCGCTCTTATCTTCGTCTAGAATGCTCGCACGGCTGTACATGCTCGCAGTCGCGCTCCACCGGCTCAGCCGGTCCCCGCGCGAATCGATTGTGTACGCTGAATATGCTGTCGCTCTCTTCGCATTCTGGTCCTCATCTCCCTCCTGCTCACCCTCACCTCTCTCCCCATGGCCATGTACCTCCTCGGAGTCCGAGAAGTGCACATGCGACGTCCCCCTATTCCCGCTCCCGTTCCGCGGTCGAGGTCGTGCAGGAGGTAGTGCGTATGGGTCAGCGGCCATGAATCTATATACTGGCGGCGCGCGTGTCTGCTCCGCTCGCGTTGCATCGTTTTCCTTGAGAGCGTGCTCTTCTGCACTGGGTGGGTAATGCGAGTCGTCTGAGTGATCAAACGAACCCCGAGCCCCCATTTCCTCTGCGTCTTGGAAGTCCTCGTCATCTCGATACACTTGCCTACCGCCTCGTGACATTTGAACAGGCGACGGGGCAAGGCGTGAAGGAGGAACAGGAGACAGCCCATACCGCGAAGGAATAGGCGACGTCGCGGAACGTGGTGGAATAGGCGAAGGGCCTGACCGCGGTGGGATAGGAGAAGACCCCGATCTCGGTGGTGCAAGTGTAGACGACGGCGGACTCTGTATCCGGGACTGCCGTCCCCCGAGGGCATACGCCAAATCCACGCCATCCTCATCATCAAAGTATTCGTCTCTGCCAGATGGCGTGATCATCCCCGCGTACACGTTCTCGTCCTCTTCTCCTTCCCCATACACACTCTCATCGTCCGCAGCATCCATCTCTACCCAGCTACTCCGTTTCGCGCTCGCCGACTGCGTGCTCGTGGGCGGAGCCAGCCCGCCATTCGCAGGCGCACTCATGGTCGTGTCAAGGTAAATAGACGGAGGCGGTACCGCTATCCCACCACCCGCGCTGAGGGCTGCAGCAGGCGTCGCTCCGCTCGCAAGCGCAGCCCGCATCTCCATCGCCCGCTTCTTCGCCTGCGCGTACCGCAACATCGCTGCGTCAGGCGTATCGTCTTCAGACACCCTCGGTGTCGGAATGTCTTGAGGCGGGGGCGACATGAGTCCTGCAGGCCCGCCGCGCACGGCAGGTGCGGGGCTCGAAGGCAAACCGACAGGCCCACCGGGGCGCATGCGGACCGGGAAGGGGCTCTCCTTCCCTCTGAGTATTTGCGCACCACTTCCCAGTGTCGCTCCTGCTCCTCCCCCGCCTGCGCGAAGGTCAGGAGACATGACCCTGACCGTCCTGTCCATGACGCGCTGCGCCAGCGCAGTCGGGTCTGGGCCCAACAAAGCATTCGGCGAGGACGGCGAGGCGTGTTCCCTGTACGGTGAGAAAGGCGACCCGTGTTCTCTAGAAGGAGACAATGACATTGGAGAAGGAGGTGCGGGAAGGGGTCCTGTCGGAGGTGGACTAGGTGGGGGAAGGTCGTAGTACGCAAGCACACTCGGCGGCACCGTCGGTCCTGTCCCATCTTGTACTGGCGACGGCGAGCGGGGGAGGCCGACCCGCGGGCGTCCCCCCGGAGAGAGCATCAGCGGGGACGGTGACCGAATGGGCATCGCTTGTATTGGTGAAAGGAGCAACTGGGGCAGTGGCGAACGCAATTGTGGGGACATAATGGGCGACGGTGACGGTGCTCGTATATTCAGCGGTGAGCCAGGAATGACAAGGTGAGGGCGCGCTGCTGCAGAGTTAGCGCCGTCCCGCTCTTCACCCTCCGCCCCAGATAGCGCCGTAATAGGTGCAGAAATGACCAAGCCGGGCCTGCCACCCAACACATGCTGCCCCGGCGACCCAGGGGAAGTCAGCGCGGGGCTCGCAGGCGCCGAAGGAACGATAACGAAAGGTGTTCCCGGGGTCGAAGGCGTGGGCGACGTCAGCGCAGGGCTAAGCTGGTTGGGGTGTAGGCCATGGGCAGCCGGACTGGTCTGCTGCGTGCGCCCATACGCGTAAGCATACTGCGTCGCGCCACCATTCATCGTGCTCGTGCTCCGCTCACTCCCGTTCCGTTCATGCTTTTCCTTGTCCTTCTCCCTGTCGGCCCTATGAGGCAGAATCGCGTCCAGGCTCGCCTTCATCCGCAGTGTCTTGAGTATCGAAATGGGCGCCACGGGCGGAGGCTTTGGTCGGCTCTGTGAACGCGCTCTGCTCCTGGCTCCGGGGGGCGGCGATGCTGTACGGGGACTCTTGGGCGACCCGGGGGACGTGAGAGGGAGTGGAGACTGGCTCCGAGCGAAGGAAACGGTGGGCGTCCGAAGCGTGGGCAAGGGTACGGGTGTTGTCGACACAGATGCTGACTCAGGCTCTTTATCAAATTCGCTCTTCTTCCCCGACACAGACACAGAGAGGTTGGAAGGAGATTCGGATGATGACGCAGGTAGAACTCCGGCAACAACAGTATCAGCAGCGGCGTCTATTGACGACGCCTCCGTGCCGTCGCTTGCCCTCGAACCCGCCGACCCAGACGCGAACTCCGAAATGGAAGCCGAGCTAGTGCCAGCGCCAGTTGCGTACGAAACAACCGACCCATGCGACATGATCGATCCGGGTTTCGTACTCGTGCGCGCGCTCGGGCCAGGTGAGCTTTCAATCGCAGATGGCGATGGACGGGCACTCGGTTGTACATGCGCGGCAGACGATGTAGGCGTCGATGCCCTGGAATCTGCCTCCGACAAACCGTAGAGGCTATATTTCTGGGGTTGAGTCGGGAATTGGAATGCACTTGGCGCGGTACCAGAACCGGAAGCGGAAGCAGACGAGATGGGCGACACCACAGACTGAGACTCCGCGGTTGAAAACTGCGAGGTGCGCGCTGACTCTACTTCGTACTCATATCGTTGCAGGGGCGTAGGCGCAGGACGTTCGTTGACCGGTGTTCGTTGAGCCCTTTCCTTTTCCTCCCGTGCGCTTGTCGCGGCGGCAAGTCCAGGTCCAAATGTCGTTGCAAATCGTTCTGCAATCGGGAGCGCCATCCCAGATGCGTTTCCTGCTCTACCTGAATCGCTTCCTTCGAGTGCGAGCGTCAATACCGGTATAAGTTGTGGGACAGGTGGGACATCCTCCTTGGAACTCTTCAGATCGCCTTTGCTGCCCTTGCCACTTAGTGCTCCAAAGAACCCTCTCTTTGGCTTTTTCTTCACCGTACCCCCACCATCCGTAACATATCCGCCCACACTCGTCGCCTCGTCCTCACCTAGAGCAAGAGAAGTCGACGAAGCAGATTTCTTGGCCTTCTTCGCCTCCTTCTTCGCTGCTTTCGAATCTTTCCTCTCGCGCGCTCTGGCTACCGCCTCCGGATCATCCATACTCCCTCCCCCGCCCACAGCGCGCCGAGCAGCTGTAAGCAAGCTCTTTTTCCGCGTCCTGTGTTGCTCTTCGTCTTCATCCCCTTCATCCCCTTCTCCCTCTGCTCCACCCTTCCCTTTCTTTTTTGTTCCCTTCGATTTGGATTTCGTGCGCATGCCGCCTCCGTCGCTAGTGTATCCCTCGCTCTCGTAGCCATCTCCACTGCGTTTCCGAAGCTTGTGCGGACGGTGTGTCGCCGAAACCGACGCAGAGTTGGGAATCGGTGGCGGGGGGTGCGGGAATTGAACACCAGACCCTGAAGGCGGTGAATCGACGTGCCCGCTAGTGGAGACCGGGGAGAGTAACGCAGGTGATGCCGGTGCTGATGGACCGGCGCTAAGAGCGGGCGTATACACCTCGCCTGCGGAGGAACGGCCGGCAGACGAGCTAAAGGGAGAGTATGGCCTGTTGCCGCTGAAAGTTGGGGTGGGGTTGACGCGCTCTGTCGTCCCGCGCGCGGGTGCGGGGGAACTGGGCTCCTAGAAGAATCCGGTAAGCATAAGAATACTCAGAGAAGTATGAGGAGGGGATAGAAGAACCGATTAGAAGAAGAAACGACGAAACGAAGCCGAGAAGAAGAAGACCCAGGCACACAAAATGCACGGAGATGAAGCCCATCACCCAATGTTGATAGTAGGGGCTCAAGAGCCTCGTAAAACCAACCAAAAGCTTGTCGGATGCGTTGGGAGAGCGGAGGGGTGCGGGGACGTGTGCGGGCGGGCGAATACCTCCACCCGCCGAATATTCGGGTCCGCATGGGCAGGCGACGGCGGCGGCGATGACAACGATACTGCGTGAATGGCCCAGCCCGAACAACGTCAAGCCCGAGCTACGCCCAGCCATCGGTGATCGAGCCCAGGCCGCCGCCGCCGCCCCATCTCATGTCCCGCCCCCGATGCGAATACACCTGCATGAGCACAAATGACGCTGGGTAGTGCATATATGCGGTGAAAGTGTGAAGGGCTCACGCCCGAACATCTTCAAGCTCGTTGGATCGAACTACGCGTAGGCCAGGCCGCCGCGCCCTCTCCATGATCCGTTCCTGAAGAGGAGACCGTTTCACGAGCACAAACCGCGTTGGAAGAGCATATATGCGCCGAAATTCGAAAAATCGAAAGAGATAACTCACCTCCTCCTCCTCGAGAACCTTATTCTCGAGCATCCACCCGTTTACACCCCCGCCGCCTACCAGGCCAATCTCAAGGGCGGCGTCGAGCACTGACGCGCGGAGTGCATTGGATTCGCGTGGACCGGCACCGTACCCGCTGCGGGGTGGTCGAGGACGACGCTGTACTACGGGAGGGTGAGAAGGAAAGGCAAATTTCTGGGTACCGTTGTCCATGGTGGTTAAGGGTTTCTTTTCGTTCAAGAATGTCGTGAAAGGTGTGGTTGTTGTGAATGTGTGGGTGCCAGCGGCAATGCCACGGATGAAAAGATGAAATCACGCTGCGCTTGTTCTCGCAATCAACAAGGGAGCAGCAGGAAAGCCTGTCCAAGGACTGGCGGTTGTTAAGAGGGCGTGTGCCGTACAGTGGCGAAGGAAGAAGAGAATGTGGGGTAAGAACCAGCAGGTGGCGACAGATGGCGACGACGAGTGGATGGAAAGGCAAATAAGCGAATGCGAACGAAAGAAGGATGAAGGTAGAAAAGATAAAGGGGCACAAGGGCCTTCGTTGGCACTTGCGAACCGACGCCTGCCGGCTTCCGGCCGCCCACGTGCAAGGCACCGCGCGCTTTGGCAACGGCAGTATAAATAGCGCCGCGCCTGCGCGTCACTTATTTCCGCCCGTGTCTCTATACCACTCTATCTTCTCGGATCCGTGACGCCGTCTCCCCAACTCCTACACAGCCCTCGGTAGGAAAGGTCCAACTGTCCTACCTTGCACATTTCATCACAAAACACCCAGATCCCACCGAGTCGTTGACTGAGTAACAAGCTTTACGTGCGCTCGGTCCCCCTGGCGACCATCCAGCGTTCTGCAAAATCTAATCACAATCTATGTCATAGCAGCGTAAACGTTGATCTTTTTGCCTCCGCAAAGTGCGCATATCGCTGCGGAGTGTCATTTCGCTGCCGGGCGCGGCGCCATCATGTATGATGCACTGATATTTCATCTGTCTATGGCTAGTTTACGCTCTGTATTCATATTTTCGTTGGGTACCTGATGCCTTCAGGGCAAACTGTACATCCACACAAAGTAAAGATTGAAGTAAAATTCGGTTTCATTTATCATGGGCTGAATGATATCTATTGTTGTAAAAGTCTTTCCAGTCCGCGACATATACACAGTGTCAGAGTTTATTGACCTAGTTTTTCGTTCATTATGCATCATGTCTTGTTAGCTTGACTGATTGGCTAGACGGTGCTTCACACCAAGGCTCTTTCGAGATGATCTGACCTTGTATTCGATGGGAAGCGCATAAATAATATGTCCTCGGGGAGAAAGGGTGTCGTCTAACGCCATGTTACTATGGAGGGCGTAGTATGAGCGCTACAGATCAAACAACCATAATAATATGTCCCTACAAAGGCCGACATAACAGACAGAAACACACCAGCTACCGTTAATTCGCCTTACATCTTTCAGTTTTGCGCACAAGTGATAAGGCATCAATTTGGGGACCACATTGACAAGGCAACCATTGATCATCTCGCCCAAAGAGAAAATTAGACAATCCGTTCTATAATAACCTAGCGCACTCACGCCCCAAGGTCTGGCTACTGACGCTAGACTGACGACACAACCGTGGAGGAAGACACTCTGATCCCCCCCACAGGTGGGGACGCACGTGGTGTGATGTCATCATCCATGCAAGAGGGGGTTGATATTCTTTTTGAATGCTCGATTGCGCGCGTGCAAAGTGATTCTAATCCACCATGTTATACAGTCCCCAGATCACCATTCTCCTGCTAACCGCGACGTACCCGTGTCTGAGCCATGCCCAGGTCGTTGTGCGTCGACGGAGGTCGCCCGGGAGGATTATAGCAGGAGCCGTTATCGGTGAGTGTCTAGCGTTCGTCTTACCGAGTGGTTTGGGCTTACAAAACCAGGCGGTTTGTTCGCCTTATTCTTCCTCTGCCTCTTGATGCGCATGATGCGGCGGCGTCGAACGGCGGGGACGTTTTCCCCCTTCGGTGGCACGAACAACAATGCAAACAACAAACCACTTTTTGGCGGTCCGTGGGGGCGGCGAAATAACGGCGTCGACCAGGGTCTACCACCCGTAGGCGCATACCCGCAGACCGGGCATCCTTCAGGCGCAAACTACAGCCAATACCAACCGCCACAGCCACAGAGCGATCGCCCGAACACCACAGAATACCCCAGTCAGCAGGCCCCACCGCCGCCTGCGTACGGAAAGGAGGCGAACTACAATGGCCAATATGCTCCTGTGAGTTTTCCGCTTCTTCAAGCGCCACGATTACAAGTTGATACTGAAATCGGTAGCCCCCCGGCCCCCCACCACAGGCGGGAGGAAGCAGTACTCAGTATACTTCCGTGAGTCTATTCCGCGTTCATCGAATCGATCTGCTTAGTCTCATGACACATTGATTTCAGGAGCCAGGAGTGCCTCCTCCAGCCCACATGACAGGAAAGGATAATTCCTTCGTGGGGGGCTTCCGACCGTAGATCAGTTGTCTTCATGAGCACTTCTCTTGTAATATTTAGCACCGCATTGAACACTTTCTGGACGCTCTTTTGACACGCGAATCACTCCTAATCAGTGATTCAATGTTCTCGACCTCTTATATTATATAATATCGTTTATAGCTTTGCTATTCATCATCTGCGGGAATCGTGACAGCGTGTTGGTTCTCCTGAGAACAAGGTTCTATGTCGTGGGAGACGGATCATAAAGCACCCCACTAGAAACCCAGAGATTACTAGGTGAGGAACACACCTCAAGACTTCTCTCTCAAATGAAATGCTTCTGGGGAACAAGATGAAAAGCTGGTCGCCTTCTGGAACGCCCTTTGGACGCACTGGGACGCGAATAAGCGCTTTATATAGAAATGCGTGAGCTTCCCGCAGGCACCGTCATTGTCGACATTTGGAACTGTTCGGTTGCATCCTTATCAGGTGCCTTGCGGTTTCAGTGTCGAAAATAAGAAGAGGAACGTCTTCCTGAAGTTAAAACAATTTGAAGCATGGACCGGAAAATAAAGACCTTAGCCATATGCACAGATCAAAATCTGCGGGTGACTTAAATTGCATACTTAAACATCTTCTTCTATGTCAAGCTGATACGATTGTGTACGTCGCCGTACTGCACTCTATCTATGCAGCGAAATTTGAATTGTCAATGAAGTTCATGCAGTTAATATTTCAACTGAGCCTTGGAGCAGGAATTTGGTATGTGAATAGAAATCCACTCAGTAGGAGTTCTATCAACTCGCTTTGGATAATCTTAATCCGCGTGAAGATCTGCCAGCGTACACTGCGCGAAGGTACGCTTGAAAAAGGTATAAATATGCGTTGAATCTTCCGACAACCTCTGGGAGCATCCGCCCAACATATCCTTCTACCATTTTAACAAGTAAGTGTACGCCTCTAATAAAACGTGAACCAGACTGTATTAACTTGAACTAATTATTATATTGTCTGTGCAGCCATCGCCATCCATCGTTACGCCTCGAATGCTTATGCTTTGCTCATTCGCCATCTCTATGCTCTTCGCAGCAACGCTGGTGGCAGGCCATGGTTTTGTCAGTGAACCTCCGAGCCGTCAGTATCGCTGTCGATTGGGCGAGATTCCAGACTGCGGCGACGTCCAGTACCAGCCGCAGAGCGTCGAGGCACCGAAAGGCTCTTACCTCTGCAACGGCGGAAGCGACAAATGGCTGTCGTTGAACGACGACTCGTTGTTTGCCGAGAGGTATTTGAGTAGTACATCGTGATCACCGCGGACAACAAGCTCCTCTCGGTGGTCGACATGCACAACACCACGCCCTCAGACCCGCTTCTCAGCCACACAGTTCCTCTGTCTGGCATCACTGGCAGACAGACGGTCCTGGCACGCTGGAACATTGGCGACACGGAGTACGCTTTCTACTCGTGTGTTGATCTCGACATTCTGTCAAGCCCTACGAAGACGGCAGTAGCGAATGCAGCAGCGACGCCCGTACCTGTCCAGCTCCCCATGTCTATTCCGGGATCCGATTCGGTATTGGATGCGAACGATACCCGCTCTTCCATCTCGGAGGGCCTCAACGTAGCTCTTCCATACCTTTACGTAGTCCCCGGTGCGTCTGTCTAACCCGATGGAAGATACGCAGACGTTGTCATAATGTCCCATCACCTCTCCTCCACAAATCATAATATCGGCTATTTTTCCTTTGGCAATTGTTTGCTGTTGATATTTCTGTTCTCTGTTCGTTACTTTCGAAATTGCACCGTAATCTTCCCGAGTACTGCACACAATGCAAATTGTTATTGGGGATCTTGTGGTAATTTTTGTACTCACACATTATTGGTGGGTCGATTATTCGCAATGTAATCTTTAAAAGGTGGTAGAACAATCGCAGAGCGAGTTTTCTCGGTGAATTCATTATTCCATGCTTTCCAATGAGACGAAGAAGCTCTCGTCGCATACTGGGTATAATATGTGGCCCCGTACTATTGTTGCCCGAGCTGGTGTAGCACCGGGAGGTGCGCCGTAGACTGTCCAAAATGACGCTCTTTACAAAGATGATGTCTTGTGCAAATGCATGAGACGATAAGTTTGATATACACAAATATGGCTGAGAGAATGTATGAGGGTGACCCAGCAGACCCTCTTTTCTATGGTGAGTTGTTTGCACCATTTCTCACGCGCCATCGACCCCCAACTCGGCAAGGATTTTCAAAATTGTCGTTTATAGCGCTGATCAATGCGTATTGGGTACCGTAATTTCCAGGACTTACCGCGTCTGCCGTGTCTGAGTATTCCCTTGAATTCCCTTTTCACATCCCTATCCCCATGACTCTCATTCGACCTATACTCATATAAAAAATAACGTGCTACACCGCTGCTCTGTGTCTGGTTTCAGCAACCGTCGAACCTGCTAATTAACTGACGTGATACGAGCCCTCTGGCTGCCGCGAAGGTGACCATATGAACGGACTTGCGGGACACGTAGATAAAACGGGACAGGGTGCTAACATTGACGCGGAGGAGGGCTTGGGCCGAGAGGTATATACGGCACGGTGAACGGGGGACCGGGGTTGCACGTACCGCGTTTAAGGAAGGGATGGGCTGGGCGAAGGGAGTGTTTGTGTTCACAGAGGCTGCGGCAACGACTGTGCGCAAATGTCATTTCCGTGCTCATAGCAGCCACATACTTATCACCGCCGTGCCACAGAACTATTTGAACTCTTCAAAGATTCATCGGTAAACCCTATTTAAGCCCTGTGCTGTGTGATCATTTACATTTGCCCACTCATTGACAATTACGCCTTCACCAGCAATCAGATCAATTGCCTACCACCAACACACACAGGACATTGCCTTCATATTCCTTATAATGTACCACACCGTCGACGCGTTGCTCACCCAGACCCGCGGGCCTTCTGGCGGTTACTCCCTACGTTTGTTGGTCAGTATATACTATAGCCAAGCTGACGGACGAGCACCACGAGCAGCTTAAGCGGCCCACGGGATCGCTCGTAGTTATTTCCATTTATCGGCCTAACACTCTATGGGGATAGTTTGGGTCCTTCAGTTATTGCGTGGCAAAATTAAGTATCTACAATGGTTTTATCGTGGAATGCTAAGAAGGCCTTCAATGACCATGTGCCGAATAACTAAAAATGGACATAGCGTACATGTCGCAACCTGCCAAAAAAAACCTATTTGTGTGTAAACACACCCAGGAATTGGGGTTCTTCTGCTGTTGACTCATGCTAAATACATGTTTGACATCGGGAATGAAGTTCTATTACAGTCAGGAAACCCACTGGGAAGGTATTCATACATATTTACAGATACGTCTGACGGCTTTACTATACGATTCTTTGGGTTTATATTTATAACATAGTTACCTCGATGGTTGTATTTTCAAAGAAGTACAAGTCGGCTTCTATTTATCAGTCTCATACCTTACGATCATATTTTAGTGGGATTATTTGCTGCCTTCGAGAGCTCAGCATCCACAATGAATTTTCGATGGAATGCTAATAAAGGCTGCAACGTCCATGTGTCAAATAACTAAAAATGGACATAGCGTACATATCGCAACCTGCCGAAGAGAATCCATCTTTACGTATAGGAAATCAGGGATTGTGGGTCTTCTTCCGTTGGCTCATGCGACATGAAAGCATGACCTCCTAACTCAAAATCTGCCACAGTTAAGAAACCCATAGGAGGGTGTTTGGACGTATTTACAGATACATCCAGGGCTTTGCTATTGGATGAGAGTTTTGAAAAAGTGCACGATATCAGTCGGACACTTCATGGGGATAGCTTCGGGGCTTTAGTCGCCTTCAAG
The DNA here is from genome assembly GCA_028532985.1 of Stropharia rugosoannulata. NCBI lineage: Eukaryota > Fungi > Basidiomycota > Agaricomycetes > Agaricales > Strophariaceae > Stropharia > Stropharia rugosoannulata. Next base: position 28,133 of record JANCIK010000005.1, read on the forward strand.
AACAAAGTAATCATGATGGATTATCAATGGAACACTATTGACATGTTATGAGAAAATCAGACCTGTTCTGATACCCCGCAGGAAACTCCTTCAAGCCCAAATACAACACGACAAGGTTTCTCGCTGACAGGAAGAAGGTTTCCACACATTAAATGATGTTGTAAGACAGTGAACCTTGAGCTTGAACTATTGATACATTTCGAATAAACCTAAGCAGGGCCACTATTTCAAATGCCTGCGTGTATCATGGTGCATACTGGTACTATGCAACGAGAGCTCAACAATAATTCGACATTAACAACTCAAGCGAGATCAAGCACATAATATCACTTTAATACTATAGCCGTAAAGCTAATCAATTTTTCGGTCGAATCACTCATTGTTCTGGGACGCTCTTCCAGCGTCGACATGCATTTTTAAAATGCAAAACTTTTTTTTAGAACGGCCACAAGCTCAGTGGTGGACATCAAACCTTGTAAAACGGGGTAATGTACGGAGTACGTACAAGACAGCTTGAGTTTCCCACTAATTGTTATGCCTCAGAAATTCCTATAAAAGAGTCTGGAGTTCATCCAGTAGAAACAAGTACTTTACACAAGCACTTTCACCCCCCAACAGAATCATGTCCACTGAAATTGTCCAACCTTCTGAGGAACCAGCTATTGCTGTATGTCCTGCTCGTCAATTGTGTTGCTTATCCGCTCTAACTTCAAATTTAACTCGACAAGAGTGCCACATGCATCTTCAAGGCCGAGGGTCACCCCGAAATTCTGGAAGCCCTTTCCAAGCTTATGAAGGAGGTACGATGACTGCGCATATAAACCTTAGCCTCTGACTGACCTATTTTGTTGTAGGTCAAGGAGCCGAGTAACGAGGCTAATGTAAGTCGTTACATTGCATTTTATCAGAAAGAAAGTTTATGACATATGGTATTACACAGCTCGAGTTAGTCGTTAGTATTATTCATTTTACATGCGTCTCTAGATCATATTACCCACTCTAACATTTGGTATAGAAGCTGCTCGGCACAAATAGAGCCGGTTCAGGAAATCCGATATCTCATATTTTTTGGGAGCATGAGGCCGCTGTTATGGCACGCCCTGGTGTCTGGTGGATCAACCCAACTACTGGTGCTAGTCATGATATCGTTTACATTTCAACTTACGAGGCAAGGCCGAGACACTGGCACATCAATCTTGACAGGTTTGGTGTACCACCCGGAAGCCTGGTATGTACTTACTATATACGTCACGATATACACAGGCTGATATCGCCTGTCTCATAAGGTTCAAGTCGTGACGGATGTAATGTGGATGGGCACCTGTGAGTGACATACATTAGTGAAAGTGAAAACATACCTAACTCAAGCTGCCCTTTGCAGACAATGTCGACAACCTCTTTCACATTTACAACCCATCTGTATCTGCCAATTTAGCAGCTCACTACAGATTGTACGTTTCCCGCACTCTTACAATACTGTGGTATGGGTCTCAACTTGTAGTACAGGACGGGCTCTGCATTCCAGCTCTGGTACGAGCTCCGAGGCTACAGGGGCCCTTGATTGGGTACTATGGGTTTGTTTCTCCCCAAGCCGGTTCTGATGTACTGTGTGAATTGTTTCTGAGCCGGCGACGTTTTTGTGCATGTGTAGGCTGGGGACAACCTGGGCTGGTCTTGTTGGGTGTATGATATATCACAAATACACGTATACCTAACTATATTTCAATCCTGTTCTACTCGAAAATATTTACAATGCACATTTCACACTTCAATTATACAACGCCGAACTTCGTTACAAGTTTATTATTCAGGTAGGAAAGCTATGGAGCCGAAGCGGACCTGTTACTATGCTCACCAATGGTGACCGGTGATGTATGATGAACTTTCATCCGACGCATGACTCAATTAAACCCTTCCTTTGCTTAAAGCAGTGGTCCCGGTCACTCAGAATTATCTTTATGTACTCATGTACGACTTGCTACTTGAATGAGCAGGTACATATCCATATCCATTGGTAAGCGTGTGATGGTGGAGGTGTAGTCGTACGCACCAGTCCCACGAGAGAGCCAGAAGCAATGTGCGAAAGTCGTTTGGGGGGGTCCGGAGTGGAGAGACAGTAGGAGGGAGATAGGGACATAAAGTGGTCCCATGAAGGGGAGGTTGAAGACATGGAATAAAGGAGAGAATGAACTAATACTATAGTCGCCAAATGTTTATATAGCATCCTGACTCTGGCTCGGAGGGATATCTCAAAACATGTTACTATTGCTGCATGATAGGTGGTCGCGATGTTTCTTCTTCCGACCGCTGAGCAAGTTTTATATCCGGATGCGATGACTCGATCCATGTGCCGTTTAAGGATTTGTTGATTGTTCTTCTCATGTAAATCGTGATTGCTCTATGTGTGAGTCTCTACATCAAATCAACAGTAGTTGTCATTCCTCGGCCCATTGAATAGTAGTTGGAAAGATACCGGACCAACAAGACAAATCATGATCAGTATATCTCTGCATTGAGAGTAGATTCTTTCATCTGACGACAATAGAGTATAGGTAGTTTATGGTTAGGGCCATTCTCGGGGCGTGGGACGTGTGAATAGCTTACTCATCACATTTTCAATTCCCAATCTTGAGCATAAAGGGCCTCTCGTCCTGTACTGCATGGTATCGCCTTTGCCCAAGAAAAAAACTGTAAGTGTTCCTATTTTGTTCCGCCACATCAAATGTGATACTTACTTTAACAATCCCCATATTCATATGGATCAGCTCCCCACCTACTTTGTTATCGATGTCCATCTTTTGAACATGATCGTTTCCAATCTGCAGTACTCCTTGATTATAATTTGAACGACATGCGTCTCTATGGCTGATGTTATTAAAGGAGTACTTGTACGCTATGCCAAGGTGAGCTTTCCATTTTTCACAAGGTATCGCATCAAGTAGGACGGCAGGGTCTACCACGTTATCTCATTTCATCAAGAATACAACGAACACTACCCTAGTTGTATCTTCCGAAGGCAGTTAATTCTGACTTACGGACGCAGTATTCCATTGATACAGATCGAGTATAGTTCGTCCTAGACTCGTAACGCTTTCCAGAAGGAAGGTCTGACGTCCCGGCCTAATTTTATCCATGTACTCTACAGCCAGTAGCGCGAATGGTGCCAACGTTCGCCGCATAGAGCAAGGATTTTTTGACGCCATGCCGTACGGTTTAGTAGACTCGGAGTCTATACTGTCACAGTTACGGAGTGGCCCATTGTCTTTACATTTCGTTAAATGTTGTGCGCATTGTACGCGTTGCACTCCCGGTCAGCACACGTGATGAGAGAATGTAGCCCCACGCGTCACGACTGGCCTTTATAGGTGACGCGCTATGCGCGTAAGGATATCTTTATTCCAAATTGATCGCAGATATCTCCGAGCCACAATTATATATTTCCATGGCCTCGAGCAGCAACGTAACGGATCCATCTCCTAGCACCACACCTCCCGGCACACACGATCATCAGCCACCGGTGAAAATCAAGAGACCGCTGAACTGCTGGATTCTTTTCCGACAGGCAGTTGCCAAGGACTGGCCACTGTTCTGTAGAAGACTTGGATGGTCCATACACGAGCGTACGAACAAGCTGGAGGACCTGTCGGCACTTGCCTCGGCAGCATGGAAAGTGATCTCGGCAGATGAGAGGAAGGTTTATATAGATATGGCAGCAAAGATGAAGCAAGACCACGCACAAATGTACCCCGGCTACACGTACCGCCCCATGACGAGAGAGCAGCGCGACATCCAGCACGAAGACGCCAAGCTCGCCAGTAGCCGTGCGAGAAGGCAGCGTGCATCTCATAATGTGCCTCATGATGTTCCTTTGTCGCGCACATCATCGACCACATCAACATCCTCGAGTGGCACAAATTACCAGCTACCTCGTGCACGTCCTACCCTTGAACCTGCTTATGACAACCCTGCTCATAATCTGGAACAGGCTCCTGTATCTGTGGACCGTTTCATGCGATCTCAGAGCCACCAACGACGAGGACGAGCCACTCCATCTAACGCAACATCAACTTCAGGGTCTATACGCACCTCATCTCTTCCCATACCCTCATCAATGATCGAACCGCACACGAGAGCTCAAGTAAACACGCAAAGAGACACGAACCCAAAAACCGAGGGAGCAGAAAAACAGCAAGCGGTCCAAGATTTTCAGCTGTATGTTGGAAAAATGTCCTGGGACATACGATATGATGATTGGGTGAGAAAATGTATCCTTTCTCCTTCGAACTTTCAGTGAACTGAATATAGCATATCAGTTTTTGCCTAACAAAGCATACATCGCGCGCTATATGACTGAATCGCTGGCCTCGTATACCATGGAGCAACGACGGGAATGGGGACTTGTGAGTATTTCCAGTATACTTGATCTCGTGTCTAAAGACGATTCAATACGAGTCTCTTCAGGCATGTTGATGCAGCATCCGAATTAAAAGGTAATGGAGAAGAGGACGCATTGATTACTTTATCCACATTCGCCTGCCCCATTCATTGCTGCGCCGAAAGGGAGCGTGTGGCATGCGTAGGCCATCAGTGCCACGTCAATACATTAGTCTGTAAAGAGGGTCGCTCGACGCTAACACAGAATTTAATGTGACATTCTAAAATATTAAAAACGACAAGTTTTATGTCTCCTTATGCTATCAGAAAGGGCTCACAAATTATCCAAAAACGATTCCGACTCAGCCGGTGTCCGCTGTCAGCAACAAGTCAACGATGCGAAGTTGGATGTAACATGAACTTTCTTTGAACATGTTTATGTTCGTCCACCAAGCACCATCGCATTACAGTTAATATCTCTCTCATTATACATGGCCCAGTGAGTTTGAATGGGCAGAGAACGAAGTCAAGAAGAGTAGCGTGGGATTGATCATTATGTAACTTGATCGTGCAGGACGTGCGCGTGAGTGTGTACAAATTTAGAAGCGCACCCTTATCATTTGGCACACCATTGTCGTAGCGACCGACAGATACCGCCGATTCTCGTAGTCTACCGCGGCAGTGCTATGTATCATCTAAAATTAATGGTGTCCGTCCGCACGCACTTCCATAAGAGCTTCCTGGTGTTAGAAGACATACCCAACGGTAAATGCCTTGTCCACTATACAATGAATGTCTAGTGGCAGCAGGTGTCTGATCGGCAGCCTGAATTTGACGTGTGTATGCGCAAATGCGATGATAGAACAATACGTTTTTCATTTCGCCTAAGTACTGAATTGATAATGTGTATCAGGAAACCCATTCACTCTAAGCGGCGACGTCGGGGGAACAGTCCCGTAGGCAGTGAATAAGACTAAACGCCACCATCGACTGCGTCCTCCCCCCCTCTTTCTTCCCTCTACCAGCTCGTTACTATGCCAGGTAAATGGCGCATCCGCGAGGTCATATACGTCATAGCAGCGCACGCCGTTGTAATAGGACTGACAGCCATGGTTGTCCTCCTCGGCACGTCCTCAGGAATGAGCGCTGACGCTGTCGAGAGGAAGCTCAATGGGTCGGACAATACGGTATCTGCTTTACGTATATACATATGTGAGTTCTATCACAGTTAACCAGCATTGATTTATGTAGCTTTTTGCTGTCGGCCGCATCTATGGGGTGGATATTCCAGGGCGCACTGTCACGGTTTCGTGGCTTGTGGGTGGGTGCGGTGACCTGCAGCTGAAATTTCAGGGCCCATATCAGGGGGATGGGCCATGCGGAGTACCCGGTGTACCTCTGAGCATATACGTAGATGGGTAAGTATTACCTTCAAGGTCCATACCACTCATGCAACTTGTGTCACATACAGGAACCTCGAGGCCAGCTACGACCCTGCCGAGATGCACCCATTAGATACCGAAACTAACCTGACCATCTTGTGCGCTTCTTCCCTATGTTTTCATCGCATGCGGATGCGCACTAACGCCCATTAATCACGTAGCGTACAGAACCAAGTTCAATTCACTAAGACTCATACGCTTGACATCCAGGTTGCAGAGCTCAAAGGCATGAACAACGTATACGACCAGGCGTTCTGGTACCCGTTTGACTACTACCATGCCTCTACGTCATTCGTTGTGCTCAACGCCAACGATAATACCTCGCTTCCGCTAAGCCGACTCGTCTTTACCGACTCTGTGGATAACTTTATTCCTTCGTCCATCGAGACCGCCTCGCGCACGGTCATGAATGGGACACTTGTCCAAAGCCGCACCACGTCAGTAGGGCTGAGCCGCTCGACGCGCGCGCAGCTGTATACTATGGCGCTGTTCATAGTTAACTGGCTGCTTACTCTTTTGGTGGCATACATCACGCTGGTCGCGCACATGGGCGAAAATTTCGGCGAAGGCATCCTCGTACTCCCGCTCACGATCATCCTAACGCTGCCCCAAATCCGTGGCCTATTCGTACAGGATCCACCATTTGGTATGTAGGCTAAGATATCTCTTACCCTCTCAACTATGTGCTGTTGATAGCTAACTTTCTTGCTACACTCAAGGTATCCTACTTGGTAAGTACGTTTAATATGCACTCAAGATCCGTCATCTCACTTCATTTAGACTCGCTTGGACTAGTCCTGCAGATGATTATTGTCTCCTTGTGCAGCATAGCAATCCTCATGAAGAGTGTTGCTAAGTACCACCCTATACCGTCCAAAGAAGAGATGAAGGAAGAGTAACTTGGCCCTGTACTAGTTGAAGCATGTTGACATTATATTTATGGACTCGAGAAATATAGGTTTTTTGTTGACCAGAACTATCACTTATGTTGGATGAGTAGACGCGCATTGTGACATAAAGTCGGGTTGTTTCATTGAACGCATCCGAGTCGTAAATTAAGTACATACCTCTTGACAACGGAAAAAAATTCTCAGATATTGGAAATAGACACTAGAGAATTAAATTTGGACGGTATGAAGAATCTAATGTGTGATACATAGGCTTTATAATAAGCAGGATGGATAGAAAAATGAGTCACATATGTCTATGGTGTTCGCCTCACTCCTTTCTTGGTTTGGGATGTATTGAACAATGGAAAGTTGCTGTGGCCCTTGCGGATCCTGTATTATCCGAAGGTTGATGAGATAATTGGTCATAAGCCAAGCCATATGAAGGTTGACTTGGGAGGGAATAGTCATTAGCTCTGTCATATGGTTTGGGCACTGTTTTATGACGATTGACATGTTCACCGCGCCTTGCTTTTAAGTGGACCTGCTTGATATGTCTCAGTAGATTACCAGAGCCGGCTATGTCTACACTCTGTCCCACAGGTTTCTGTCCAGTCGCATTTCATACATAGCTTGTCATTTTATTGTTCCGGATACGATGAATTCGTATCAAGTGGTTATCTATGTCATCCAAGCCGACAAATTGATACCCACAATTACTTAGCCTGCCACCTCTGGTGCACTTCATGCCACACGTGCCAAGGTGGTCAACACGTGAGCTTGACGCGTCTGCCGTGTGACCTGCTGCGTCCCGCGATTTACGCAACTGCCGGTGGCTTGACGAAGTCGCACCCTCCACATAATTTGCGGTGAAACTACTCAAAGAATGGTTGTTGGTTGTTACATAAGGATATGAAGGATCAGAAGTTACCAATGGCATTGGTAGTTCTGCATAAAGTTGATTGAAATTCCTGCTGTCGGGTTGGGTGTCCAGCAATTCCTGGAATTCGTCATTGGTGAAAACTATGTATCCAGTTGAGTTGTTCTGATATGAAGACATTGTAAAGTGTACCAAAAATGCAACGCTACTTGAGGAATGTAGAGCCGAAGACAAGAGGAGGACAGGGCAAGGATTGACGCTGCAAGTTCGTCAGAAAATGGGGTAGTGGCTGTTACGACCTCGTTGTGGATGGGATGAAAGAAGGATACGCCACTCTCTATTGCCTGGCACCTTTGGATTTCATACGACGTATTCTATGGAGTTGTCGCAATCAGCATTGGCTCTAAATTTGAGAATTTAATAAGTACCTTTGACTCCATTGGCATTCCGTAATCTCTGGAATGCGATGCAACAGCATATTGTCCAGCGTTGTTCTAACCTCTAGCATCTTCTGGATGGTGCGTCGGTGGACCAGGTGAGCAAGGAGTTAATGGATTGATGTACTCGTCTGCATGCACAGAAGGAGTCTGAAGCTGAATAGAATGGTAAGCTTAGTGATGACTGCATTGTTGGACTGATGAGACAAGTTCTCGAGAAAACCGAGGTATTTATACCAAGCAGACGTCGTTGCTTAAGAGTCAATACTCTGAGTACACAGCTCTATTTGGTGAAAACGGTGGCATCGTGTTATTGTTCTCGAACGTGGCCGATGTTGTTCCTTTGGGCCACTTGTTCGCTCATAGACAACCGAGTCACGGCCACAATTTCAATCAAGTGGCACAGTCAGCTACAAGACACCTTTCTCTCCAAATAGGGATGTTTCCTTATAGAAACCCGACCCCACCTCCATGGTCAAAGTTCACACAATCCACGCGGGCGAATGTCCTTGGCCATTTTCGACCTTGAACTTTCAAGTGAGACCCAATAAATTATTAGGTAATGTTATGTCGCGTTGGTTGAGTTGCGTAGACAGAGTTCTCTACCAAGTCACTTGTTTGGCTGAACCAAGCTTTGAGGTTGATCCTGAGCGTATAGAAATAATCAAGGGGCTGAGCTGAATTATTATGCTCTGTTAAATCAGTCCAACTATTCAATTCGTGAATAACACTGCTAAACATACACCTTACTTAGAGACAAAGAAAAAGTACATATTCGATCTTATACCTCCCTGTTCAGCACTCGTTTAAATAATTAGACCATTTTCTCCTCATAGGCAGTCCCTGAAATATTTGGTGACATCTCCGAAGAGGCTTCCTCGTGAAACTCCAAGTTGGTGATAGTCTGTCCTCGCCCAGAGCCTTCAGGACTCCGCGTAGCTAATGCTACTCTGGCGACCATAATAGTGGGGGCAGCTCCCTAAAAAAGGCTGGAATCAGCAGAGTACTCATGGCTATAGGTTTCAAATAATGGACGTACTGCAGTTACCAGAAACAGCTGTGTAGTAAACTCTTGCAAGTCGGTTATGGTGGCTTCTGTAGATAAGGAAGTAGGGATAACTCCCTGAATGGCATAGAAAATCGAGACTATGGTGTATACAGCCGCTGATTGCACGATGCTATCTAGGATAGCAACGAATGTACGCCTCTGCGAGTCGCCTTTCGTCTCTCGTGATACGCAGTAGATCCGGTAAGCAATCATGGTCGATGTTAACACTGTAGAGCCAACCGACATGAATATTGCTGCCGCGAGGAGATGGTTAAGAAGTGCTGCAACAGGTGGGGATGGAAAGAGGTGGTTTATACAGGCAATGATTATGAGGGCAAGGTTTAATGCTGTTCATTATGTAAAATAATGAAGGTTTTCAAAAATAAGAAAGACTTGCCGACTTCCGCAAGAATAAATGTGACAGGAAGTGCGATGGCGCGTATAGACTGTCCCCAGACATGGTAGCAGCGCCATGTCTGACTAATATAAGCATTTAATACTCAGGAAACAGTAGAACCGTACCAGTAGTGCATCGGCAAGAGTTGTGAGGACGAGGCTGCCACAGTCTGCCACCAAAACAGCCCAGCTTATAGCCAGTTCCCTGTAGATTGTGACGAATGTACCGTCAATAGGCAGCCCGATAGATTTCATAAATGCTTGTTGAGTGATGAACCAATTAACCGCAACCAGCATAATGTTAACCAGGAACATTGCTGTGATTGCGGCGAGTATGGATACGTTTGCCTTGGACACACCCTTCCTGCGCACTGGTTGCTACTCAGGATGATTTCATGGAACTTTAGCAGCATTTATACTCACAGTATATGTACACCGTGCACGCGTAAATAATGGAATACATTCCTGTGAAGCCGTGGCGAAAGATGTTAGAATTTGACTCGCAGAGTTAGGCAAACGTACCGAATAACAACACGTTAAACATGGCGGAGTTAAATGATGCAGCTACAAGGCCGTACTCCATGGAAGGCGAGGGAAGCCCGGAACTGTTAGAAGAAGACATGTCAACAGTTGAATGAGTCCAGTGGGGCAAAGATTGGTAGAAACAGACTCCCTTTATGCAGTCAAACTGCGTGCCAGTGAGAATATTAAGGTATTATCGGTCGTTATCAGTTAGGGTATATAAATATCGTAGAACTTCTATTAAGACATTGATCTAAGGAAAAAGTTAGGGCGCTCAGAAGAGTGCCTGGGAAGTGCGCTACCAGAATGCAAACAACGCATTATCGCTCTTCCGTGAGCATTTGGGGCGGGTTCAGGGTATCAGACTGTTGTTTCCTTTTAGTACTAGCTGGTACTGAACCTACCAATTGCCGTGGGGCTTTCTCACACTTCAACTTGCCAATAAACCATAGCATAATTATCCACGATACTAATGTCCAAGGTCTTCGATGCTCAGATGGACATTATAAATAACAACGACACTGGAGACCCACTCATTAAATTAAGCACAAGTATGATGGTAGAAGCACTGCCAGCCAATTGATACGTGAGAAAGCAGTGAAAGAAAGCCTAAAGCCTGTTGACGTGCCTGTGTACATTTGATCTGAAACCTCCGCAGTACCCGACGCCACCTTCTCTTTCCGACGTGGGATTACTCCTTAGTTCTCAGCAACACTGATAAGATGCCCGTGATGGCTGATGAGCGCAATATAGCAACATTGATTGTATCAATAACAGAGAGTACTCGAGAAAAGGTTATGAGGGGCACTTGAAGGCATGACAATTAGAGACTTTGCGACTGGTCGAATAAAATAGATCAGGCCAGGGCGGACGCGTTTGTGCGCGAGCGTGTACGCCGTAGTTATTGCTTATTGAAGGGCATATTGATGAAAGTGCAAAAGATGGGTGTTATCTTGAACGAAAAACGCTAGATTAGTTGTGGCATGGAAGTACGGAAGAATAAAGGATATGGGAATGGAGGAAGTGAGATGAGACGTGGCTCATCGTATGAAAAAAAGGACTGCACTACTTTGGGAATGACGTGTGGAAAAGCCCGAGTAAGAAAATACACTAGGTAGAGGGAAATAATGGCTTTGAATAGACCAGCTGAGAAAAGCAGAAGAGAGCAGCGTAAATCAATTCACCAAGGTTCATATATTGAACATCCCAGGCGCTCAGCTCCCTAGAGTCAACGACGTCTTAGACCAGGCGTTCTGGTACCTATTCGACTTTTACCACGGGTTGACCTCGTTCTTCGTACTCAATGCCAGCGACAATGCGTCGCTGCCGGTAAGAGGGCTCATTTTCAGACCCGTCCGAGCTGGTAACCTTCTTGCAGCCCAGTATGCTTGATATTTGTATTGATGTGGCTAGTCCTCAGAGTCTCTTCCCCACGGAGACGTTTGGAGGGGCGCAGCGAAAGTTCTCCCCAACATCTAACATGCAGTGAATCAGCCAGAGAAGCGGGGCAATGTGTAAATTCAAATATTAAACTACTTAGCCATAAATCAAAGCAACATCTAGTAAAACTACACTATTCGACTGCGGTACCACAATCCGCCCCGAATGCTCATCTAAAGCAGGCGGTGCGGTGGGTGCGTACAACCGCGACGCACAATATCTTTTCAGCGCAATCACCCTCGTACCTGAATCAGACCCGCCACGTGCACGGATAGAGATCGCCCGCTCGTCCAGGCCTGATACGATGACTTCATGCGCAGACCCGAGCATGTGCTGCGTGTTCACGAACTGCATCCCAGGCCAGGTGTCCAGCACCATGCGGAGCTGCGGTACTTCTGAGCTGGTGCAGCTGTTGAACTTGAAGTCTAGCTCAAGCTCAAGCTCGAACTCGAGTGAGCAGAGCGACTCGCCGATGACGAGGAGCAGCCTGCATGATTTTTGGGTACGTGCGACGGTGAGGGTGCGGGGGATGTTCACACCGTAGACGTCTATTTCCCAGATTTTGAGCATACCTTCCGGCCCCTGAGTGTCCGCGCGGTGTAGTGCTGCGAACGCGGGCTCGTAGCTCCAGAGGGTGAAGGTGAATAGTTCTAGCGTCAGAATCAGGCTTTCCGGGAGTAGCTGTATCTTACACTTCATGGAGACGGAAGGTCAGGTATAGTTTCTAAGACAAACGCGGAACCGAGCACTTACATTCCGCATGACGAGACCGAGCGACCAGTATTTGCTCTCCGGCTCACGCCATTTTATGGTGTATAGGTTAGCCCTGTTCCTGGTAAAGCCCGCAGTGGTTGTTGTAAATGCAAAATCGGAGCCATGCAGGGAGATACATTGGATATGCCTGACCATATTCGAGTACGAAACCGAGGCAAGGAGGGATGCCCTGAGCCAATCACCATGGTCCCCTCGAACTAGCTCTACCCCCCATATCTGTACGCGACCGCGTCTGGGATTGGGCCGGCCCGCTGCAGAGTACTCCTCCTGGAGCGAGAACGCCACAGTGAACTTCAACACAGGTGATGCGAGGTCGAGGTCGACAGACGTCTGTATACTCTTCCTCCCCCTCATGCTGAATTGAGCTTTGATGAGCAGGCGAGGCGCGCTGGGCGTAGGCGCGCTAAGATCGACGTAATACACCTCGGCCATTGCAGACGTGATCAGGAGCCACCGCCCGCCGGGGACGATATAGACGGACTCGATCGCGCTGGGTACCGCTAGCTTTCGCTCGCGGGCGGACCGCCCGTCTCCGGATGTCCATCCGCGTTCGGCGCTTTTCCAGAGAAGGAAAGTATGCTCGAGCTCGTCTGCGGTGTGCATGGACTTGGGTCGATCGAGGACAGGCGGATACGCCTTGGTAAGCATGTGTTCGTGGATGTAGTGTTCCCAGAAACACCGCTCGCGGCTTGCGGACAAGAAAAGCTTACACACCTGAAATGATATGGGGTCAGCAGTGGATAGTAGCGGTTTTGTGTTGTATTGACGTACCCTCCGCACGCGAAGCATGTCTCTCCATGAGATAAATTTCAGTACTTCGATGACCAGTTCGAACGGGAGTGACGAAAACGTGGTGGACTTTTTGATTGACCGGACCTATATATTTCTAGTAAATAAGTATATTACAGTATTATCTTTGAAGAGAAAAGCTACTAGCCGCAGGCTTGCGTTCTACCTTCTCCACAGGCATACCCTGCCGCCGCTTGGCTGAATAGACGAGGTCCTGCAGCGCCTTGATGGATACGGGCGTCATGCCACCTGTCACCCTCAACCTGCGCGGTGCGGCCTCCCGCTGCGACGAAGACGGGCCCATGGGTCTAATACGCGACTGTATGTGTCAGTTACTGCCTACTTATTTGCAAAGTGCCCAGTATAACAAGGAAGAGAGACAGCAAATGTTGTAAGTACTGCAATCCTGCTGTGATTGTAAACACCATGTCACATGATTGTTGGTAGAAGATTGTCATCAACGTCAAACAAGTCCCAAATATATATGCGACCAGGTCTACCGCCGATATGGCTCCTGATAGCGCACGGACGTTGATAGTATTGGAAGGCCATCGGGCCGCCGTACATTAAGCTCGTTGGTTGTGTACCCGAAGTCTGATATTGTTCAGTGGCGGTTGTGGGACTTGCGAAACGCCGGTGATGGTACCTTTTGACCTTGTCATTTTCAAAGACCCGCTCCTCCAGTGCAACTGTTCCCAGCTTGGAGACGTGCTTAAATGTATTACATAATAACTTATTGATAAAATTTCCCGAAACGTGAAATAACTGAACACAAAGTGAAGGGTATGCAATTGGGACTCCCAAAAAGTCCAGTTATGAGCGCTTGAGCTCTCACCATGGTAGGTTAATGTGGTATGCTGAGTAATTTTCCAAGCCCATTTTAAACTCTGTCCGGTGTGTCCATTCTTTGGCACGTTCTCAGAGATCAAGTCTCCGTTTTTGAATACGTAGATTCGAGTGGGTATGTTCTCATCGTTATGTCGTACTGGTGGGACGATCGAGGGGCGTGACGGAATGGAAGTGGTGCGGCATCCCTGGACAGACGACAACGACGCGGACAATAAGTCGCCTGGTCTATATCTCATACTGAATTAAAAACGAACAAAGAGGAAGGAGGAACAGTGGCACCTACATTTCTAAAACGGGTCGTTGATCCGAAGGTTCGAGCTTAGTGGGGCATACTTATACTCCGGCCTATAAGACCATATTTGCTGCCCGCGCTGGTTTGGGTCGAGTAGAAGTGGATCACATTGATAGAAAGCATCGTTTGACTCAAGAAACGTGACGTTTCGAGGTTGTCAACGTCGCTGGCGGTCCTGGAAGGAAGTGAGCACAAAGACAGAAGGTCAGGCATATGGTTAGGTGAATGAGTGTAAGTACAACGCTCACGTTCCGCATGACGACGGAACGGAAGGGAGGGAGGATGCCCTGAGCGACTCACCATGGTCTCCCTACCTTCAGTACTTTAATAACCAGCTCGAATGAGAGTGATAAAAGCATTTGGAAGATAATTTATGGACAAATTTTCCTGAAGCGTAAAATAACCCTCTACTGTCCCCTCGGGTGCCTTCCAGACTATGCGAGGGATTGTTCTTCTCTCTACTGCTAAACAGGGACCGAGTCCCCACCCCTCCTACTCGTCGTACACCCCTCGTCTGCGCGCATATGCGCTATCCCTCCACCATGTATAACAGGTCATTATGTGCCTCCCTCTCCAACTCTTACATTTGTCCATGGCCGGTTTGTCGTTGCATATCGCGCGTATGTGTTCGGATCGCGTCATTTCGATCTATGCCTTGCCATACATACTCAGCTGGAATGGGGAGATGACGGGCTATACAAAATTATTTTATGTGAAGGAGGACCATGTCGCGCAACATTATTTCGCCGGAGTTGCTTCTGGAACCCTCGCTCTCTGAATGATAATAAAAATACATCTGCTCGTGTTTGGGACGTGCATTTAGTTTTTGATCATTGCTTCTTCCAAGTCAGCTCAGCTTTTCGTCACGCCCACGTAGGGAAATATAGATAGCTCTACGGCACAACTGAGCAACACGGTATGGTTCCCATGAGTTGGCTAGACGAGTGAGTGGTGGACTTTCATGGTGTAAGGGCCTTTATTTCTCACTTCGATATAATAAATTGACTTACACTTTCCCAATGAATGAACATATTCCACGCCAAATATGATCGACTCCTCGAATACATAGGGAAAAGACAAGCTCTCCTCGAACTTGAAGCCTCAGGCGTTGACGAGTGGTACATGTCTGTGATTGCCCCATAGCCTAAGCAAACTCGACAGCTTTAACAAACATGTTATCAGGTGGATCGCTTAGCCGGGAAGCATTCAATAGGCGATCTTACCACCGCAGCTGCCAGCATCGCAATTCCAATACTTGATATCACGTTTTCCACTTTCAGCTGTACAATAATCAGAATGAAAACATTTGAGAAGTAGACGGTACACATACGCAGACTACCACGCCCATTCCTGTTGTAGCTCAATACATGGTCCTGCATAGATCCATATGTCAGGCATTTCATGCCATACTAATATCTATTAAGGACGATAGGTCAGACGAAAACGAGAACAAATAGCAACGCACAAATGATCAAAGCTTACGGATGACCTGGAAGGCATTTTAATATAATTTATGGATAAAATTGCCGGAAGAGTGGAGTAATCGAACATGAAGTAAGGGAGAGTCACTTCGGGCTGCGGAGAAGTCCAGTTATGAGTTCGTGCCATGGTAAGTTGATATGGTATGCTGAGTGAATTATACGAGTCCATTTTATACCGCGCCGGTGGAGAGGATGCCTTGTTTATGAGGGCAATTAGTCGCCCTTATGAGGCTGTAAAACACCCGGTATGGACCAGAGTATAACCTTGTGGCTTAGCCTTCCCGTCGTTCTTGACAGGTTCATAGTTGTTTGGGATACCTTCATGAGACCAGTGACACCACAAGAAGAGCAAGAGTAGTAATTTAATTAAGTTAATCAGCATATAAGCTTCGATGAACGGATTGACGTGTTAGAGTGATCCATACAGCTTTGCAGTATTGAAAATAATCCCGCTACAGATATATAATTTTTTATGGTCAGTAAGTTGGAAGGAGGCTACAGAATTAAGCGAGACGTGGCAGCTTAAGCTTTGGAGAAGTTTAAGCTGGTAGGATGACGATTTCCACCTATATGATTCTCACATAAAAGCTTCAGCGGTACACCTGCGCTCTGGCTTTTAAGCTTAAAGCTTTGATGAAATGTTGTGCCGTTGGAGCGATGGTCGAGTATTTGAGCACTGATATATCAAGATTAAATTGACTCGCATGCATATCTGGTTTCTTAATGGAAAGTAATCGCCCTGCGGCCAGAAGGGACCACCTGGAAGCATTTCCCCCTATATTCGATGCTCCTGCGCCGGCCGTGGGACTTTGGTCCCCCACGGATCAGCGTGTCTCAGTCGGTGTGACACGGGTGACTGTACTTACACTCGACCCTTCCTCCGACCCCGCCCTTCCATCTCCGCTCGACCGCAGTCTGTCCGTCCTACGCGAATTGTCAATACCATCCGGGTACGGGCATAAAACATCGTGGGTAGCAACCGCGCCACTGCCCTGCCCGCCGAGACGGATTAGCCTGACGCGCTCTGCTGGCTGCTGCCCACAGAGGACGTGTGAGTCCTTCATTCTCCTATTTGCTCTGCTTTGTCGCGCTGCCCTCCCGTATCCTGCCCGTTTCAACAGCGTGGAACCCTCCCTTAACCTTCTATTGACCCTTCGGGTGCGTCCTGCCAGGCTATGCGTCCCATCCCAGCTTGCCCCATCCCGTGCCGCCTCCAACAAGCCTCAGCCTCTGTCGCGTACCCCTCGCCAACGCGTATTTCACTAAATCCGGTGCTCCCGCGTCCGTTCTCACCTTTGCCCTCCATATTTGTAGGGAGAGGTTGAATCCTCTCTGTCCCATCTCGGCTCGGCTCCTCTTCCCCAGCTTACAGCTTCCATCATGCGCGTATCCCTCGTGCCCGTTCCCGGCGCCTGTCTCTGCCTATGCCTGCTGCATTCAACATCTACACGCATCCATCCATCTGCGTCCTTATATGCTCCCCTCCACCCGGCCCCTTCGCGTCCCTGCCCTGGTTCTGCCGGCCTGTCTGCCAGCTATGTATGATTGTAGGGTGCGTCGGACTCGCTAGGGATAGTCCTGCTTCTATCTTCTGCTAAAAACGGACTGTGTTCCCTCCCGTTTGTCGTACATCCCTTTTCGACGCGGATCGCATCATGGGCGCTGATGTGCGTTCCTCCCCTACTCGTATATCTGTCCATGGCCGGTTCGTTGCTGCGGAACGCGCATATGTGTCTGGACCTTGTCATCTCGACGATTTGCGCCTCTACATTGAAGTATTGACAGATTGCCAACCTGTCCCACTCGTGTGCTGCGCCCTCAGTCAGGGCATGGGCAGCATACGCGACGTGTCTGCCCCGTTCACTGAGCTTCCTTACCACCACTACCCTGCCCGCAAACCCGCATCCTGCCCTGTTATGGATAGGACAGGGGAAGACACTGCATATGAAGATAGGGGCAGACAAAGCTGACGGACGGGGAGATGCACCATACCGACGGGACAAAGGGTTTAAGGCAATGTCATGAACGGAGTCGACGTCGAAGCGGGCACGGCATAGGCGGATGCATAACAAGAATGCGGCGTGAAATGGCCCGGCAGCGCAAAACGCCGCAGAATATTGGAGAGGGTCGGGCTAATGATACTTAGAGCGCTTAGGGTCAGCCACTGAACCTGAGAGGCTAATGAGGAGTCGAGGGGCGCGTACGCACTGCTGCATGTTCTCACCTCACGCCCTACCCAGTCTGCAGAAGGCACCCGAGTCCGTTGCGCGTCCCTCGCCAACGTGCATACACCCAGGCCTCGCACTCCCCCGGCCCTTTTGCTCACCCTCTCCGCCGGTCGTGGCGGCCTCTCAAGAGCCTCGCACCATTCCGCCCAGGCCTGGAACGTAGCCGCGCATACTTATCAGGAGACTACCACCGCCCTTCGACATGCATAAACCCCTTCCGTGTTCTTGTCCCCGCAAGTGTGTCTACCGGTCCGTCTGTCCGCTCTGTCTGCCCGCTATGTTTGTAGGTTGTGTCATGTCTGTCCCCCGTTGAACAGTTGATACGTCCGCTCCCCCTCTGGCCCGTCTCATCCTAGCCCGCCCCCAGCACACTCGAACCATCGTCATGCGTTCCTCGACAATACGTATACGCCCAGTCCTGGTGCTCCCGCGGTCCGGTTGCTCCATCCACCGTCCCTCATTGAACAGAGCTCGCCTTGCTTCCCCCGCTGGCCCGTCTGTGTCTCTTTCCCTGCCATTGATCGCCTCTCGTGCGTCTGCTGCCCCACCCGCTCTGACCTTCCCCGAACAGGCATTGCGTCAACCCCGGCAAGAAATCATGCCCTGGGTGCGCCCCCTTTGGTGGCTTCCCTCATGTATGCTATGCGTCTGGCCGCCGCCCCTGCCGTTCCGCATCCAGCAGTACTCGGGCGCTGTAGTTCCGGGGCCCTGCGAGTAGGGGATTTGGATTTGGGCCATACACCCCCATTGGACGGTGCGTCCCTGCTCGCCGACTGACGTGCGTCCGTGCTTTACACGGCGCTATAGCGTACGTGTCCCCGTGCCCCGTATCGTGATGCGCCGCCCCCCGCTGGCCCTTCCTCCCTCCCCGGGAGATTGTGCTGCGTGCGCCTGCGCATCCTTTCTAGTGTAGAGTGCTCTATTCTACTATCGTTACGAAACGTAAAGTTTAGCGAGAAATGGGACAACCGTCGACGTACCTTGTCGGAGTGGATGTCCTTAATGCTACAATTGCGTCTGTACATCCTCACTGGCGCTACTGGATAGTAGTGTCAGTGAGAGCGACGCTAATACACGGATTGCCGCCGCTCGCATACCGCTTTGCTCGAGGACGGCGGAGCGCGGAGCGCGTATGCCCTGTGCAGTGAGATGCATACAACTAAACTTTCGCAGTCAAATATCTGGAGGCGGATATTTTTTCGTTGGGATTATGGTCCCATTCCCACCGGTTTAGCTGTATGCGATGCAAATATGATGAGTCTGGGTAGATTGATAATTCCGCGGCTCAGTGAATGTTCCTCCAAAACATATTTCCCAATACAGCGGCGAAGCACGTACACCGGAAATTTCTAATGAATGAGAAGGAGTTCAGGTTGAGGTTTGAAGTACTTCCCGATTTCTTCCAATATTAAAAAGTGCGTATGGTGTCCACCACTCGCGATGGGCGGACGATCCCTTGGTTCACTGCAGACCATGATCAGACCACCACAACGTCAACACACAAGAGCAACAGTGAGCACCCAAGACCAGCTAGGCGGCGCGGCGCAGGGCCAGCGGGACGGCGATAGTCATAGC
The DNA here is from genome assembly GCA_028532985.1 of Stropharia rugosoannulata. Taxonomy (NCBI): domain Eukaryota; kingdom Fungi; phylum Basidiomycota; class Agaricomycetes; order Agaricales; family Strophariaceae; genus Stropharia; species Stropharia rugosoannulata. Next base: position 47,547 of record JANCIK010000005.1, read on the forward strand.
ATGCACATCCATATCCACTAGCACATTCACAACAAGAGAAGAATAGAAGAGTCTGGAAGTGTGCACGCAGACCGACACGGCACAAGCGCGTGCCGGCAGCACTAGTGAGAGAGAGGGAGGCAGGGAGGGAGGCAGGGACAGTACAAGGGTAAAGGACGAATGGGCAACACAAGGGGTAGAGGAAACGGGAAAGGCAAACTCAGGACGGTGCATCATGATACGCAGTGCGGAGCCACGTACGTCCGGACGCTTCCGCGCCCGCTACTCGCAGGGCACCGGAACCACAGCGCCCGTGTAGTGCTGGATGCGGAACGGCAGGGGCGGGGGCAAGGCAGGACGCTATGCATATACGAGGGAAGCCACCAAGGAGGGCACAGTCGGCAGGACGCATGCATGCATGAAGACACTAGAGCAAGACCGTACCATCTAAGATGCGCGATAAAGGCCCTGCGCATCTTGCTGGCGTCGAAGCAGTGCCTGTTCGGGGAAGGTCAGAGCAGGTGGAGCAGCGGACGCAGCCAATGGACAGGATGGGATGGCGGAACTGCAAGGATTCCTGTACGTTGATAATACAGTCAGCAGCGCAGGGGGTTCGTAGGACTATATTACGGGCCTAAGGAGCCATAACATGCAGGCCCAGCCCATGGGAGAGGGGGGACCTGCAGATCCCCTGGGAAGCATCTAGCAGAGCGCTTACAGATGAAACAAAGGTCGGGGCCGAGGGCGAGAGACTCAGATATGAGTTGGCGGACACGGGCTAGACACAAATCGCCCGGATAACGAAAGGGAAGCACGGCGTATGGGGGTCTTTGGTTCCTTCTGCCCGTCGGTCATGTCGGCCTCGGAAGTGAGTCTGGCCCCCGCCAAACATCTAAGCGCTCTTCGCGCATTGCGCCATAACACATGTCGATGGTAGTTGCAATGACTATGAAGATAATATAAATTGAACATTATTTATAAAATTTAAGCTTAAACCTTCAGAGTGAAGTACTGGAACGATAGATAATTAGAATTAGCAAAGGTATATGTATGTAGTAGTCCAATGTATGTGAAGTATACTCTAAGTAAACACTGATGCATGATAATGTAATTTTGCGATGAAGCGGAAAGCAAAGTATATGTGTATCTATTATGTGACGGACGCCCTCGTTTCTTCTTATGGTCTGGGTTGTATTGAATAATGGGAAGCTGCTGTTGGCCATGCGGATCCCAGTGTTCAAAATTCGAGGTATTATCCCAAGGTTGATGGGAGTACTGGTCGTTAACCAAGGCATCTGAAAATTGACTTGGGACAGAATATTCATTAGCCCGGTCATATGGTTTGGGCACTGATTTATGTTGATTGACACTCTGCTCAGTGCGCCATACATTCAAGTGCACCTGCTTGATATGTCTCAGTAAATTCCCAGAGCCGGCCATCTCTTTACTACACTCTGTCATACGCGACTGCCGGTGGCTTGACGAAGTCGCACCCTCCACATAATTTGCGAAGAAACTACTCAAAGAATGGTTGTCAGTTGTTATATAAAGATATAAAGGTGGTTCAGAAGTTACCAATGACATTGGTAGTTGTGCATAAAGTTCATTCAAATCCCTGGTGTCGGGTTGGGTTTTCAGCAATTCCTGAAGTTCATCATTGGTGAAAACTGTGTATCCCGTTGAATTGTTCTGATCTGAAGAGATTGTAACGAATTTAATAAGTACCTTCGAGGTGAACAAGGAGTTAATGGATTGATGTACTCGTCTGCATGCACAGAAGGCGTCTGAAGCTGAGTAGAATGGTAAGCTTGGTGATGGCTGCATTGTTGGACTGATGAGACAAGTTCTCGAGAAAACCGAGGTATTTATACCAAGCAGACGTCGTTGCTTAAGAGTCAATACTCTGAGTAAACAGCTCGAATTTGGGAAAGCGGTGGCATCGTGTTATTGTTCTCGAAAGTGGCCGATGTTGTCACGGTTCCCTTGGCCCACTTGTTCGTTTATAGACAACCGGGTCACGGCCACAATTTCAATCAAGTGGCACAGTTGGCTACAAGACACATTTCTCTCCAAATAGCGATGTCTCCTTATAGAAACCCAAGCCCTCCTCCACATATGGTCAAAGTTCACACAATCCACGCAGGCGAATGTCCTTGGCCATTCTCGATCTTGAACTTTCAAGTTAGACCTATTACAGTATTATGGCATGTCACGTCGCGTTGCTTGGGTTGGGCAGACAGAGTTCTCTATCACGTCACTTGTTTGGTTGGTCCAAGCTTTGAGGTGTATCCTGAGCGTATGGAGATAATCAAGGGGCTGAGCTGAATAACATATAATGATATGCTCCCGGGTCCGGTCCGCTCATTGAGAGGGCATAGCCAACGTGTACTTGTTATCCTCTATCTTGCTCTGTTAAATCACTGAAACTATTCAATTCATGAATAACACTGCTAAACTTATATTCAGTTCTATACCCCCTGTTCAGCACTCGCTGGAGCTGGAGCTTGAGTAATTTAATGTTGACCGCGCTCCGCCTGTCTTTAACGACGTATTAGTACCATCCGTGAATGTACGTAGCAGTCGCGATGTATCCGCCCCTCAGTCTCACGTGCTCTGCTGGCCGCTGCTTGCAGAGAACCCGTGAGTCCTCCATTAGCCTATATTCTTCGTTATGATACGCCGCCCTCCCCTGACCTACCCGCTTCAACATTTACATGGTGGAACGCTCGCTGAGCCCCTACTGTCCCAGCCTTCTGCCTTGGCTGTCGTCACGGCGATTGAGGTGTGCGGCCTGCACACGTCGATCGTGCGTTTAATAGTATTGTCACTTGAGCCTGGCTTATAACTGGTTTTCGCACAGTGAATAAAGGAGGCATGTTGCGTAGATTCAAGCATCACGTAATAGAAATACGCGACATAGTACTTGGTATACAATTTATGGTTTGTAAAGAAGACTCTAGCTCCGTGACAATTAATAATTCCATAGCCTTATAAAAGTTCCTTGTCCGCGCAAAGTCCCCAAGCTCGCTGTAAACATACCCGTGATCCTATCTTATTCCCGAGTCAACGTCCCCCAAAGATTTCTTTCCTTTCTGTCCTGTGGCACTGAATCTGAATACAGGCACTGGAAAGCTACACCTCATTGTAAGTTCCGTCGTCTCACGAAGGATGTGATTTATATGCTTACGGGTTTATCCAAGCGCCCAATGGTCGATCCCATCATGTGTGTAGTGTGATAATGTAGAAAACCTTGCGTGATGCTGTACCGATAGCGTTGGAATAGTGTACGGTCGGTACCTCGAATACATAGGGAAATGACAAGCTCTCCTTGAACTTGATGCTTCTGGAACCCTCGCTCTCTGAATGATAATAAAAATACATCTGCTCGTGTTTGGGACGTGCATTTAGTTTTTGATGATTGCTTCTTCCAAGTCAGCTCAGCTTTTCGTCACGCCCGCGTAGGGAAATATAGATAGCTCTACGGCACAACTGAGCGACACGGTATGACTCCCATGAGTTGGCTAGACGAGTGAGTGGTGGACTTTCATGGTGTAAGGGCCTTTATTTCTCACTTCGATATAATAAATTGACTTACACTTTCCCCATGAATGAACATATTCCACGCCAAATACGTTCGATACCTCGAATACATAGGGAAAAGACAAGCTCTCCTCGAACTTGAAGCCTCTGGCGTTGACGAGTGGTACGTGTCTGTGATTGCCCCATAGCCTAAGCAAACTCGACAGCTTTAACAAACATGTTATCAGGTGGATCGCTTAGCCGGGAAGCATTCAATAGGCGGTCTTACCACCGCAGCTGCCAGCATCGGAATTCCAATACTTGACATCACGTTTTTCGCTTTCAGCTAGATAATAATCAGAATGAAAACATTTGAGAAATAGATGGTACACATACGCAGACTGCCCTGCCCATTCCTGTTGTAGCTCACTGCATGGTCCTGTATAGATCCATATGTCAGGCATTTCATGCCGTAATGATATCTGTTAAGGAATTTTGGTCAGACGAAAACGAGAACAAACATCAAGGTGCAACTGATAAAAGCTTACGGGCGTCCTGGAAGGCATTGTAAGATAATTTATGGATAAAATTGCCGGAAGAGTGGAGTCATCGAACATAAAGTGAGGAAGAGTCAGTTCAGGCTCTGGAGAAGTAAAAGCCATGGTAGGTTAATATGATATTGCTAAGTGAATTTTACGAGCTCATTTATACCGCGCCGGTGGAGAGGATGCCTTGTTTATGAGAACGATTAGTCGTCCTTATGGGACCGTAAAACACCCGGTATGGACCAGAGTATGGCCTTGTGTCTTATGCTTCCCGCTGTTCTTGACAGGTTCATAGGTGTTTGAGATACCGTCATGAGACCAGTGAAACCTCAAGAAGAGCAAGACCAGTAATTTAATTAAGTTGATCAACATATAAGCTTCGATGAACGGATTGATGTGTTAGAGTGATCTATACAGCTTTGTAGTATTGAAGATAATAGCGATACAGATACACCATTTTTTATAGTCAGTAGGACGGAAGGAAGCTATGGAAAGAAGCGAGACGTAGCAGCTTAAGCTCTGAAGAGGTTTAAACAGTGGGATGACGCAATTTTCACTATATGACCTTACATCAAAGCTTTAGGGGTACACCTGCGCTCTGACTTTCAAGCTTAAAGCTTTGATGAAATGTTATGCTGTTGGAACAGTGGTCGATTATTCGAGCCCAATAGTACAATAATGGCTGGGAGGGAGCACCTAGGAGCACTTTCCCTATATTCGATGCTCCTGCATCGGTCGTGGGACTTTTGTCCCCGACGGATCAGTGTGTTTCAGTCGGTGTGACACGGGTGATTGCACCCTCTCGACCCCTTCCTCCGACCCCACCCTTCCATCCCAGCTCGACCGCCCCCCAGCTATTGGCCACGACTTGTCAATACAATACATAAATGGACGTAGTGTCGCGATGTGGCTCCCACCACTGCCCTGCTTGCCGACATGTATTCGGCCCTCTATCGATGTCAATGAGGAGTCGAGGGACGCATATGCACTGCTGCATCTTCTCACCTCACACACTATCCCAGAAGGCACCTGGGTCCGTTGCACATCCCTATCCAACGTACATACACCCAAGTCTCGCACTCCCCCCACCCTTTTGCTCATCCTCCGCGCCAGTCGTGGCGGCCTCTCAAGAGTCTCGCACGCTTCCACCCAGGCCTGGAACGCAGCCGCACATACATGTCGGGAGATTGCCACCACATACAGTATATGGTAATGGCAGATAACATGGCAGATAACATGCAGCCGGACCGCCCACGTATGGAAACCAAGACGGTCGAGCTGCCTAGTGCACGCTCAAGCCTTTGCCAAACATGCACGGCATGGCATGCCGCATCTCCTTGGCATCTTGGGACACCAGGTACCCTTGTTACCTGTTAGGGGTGTTTAAAACAGCGTTCATTCTTGAAAGTAAAGTATACTCGACGCACTAGCCAACTCTTGAGTAATACTATTCCCTGTACTCTACAGTGAGATATGAGATAATTGAGATTTGTTACTCCGTTCCGTGTGGCTGTGCATTAAAGGTCCGCCCAACTGTTCACGTATACAGTTGAATATCTAAACGGCACCGCAACACCAACACAGCATACCATGCTCCAAATGTGCCATAAGGACGTTAATGATTAAGGTATGGACTAGGTACATGGTAAGTGTAATTACTTTCTAGACCGAAGTTTGTTCTTGATTGACTGAGTAGAACTGTTAGTGTTGCAAGCACTACCCTCGTCTAATGGTGCTAAAGCGGCCAATCCCATCCAAATGCAATATTTGTTGCACTTGTGCTGCTTAGGAAAGTCAAGGAACACTTCCTTGACGTTTCCATGTCCAAACAGATTCTCGCCCAAGTCCCTGTGAGTATATAGTGTCAAAACGGCAAAACAAGTTACAAATTAATTAAAAACAAAACATACGGATTGCTCTAGCATGTGCCTTTCCCACGTCTTCCCATGTCGCCTTTTCACGTACAACAAGATCTTCAAGATTCCACTTATAGCCCGGAAATAATTTGGAGGGGGTCCAAGCAGTGTGCTTTTAGCCAATGATATTATTTGAAATGGTCGAATAGTAGAGTTTACACGCTCTGCTTCGCGTTGAACACTGGGTTGGGCGGACCTTTAATGCACAGCCACACGGAACGGAGTAACAAATCTCAATTATCTCATATCTCACTGTAGAGTACAGGGAATAGTATTACTCAAGAGTTGGCTAGTGCGTCGAGTATACTTTACTTTCAAGAATGAACGCTGTTTTAAACACCCCTAACAGGTAACAAGGGTACCTGGTGTCCCAAGATGCCAAGGAGATGCGGCATGCCATGCCGTGCATGTTTGGCAAAGGCTTGAGCATGCACTAGGCAGCTCGACCGTCTTGGTTTCCATACCCACGGGCCATGTTATCTGCCACGGAACTTGCCGGGCAGATAACTACCCAGCAAAATGAGCGGTGAACCACCTCGTCCTCTTCAACGATTCCGACCCAGCCCTTGCGTTGCAGACCAGACTGCTGTCAGGATTGGGTCTATCACGCTCTGCGTTTCTATGGCGCAACGGCTTACACTATCTGCGTATGCACTTCATTGATTGAACTGAACTGAGGCCTCCTTCGTTGTCCTCTTCTGTCGCAGGGCGCATGGGCAACCCATGCGCCGTGTATGGCCCGTGCATTCAACTTCCGCCCGCCGACCTGTAGAACCCACCGTCATGCGAAGACACGTACACAACCTGTTATGTTCAGCAGCACCAGCTGCCGCCTGGTAGACGTGTTGGCCCGACCCTCTGCAATGGGCTCCGGCACCCTGCGCTTGTGTCCCCAGTTGTCCTTGAGAAATATATTTGTTAGAAATCGCATTGCATCCCTATGGTTAACTAGACGAATGTTTGATCTACATGTATCATTCAGGCTCTGAGCCCTCTCTTGTGTCCCGTCCCTTCCTGCTCCCTGCCACCTGTGCCCTGGGTGCGCCGTCTTCAGTGTCTTCTTGTGTATATGCCATGCGTCCCGCCCCCGTCCCTCCCATCCCGCATCCACACCTAAGGGATCTTCGCAGATTGCGGCACAACACATGTCGGCGCCTGGCATAATATGGCACGTAGTGGGCTGATAGGTGTAAGTGTTCGTGAGCCCTTACAAATCTTCACGCGTCGCGATTTGCCCCCGTTTTCCCGTCTAGAGTGCTGAACCGTGTTCCCGTCTCAATTGCAGAGAACACTCACCTCAAGTTGCCCGCCTATTCTCGTGTCGGCCTCTCCATCACAACTCACCTCGGTCGGACTGCTCATAGCACGTACGGGTTCACTCCTGCTGCTCCCGGGAGAGTACTCGAGTGTTTACAATTGATGGCTTTCGCCGCAGGTCATCCGCATGAGCCGCGCATTCTCAACTTTGCGCACCCTTTGGAACTCGCCGAAACCGCTCTTGTGAGCTAATATGAGCGCTTCAGCAATCAATAGCAATTGCTAGTGTACCAAATATCATCCAATGAGTGTCTAACATATCATGTAATCGCCCACCTTTTTTTACAGTATGCACGTCCACATATTGCTCTTTGAAACTGCAGACAATAAGTGAATGTATGGGCTTTGTTTGCCGCTCAGAACTATTACAGTAAAATATTGACTGCATTCGAAGTGCAAATGAACATTTACATATGTTTTATATTCAGGGTACCAAAAACACAGGTTCCATGTATACAAAGTGAGATAACAGTCTAGCTCATAAATACGCCGTTATAAGCTGTAGACCGTTCAACTTTAAATCATTCTCCGCCATTGCTATTTCAACCTTTGTTTCATTTGGATCTTTCAAGGATTTCAATGTGAATGTTGGAGGCGCAAAATGAGGGATCTGATTGACGTTAATGGTCTTGATGCTCCCTATTTGTTCATGCCAGTCCAATTGCAGTGGAACCGCGAGACAGGGCTTCATAATTGTGATTTCTCCATCCACATTGAGGAAGTTTATAATGCCAAAATGATTTATATCACGTGGGGTTTTATTTGGAGAATAGGCTTGTTGATCTAGCAAGTGAATATCCCCAAATTGACCATATAAATCTCCCTTTGGCTGAATGCTTCGGGAATTCTCCCCTTCCTTCAAGTACACGCGAATACCTGGAATAAGGAGAAGGTTCATTCGCAGGCCCAAGTGAGTCAAGAGAAGCGGCTCAGATGGAATGATTGACAGTTGATGATGTTTGTCAAACACAATGGAACGGAGAGAGTATGATATAATGGTCTCTGGTATAACGCTTGTACCTTCATAATAATAGCTATGGTTGAAAATGTCCAAGACGTTCCGATGTGTGTTTATGATCTCATGCATTAGCCTGGAGAAGGCTCGTTTGGCACCTTCACCGTATGCAATTGAGATGCTGACGTTGAGCAGCCCCATGAGCGAATAGGCAGTATCTTCCTCTCGACTCACACGCCTGGTGCACGCCATTTGTAATCGTCTTGATAGTGGAATGTAGTCCTTCTTCCCGGATCGAAAAGATTCCATTTCCTCTGAAGATATCATAGCAGCGGATCCTAGCACAGTGTTCGGGTCACATTCTATTTTCGTCCAGTTCTTGTTGTAAACATAGACTTCGTTTTGAGGTGCAACAAGCTCCTGTAGAGTCCAACCACGGGTAAACCAAGGGTCTTTGGCGACATCTTCAACGGTCTCTGTCTCTGCCAGATAGATAACGCATACTCGAGCCCGACTGTACCATTTATACATGGACCGAATGGCCTCGTCCAGCTCGGCGCTACTCTGCTTGTTGATGCAGCAAGTGTCAATCCAAGCAAAGTAACAGTCATGTTCTAGAGCAGAGACTCTACAGAAATTGCTGATTTTCGCAAATGCGGTGGGGTATTGCATTCGGTTAGGCCACTCTTGATATGACATCTCGCCGTGAAGATTGTTGTTCCATGTATGGGAAAGGATTGCATATCGGCAGTATTTAGATATAAGATTTGAGATAGCCATCTCCACATTATGGTCTTGCGTGGGATCCAGTAAGCCTTTAATTACATATTCCATTACAGAGTATCATTAGATAGGCTCTGAACTTGAGGTTGGATCTTACCATCGAACAGGGGTTCTACTTCTCCCCATACTTTCTCTATTATGATTTGCATCACTTCCTGTTGGTTGATAAGGCGGATGGAAGATCCGTTTGAATCGAATGCCAGTAGTCGGGTGGGAGATATCTCCAAGCGAATCCTCGCTAATGTTTTTTGCTTGAAAGCGTCTTCATATTAGGTGCCGTCAGTCTTAGTCTCAGGAAATATACCGTACGCCACGTACATAACCTTCTTTTTCTGTGGTCAATACGAAGAACGCCATCAGGGGCAGGTGGAACAGTAGCTATGCTGCCAGATGATAACGGCAATGATTTCTCAGCGCAGCAGTCATCTACCGTTTTGGCGATGTACGCCTTTAGACGGATGACAAGCTGTCTCTCTGCGGACTCCACTAGAGCGCTCTCGTCTAAAATACTTTCAAAAACAATTTTGTGTAGCTATGCAATAAAAGACATACTCTGCTTGACCTTGTAGTGATTCTTTTCTATATTAATAAATTTTGTCAAATCAAACCAGACTCTCAGTAAAGTATGGAATTACCAGAATACATGCATTCATGTACAAAGGGCTTTACAAAGTTGGCAAGCGCCACAAGCAAGTCGCGAGCCTCTTGTGCATCTCCTGCTACGGACATTCCTTGTGCAATAGACTGTGCTTCCTGTAACATCTCATTAGACGACGGACGACGCTGGTGATACTGATATGCTCACTTTGAAAATGTGGTTAGTTTGATATGTGAGCGGGAGGAAAGAATGGAAGAAAATCACTGCATCGGCCTACTTAAGCATTTAGAAGATCTGTCACAGGCACAGCATCGGTTTTTGTTTTGAATGGAAACATGACGGCCATCATACTAATGGCAGGATCGTTCTATTTCAGCCTGCTAAGTTCCACAAATACACCAGATTGTTCCCTGAGGTGATACCACCACCCAAGACTTCCCATCCACATCTCGGAACAATGTCAGTATCTATTCGGTTCACCGTCAAGTATCAGAGAATAGCCAGGTCGCTTGGATATTTTTGGGATTTATCGTGTACGCACATGCCCTATGCTCTAAATATAGTGGCATGGAGGCTGTTCAATTACTACAAGGAAATTATCACGCATCAGACATCTCACGACATTTGTATTGGACTAGACATTCACCCGTGCTGCGCACGGGCTAAATTAAGTGCATGCAGTAGTCACTCAACTATGATCATAGGCGTTCTTTGTCTCTTTATACTGAATTTCATCATAATGGATGTGGCAACATTAATGATTAAACACATTTTCCCGTTGTTGTTCCCCGTGACCACACCCTGCCTTGTTGTACTACCGACTCACCCGCGGGGAGCATGCTGGGAATCTGACAACCCACAGTGGCAGCTGCACAGGCATATTGTGGTATAGTCCACAATTACAATCAGTTACAGTTAGTCAGGAAGAAATTATGCCCAAAGGATGAGGCTAGATGGTAGTAATTTCCTCCCGTATCGCCCCAACTTCCGTGACCTGAGTTAACGATATACGTGCGCCAGCTTGCTAAGCTCTTGTGGGTATATCACATTGGCCGCAATACAGTAGTCCGAGGGCAAATAGACTTCTGGAAGGAAGCGCGCAGGAGAATGACTTTCCCCATTTGGAATGATCGTCGTAGTTGTGCCACATAAATAGACTATGGCAGGTACGTACAGCGAGTTAACGAGCTCCTCACCTGCGCGCTGACGTTCAGAAGCAACCCGTAGTCGCGTAGATGAAAATGGACGACGCAAAATAACAAGATGACAAAACCGGGAAAACTTGATGAAGGCGGCTCACGAGAAGTGCTGGAGAGGAAATGGATCGCATTAGCAGAGAGATCTCAATTTTCTGAATACAAATTGTCATTTTTATTCCCGAGGAACACAAAATTGGACGCATCTGCGCTAGCATTGGAAGATCAGAATTGTTAGAAGAGGTGGATTGGGCTAGGTGACGAAGTGATTCGGTTTGTACTGTAGTAGATTGTTTATGCAATGGGGGCAATAGATTTCTTTCGGATCTCGGATTGGGGTAAGTAGAGCTCAAAAAGAGTTATTGAAGGCAAGTATACGCACATGGTGACTGACTGTAGATATACAATCTGGATGGTAGCATCGATGATATTGATAAGGTATGTTCTGCTTCGTTGCAGAGACAGCGACGTCAATACCAATGTAAGAAAAATAATCATGGACCGAGTGCGCATCTGGCGTATAGTGCAACACGAACCGCCCGTGCAGCCTGCACTAGAGTGTATTTCGGATAGGCTTAAATGTTTTGAATGTTATGTCATTCTGGGCCATACACTGCATAAAACAGTGGGGTATCCCTCGGACTGGACCGGAGGTAGTCGTACATGTCTTTCATTTGGATAGGTATAGCTGGGATATTGCTTTGATTGGTCCAGATTCCTGGCCTCAGCATCAGCTTGCTGGTCCCGTGCAACCCAGGATCACTTCCGCTTCTTATTTATGACATAAAGTATATTTAGATGGTACGGGGATCAGTTATACATATTATGTAGTATGTACTTGCAAAATACACGACTCGGGCCATGATCAATGCGCGACCACGGCCGTGGGACTTTCGGCGGACACGGATCAGGCGGTGCGACACGGATGACTGTTCCACGTTGAACGTTCCCTCTTGACCTCTTCCTCCGACCCACTCTTCCGTTGCAGACAAGACTGCCATTGGGTATGGCTCGACCGCGCTCCACATGTCTGTATAATCTCCAGAATGACTAACTATACTGTCCGCGTATGGTCGTCAGTCGTACATTCGGACTCTCCCCGTTCTTCCGCGTGCCCCATTTTCGGACAACGCAATCAAAGAAGTGCTGCATCCTGTTTGATAGGAAATGTTTCCCGTCCCGTCCTGTGTGCATCGGGTGAACGTCCCCTGCCTTTGCGTCGCTACCTGGCCGAATACTGCCGTCCACCTCCTCGTGTCAATGGCTGCTGCAGTGGCCGCTGCGTAGGCGCAACCTCTGTCGTGCATCGTTCACTGGCTCCATGTATGATTTGTAGCCACTGGCTGCCGCATACGCATACATTCACGGGCCACGTAGTCACGAATCATCGCCACCGGCCACTTCTCAGACCACGCACAGAGAACCACGGGCGCCTGCTGGGTGAATATCTGCTCGGGTCACTTGTCCCGTGTGGCGTGGATTTCCAACTTCTTTCCCGTGTTCTAGTGTTACGGCCACCTGTTTTCACGAACTCTTTGGTGCCCCGCTTCACGTCCCACCGCTCTGGGAACGTTGACCTGCTAGACTCGGGATGACTTCCTTGCATAGAAAAGGTCTGGGTCTGGTATTACTTGCATCTGTCACTCACACATGCTCATGGAAGGTCTATTTGTTACGAGATTTAGAGGGGGCCACCAAGGCACACCCGGAGAACGGGTGCCGCTGGGGAGACTGCGGCCGCCCTTCGACATGCATAAACCCCCTGTCCGCGCAAGTACGTCTGCCGGTCCGTCTGCCCGCCATGTTTGTAGGACATGTCGTGTCTGTCCCCTGATGTGTCCGCTCCCCTTCTGGCCCGTCTCATCCTGGCCCGCCCTCAGCACACTCGAACCGTCGTCATGCGTTCCTCGACAGTGCGCATACGCCCATTCCTGGTGCTCCCGCGGTCCTGTTACTACATCCGCCGTCTCCGCTGAACAGAGCTCGCCCCGCTGTCCCGTCTGCGTTTCTTTCCCTGCCACTGATCGTCTCTCGTGCATCCGCTGCTCTGACCTTCCCCGAACAGACACTGCGTCAACCTGCACGTCCCGGAAGGTACGCTCTTGCCCTTCGGTATCTACACGCATGCATGCTCCTTGCCAATTCTGCCCCGTGTGCTCCCCCTTTCGTGGCTTCCCTCGTATATGCTATGCGTCCCACCCCTGCCCCTGCGGTTCCGCATCCAGCAGTACTCGGGCGCTGTGGTTCCGGGGCCTTGCGAGTAGGGGATTCGGATTTGGGCCGTACACCCCCATCGGACGGTGCGTCCCTGCTCGCCAACTGACGTGCGTCCGTGCTTAACACGGCGCTATAGCGTTCGTGTCCCCGCGCCCCGTATCATGATGCACCGCCCCCGACTGGCCCTTCCTCCCTTCACGGGCGGGTTGCGCGTCCTTTCCAGAGTGCTCTATTCTACTCTGGTCATGAATATGCATGTCATGACCATCGTCGCCCACCTCGCACTGTTCAACTCGGATGTGAGTCTTATCTGAATTCTGAATTCTCTGGATTATGAAAGGTATGTATACCATGAATGCGCTCCACATTATACTTGTGTACATACAGTACCACACATGGTCATGCACTGGTCATGGCTTTTCGCCCCTACCATTTCCGACTCATCAGTGACTGGGGCATGTTCATTTGGAAGTGTCGGGGCGTAAGTGCGCTAATTGTAATTTAACTATGCTTGTGCATTGACATTATAGAACCAGTTATTATTATTATAATGAGATAAATCAATCCGCGGACGGGCGTCTGTGCGCTGAGTACTAAAGCGTAGTAGCGCCTTCATTGATATGCATACTAAAGCGGGGTGCCTTAGATGACAGTCTATCGGCACCGGTGTGTGTCGCATTCGAATCGATATACCGGTATTTCTAAAGCGGGTAATAGGATGGCCTTATAGTGCCCAACTCGAAGAGGCCCGTGGGCGGCGATGCTCATCAATATCGATGCAGACAGAAAATGCCCAAAGTCGACTAACCATTTATAATTTGTTTACTTTCACGATTTTGGGCATCTGCATCATCGAGGATGGTTTCTGCCCCTGTTGGCGTAGAGATAAACCCAAGGTGGGCGGCAAGCGCCGAGCCTCGTGCAGCTCGTACATGATGTTGTTCTTAGCGTGTAAGCCTGTCGATGCGTCAACGAGAATGTGGAGACGCCTCGCCGCTATGAGCTGCTGTACTATGGAAAAGAGGCATAAAGTGGTCTACGGGGCCTTTTTTTTCAGGTTCTGACGACAATCTGCTATGCACGGACGAAGTCGATTCATTTAAACCCCTGCAATGGAGGCACCGTATAAACACAGGATAAATCGTGTTTTTACTTGTTTTTCTAATTTTATCATACACACACTCATTAACAGCGTCTACATCCCTTGACGATACTTCTCTTACGACGCATTCTGTACAACCACATACTTACTTTCATTACAGACTGCCCTCGTTACTTCATCTTCATTAACCTGATTCTTGTACTTTGTTTTTCATTCAAAAATTTGATAGAAACCCGGCGCTGCATACGGTGATGCTGGTCTCGAGATGAATGTCAATTATGTACTGCCAGTTGAATTTCTGCAATCTAATATAAGTCTGTGGCTGCATTCAACCGGGCAGTCGTCACGGGCTCAGCGTAAGTAATAAAAATTCTCACATAAGTTAATTGGAGATGGTGGATCGGCGAGAGAGTCCGAGTATAGTAATATTGAACACATCAGTTCTCGAAATGCTTTGTCCATGGACGGTCGGGGGCGGAGGGAATGTCCTCGCTCATATCCAGCATGTACTCTAGAGGATAAAGCAAAGAAGTGGGTACAACAAGTTGCGACACGCGAATGCGGCCGTGGGACTTGCGTTCGGCCCGTGGATCTGAGGCGTGTTACAGTTGGTGTGACACAGGTGACGGAACCCTCTTGAGACTTGACGTCGTCCTTTTCAACGATGCGATTCCGACCTATCCCTTGCGTTGCAGACCAGGCTTCTGACAGGAATGAGTCTATCGCGCTCTGCGTTTCTATGGCGCAACGGCTTACACTATCCGCGTATGAACTTTATTGATTGAACTGAACTGAGGCCTCACCCTCGTTGTCCTCTTCCGTCGTAGGGCGCACGGGCTGTCCGTGCTCCCTGTATGGCCCGTGCACTCAACTCCCGCCCGCCAACGCGTCAAACCCACCGTCATGCGAAGACACAGGCTCAACGGCAGCAGCTGCTGCCTGGTGGACGTGTTGGCCCGACCCTCTGCAATGATCTCCGACACCTTCCGCTGACTCTTCCCGCGTCCGCCTATGCTGTACCCGCTTCGACGTGCCAACGCGCTGTCCAGCCCGTATGGTGCGTCCCCCGGTCCGTCCGCTTTGGCTACCTCTGTATTGTTTTTCCCCGCACAGGCTATGCGTCCTATCCCATCCCCTCGCGCCCTATCCAGGCCGAAGAAGACACACTCCGTCCCGGCTCTCCCGCACTCGCATTGGACCAGGCTCCGCGCTCCCCGGTCCATTCGGTCCTTCTGCCCGCCAGTCATGTCGGCCTCTGAAGTGAGTCTGGCTCCCGCCGAACAGCGAGTGTACACCGTCTCGCCTCGTCTCCTACACCATTCTGGCACCCTTCCACCCAGACATGGAACGTGCCGGGCGCCTGCGCACACATGACCTCCGTCACGGGGACTCTGTGCTCAAACGGTGCCCTCGACCGTCCTCCGGCACTTGCACCGTGCGGTCCTACTGTCTCTTCCCGCGTAAGACGCATGGCACGCATCCGTCTAGGCGTGGTATGTAACAGCCCCCACACTACGATTCCCCGCTACCATCTGCTGCCTACCCTAACTGTCTGGGCCCCGTTTTGGATCCTTCGCATCGTCTGTTGCCTTTTCAACCTGCATTCCAGTCTTACGACTCCTGCCCCTTCATTATCTACGTTGTAGATGCACCGCGTTTCCTCCCTGTTGTCCCGTACGCGTCTCTTGCCCTGCCACGATGTGTCCGCTGCTCCACCCACTCTTTCTGCCTGGCCCTGGATCTATGGATTTGTCTTCCACTGAACAGGCATTGCGTCTATCACCGTCCCGTGTCCCCTCCCATGCCATGGATCTACTTGTACACTCTGGCCGCGTGCGCCGTGCGGTCCGCGTCCTCCCTGGGAACCTGTGCCGTGTCATTCTGCGCTCTATACCGTCACGATGCGCATGGGAATAGACTGTTCCCCACCCGCAGACCGGCGGCTCTGAATCTCACATGGCTCGTACCCGCCCTGCATGGCGGTTTCGGTTGCAGGCTCTGCGCTATCACCGTGCTGAATGCTAAGGTCCCACCAGGTCGAAAGTCCTCCTAATTTGGAAAAAGTGTAACGATACCAATGAATCTCTGTTTCATAAATTTGAGATAAGATAAGATTAGATAAGATAATAAGTTCATTTGGTACAGGCTGGAAAGTACATAGGAAGCGGTTTGTGCGTCATAGCTCTCCCCGTATAATCCTCATCTTTGTTATCTTGCTGAGCTCCTGTAATCGTATCATTCTTGCCTTAGTTTCTCGCTTGGGTGTTCTGTAAAAAGTTTTTCGTTGAATTCGCGTTGAAGTAAGCGTATTTTTGCCTCCCTCTGCTCCTTGATAACGCAACGTACACCTGAAAAGGTGTTAAAGGAAATGATTTGCTGATGTCCATGATTATTGTTCCTAGAGTTTGGCCTTGACTTTTATAATCCGTGAAAGTGTAAGCTGCCGTAAGTTGAAGTTGTTGTTGTATGATTGAAAATCTTTCGGGTTTGCCATATTTCTTATTTGTGGTTAATAAATTTAGCTGTTGCAGGAGTGATGGGAACTAGTCCGGCCGCAATGCCTTCGAATTTCACGTCTGTGCCTTTGTTTGGTTTAAATAGTACCATTACCGGAGGAAATTTCAGTTGAGCTTCTCCATTTTCAATCGATATCGGCGGTTCACGAAAATCGAGTACGATATCTCCGATTGTCCCTTGTGTTCCGTTCGCTATGTCTGCTTCTGTTGATATGTTGTGTGTTATCATCACCCTCATACCTATCGCGAGTTCTATCATATCAGATAAGTCGCCTGTCTGTTTATCTCTTGATTGCGCGAGCCTGACACGTGCTTTATGGGGAACCTAGGTGTTTGACTTCCCAATCGTGTCTTCAGCAGGCGCTTTGTACAGGATCTGGTTTGACTGTTTACAGTGTCGTCGAACAGACATTTTGTTCCATTTCTCTCGAACGGCGTGACGTGGCGTGATCAAGGGACGAATGACTTCAAATATGGACTAAGGCCAACGATACGACACATTCAAATACTAACGTCGAAATAATTTGTTACACATGCCCAAATAATTATTTAATTCTTCCGTAATCTTTTAGTACGGTCTGAGGCGACGGAACGGCTGCCCTGTCATGAATATTTTCTTCTCAATGTGTTCTGGATCCGGGAAGTTGTGCAGGGCCTTGTCCGCGCATCTGGGGAGTTTCTCCGCGTGTTTAGGGATTTACGCTGTTACTTTCCCTTCGGTATACAGAGTTTTTCTATCTTGAGTATGCAGCTAGTATTTTCCCATCTCAACTCGATCCAATCTTGGTATGCAAATTTAATACATTAGGAAGATGATATAAATCGAACATTATTTATACAATTTAAGTCTACAGAGTGAACTAATGTAACGATGGATAAATAAAATTAGCGAAGGCATATGTAGTAAATAGTCCGATGTACTCTATGTGAAGTATACTCTAAGTCAATACTAATGCGTGATAATGTAATTTTGCAATGAAACCGAAAGCAAAGTATATGATTACCTATTATGTGACGGACGCCCTCGTTTCTTCTTTTGGTCAGGGTTATATTGAATAATGGGAAGCTGCTGTTGCCCATGCGGATCCCAGTGTTCAAAATTTGAGGTATTATCCCGAGGTTGACGGGAGTACTGGTCGCTGACCAGGGCATCTGAAAATTGACTTGGGGAAGAATATTCATTAGCTCTGTCATATGGTTTGGGCACTGATTTATGTTTATTGACACTGTGCTCACCGCGCCTTACATTCAAGTGCACCTGCTTGATGTGTCTCAGTAAATTCCCAGACCCGGCCATCTCTTTACTACACTCTGTCACCCCACTGGTTTCAGTCCACTCACATTTGATACTCACCTTGTCGTTTTTGTTGTTGCGGATACGATGAACTCGTATCAAGTGATTATCTATGTCATCCAAGCCGACAAATTGATACCCACAATTACTTAGCCTGCCACCTCTGTTGCACTTCATGCCGCACGTGCCAAGGTGGCCAACACGTGAGCTTGACGCGTCTCCCATGTGACTTGCTGCGTCGCGCGATTTACGCGACTGCCACCGGTGGCTTGACGACGTTGCATCCCCCACAGAATTTGCGGAGAAACTAGTCAAAGAAAGGTTGTTAGCTGTTACATAAGGATAAGAAGGTTCAGAAGTTACCAATGGCATTGGTAGTTCTGCATATTGATTTGAATTCCTTCTGTCGGGTTGGGTTCCCAGCAATTCCTGAAATTCAGCGTCGGTGAAAACTATGTATCCCGTTGAGTTGTTCTGATATGAAGACATTATAAAATGTACCAAAAATGCAATGCTACTTGAGGAATGTAGAGCCGAAGACAAGAGGAGGATAGGGCAAGGATTGACGCCGCAAGTTCGTCAGACAATGACCTGTTAGTGGCTTGTACGACCTCGTCGTAGATGGGATGAAAGAAGAAGAAGGATGAGCCACTCTCTACTCCAAGGACCAGAATTTATACCATCCGTAGGTGTTCTCCAATACAACTCAAAACACAACCTTTCTGCAAATGTAGTAACTGGTTCCCCGTTCTATTTTCCAGAATTGGTTAAACAGCTTGTCGGCCTTCAAAATCACAATGTTGGCCCTCAAAATGACAATAGAGATGGTCTGCTATTGGATATGCACCATATGAAACATCTGCATCGTGTTGTGGCCGTTGCTTTCGAAAGGTTTGGCCAGAGGCCAATGGCCATACTACCGTATCCCCATATAGATTTATTTATTTTTAAACGGCGACGCCTTGGTTGTGCCACACCGACGTCGTCGTACATAATCCGTCCTCTTTGAGAATGACAATACCATGCCGCAAGCAAATGTATCAATGCAGGCAGGTAGTTTGGCCAGTGGCCAGTGGCCATACCACCATATCCCCATATAGATTTACTGTTTTGTACGGGGACGCTTTGGTTGTGCCACACTGACGTCGCTGTACTCAGTGTTCCACGTGAGTTCTATGTAAGGTTTACAGTTGACTTCGTATCGTGAACTATCCTTGGGTTCATTCTCAGCAAGAGCGGCGGGTAGGTGTATGAGCTAAAGCTTACCCAACGCTTTGTGATAGCTCCTCAATATTGTGGGTATGCCTGCGCACTAAGCTGGAACTTGGTACCTGGCACATCCATCATGGACGAATAATCATCTGCCGGGAGGTGGTGCATGCATAGTCGTTGCAACGGCATGCCATACACTCGAGGTATAGAGGTGGGGGCCGGAGGATTAGAGCCACCCTACAGTAAGAGGGCTAATAGACTGAGGTAATCGCGTCGACATGATGTTAGGCAGAGCCAGACGCGCGTATAAGGAGGGGGATAGTTGGAACAGCTGAGTGACGAAAACAATGTCGGCCTTATATACCTGGGGCGTCGCTTGTTTGTTTGGCTTTGGAATTTCTGTAGCAAGCGTTGACCCTAACACGGCGTGATATTATCATGACTTCCTATTCTGGCTGTGGTCCTTCCATCCTTTCGTGGTAACTGAAAGTGGCCTCGCAATACCTGACAAAGTGGCTTCTCTATTCGGAAAGCGTGAAATTATACTGTATCTACTTATCAAGTTAACGATGTTATAAGACAGTCCACGTTATGTTATCCGATTTTTTGTAGAATAATGCATTTTATGTCAGTAAAATTGTTACAATTCAACATTTAACATTAAGGGAATTATGTACTCTACATGATGTACTATCAATTATGAAAACCAAACGTCGCAAGTATCAGTGGAAGATTAGATTGATTTTTTTACCGCACGCCTCCTTCTACTTGGCAAAGGGCCAGCTCGCTCTTGTTCGTTAACATGCACATTGGTCGCCACTACATCTTTCACCCTAAAGTAGGGTTATGCACGAGCGCGATCAGCTCTTTTGAGGTTCTTTGTTCCTCCAGGACGCTTCTTCCCTCCATGAACTTCAACGATGTGCCGTATAAGCTGCCCTGACCCTATAAGCTTCTTATAACAAACATCGTCCCCACTTATATACCCTGCGCCGTCGTATTTGACGTCCTCGAGAACCCATGGACACACCATGTGCAGATTATTGTTCTTGTTGTTGGTTATCTTGTGGTCGGAAGTTAGGTGAATTTTCAACGCGCGCGCATCAGCACAGAGGTGTCCACATATCCCATTGCTTGTACCAGATTTTTGTTGATGTAGATGGCAGACTAGTTTATTCAACGGATCTAGCTTCCTGCGTATGGCGCGTAGTGTACGCTGGCGTGCGGGAGTGATATGGCCATGCGTAACAGGACTACGCGCGACGTAGGTGAAAGGAACTGCGATGCTTGTTGGATGTTCTACGATTTCTGTGGTTTTCGGGGAGAAGGTACGGAGTGTCGGCCTCTCGTTGCTGTGATGTGGTGAACCTGTCCCACCTCGAGGCTGCGATGGTACTAAAACTGGCGGATGCGGCAACGCGGCGGGGCCGGGCTCTCCGGATGTGATGCGGCCCGGAGCATTCGACGCGTCGGACGCGTGACCAGACGCGTCGCGACCGGAGTGGCCATGCCATGGGTACATAGACGCGTTACTTCCTCCAAACTCTGCTGACCTGCCGAAGTTTAGTTGACTCTGTACTCCTGCAACAGTGTGGACTGCGCTTGGCTGACTGTGTAAATGGTTCTGGTTCCGGAACAACGACGGGGAGGTGGATTGCCAGTGTAAGGTCTGCACTGGCCCCCCCTGATGCTCTCGTGTGTCTGCCAGATAAGATACCGGGTATGGATTTGGTAAAGGCGCATTGATGGACAATATATCAACGGTCGTGATGGGTTCTTTGTAGAAGTCAAATGTGTTTGTGGGGTCCATCCGACACGGGTTATCACACGGCAACTTCCAATCTTCGTGTAGCCGCGCCATTGATACATCCAACCACGACGGGTCGTCATCGAATAGTTGGCCATTAAAGCTGAAGTTTTGCGCGCTGTTCATAATAGCTGGTTTACGTTGTGGCGTTGAATGGCGCAGGGTGATAGTGGAAAGAAAGCAAAACGAATTATAGCCGACTTAGGAATCCTCTGTCAGGTTTTATTTGTGCTGGACATTGGCTGGCCAAGTTGCTTTACTCGGTATTATTATTGACACGGCATTGGGGGGCTGCAATACGACCTCATACGGTTCCATACGAACTTTAGACATTTGCGATTGTACTAGTGTCCTCCATTTTCTCGTGTTACTGAATATCTGTTAAACTTTGCATTAGCTCTGAGGACGAGGGGTCTATCCCTATCTCTTTCGGTCAAAAATTCCTAATATAGGAAACTATTTCTTGTTAGAAGATACTCTCACACGGGCGTTGCCGGTGGCTCATGACTTTCAGATGCGCACTCCACATGTTCCTCGTATTTGACGACGTGCCGCTTCTCTTTTACTTTAAAACACTCAATGCGACGTTATTGATGCTCAAAAGCAGCCCGCGTCATGCATAAATACATTCTTACCCATAACCTGTCGAGAACGGCATTTTGAAAATAAAATCACCTGTACACTTCCTCGGAATTTATTGCTAAAGCAGAAACTGGTATCTTACTATTTTCCTGAGTATATAGATTATTTCAACGTGTAATGGGACTCCATGTTGTTTTTAAATCTCAGTGAGAATAATAATTCCGACTCCCGTGAAGACTTGACTGACTGACGCAGTTTTCCTCCGACAGCTACGGAAGTGATTACCAAAGTCAGTGTTCTCTATGGTCCCCATTTCTACCCGTGTCTGCCACTTGAATTAATCATGCGGAGTCCATGTATGCTACGAAGTACGGGTGGGCAGAGCGCTGCGGAGCATCACGCACGCGTTTGCGCCGCTACATCAATAGGTAGCAGGCTATTTTTAGACACTTTGCGGCATATAACTTCCTGTTGGACGGTGCGAGGGTAACTCGTCTTTTGCCCCACCTTTCCATTTCCTCAGAAACAAAATCCTTTGGATACGAGAGAGATATGGCCCGCCCTAATGAAGACGCGCACAAGGAGCTGTTCTCAGCAGGAATCGAGGTACGGAGGAAAGTCATGGTGCGTCTCGTATTCCTTATATACACCTTGTACTTTCTAATCACATATCACTCCAGGGGGACGCATTTGTTGATAACATGCTCAAACAGGTAACGCACTCTATTCAATTATGATAGCATACAATTTAGAAGGTGCTGATGGGACTACAGGGCGTGTCGGATTTTATGAAGCCAATGCAGCAACTGGCGACGGAGGTGCGAACTAAACGACACTCCCTTTCATGTTGTGTATTAAATGGACAAAACAGGCCGCATGGGGTACAATATGGACACGCCCGGGTCTTGAGCTTAAACAGCGCAGTCTGATTGTCATCGCGTTGCTCGCATCACAAGGAAGGGAGAACGAGGTAAGAGACGGTTCCTTCGTTCAATCCATATATATTGAAGGCGTTCTGTTGATGTTCATACAATCTCACTGTTAGCTCGGCCATCACATTCGGTACGTATTAACACCTTATCTAACCTATAGACAAGATTTAATATTTATCTTATCTGTTCCAAAAATCACAGAGGTGCAGTTACAGATGGGTGCACGGAGCTCGAAATACAAGAGACACTACTACAGACCGCGATATACGCAGGTATGCCGTTCGGCATGTCGAGCTTCCGCGCAGCGGATGTGGTTATTAAGAAATTAAAGGAGGAAGGTCAGCTATAGCAGGTTCGAATGTACTGCACCTCCTATACGTACATAACATTTCCTCTACAATGATACATGCCCTGATGCTTACTTGAGAAGGTTGAATAGAATGAGAAATCTCGGTAATGTATACATACAACCTGAAAAAGTGTAACACACACTGGCTCGATATACATTCATCGCAGGTGCTGCTGTACCTGACTGAGTGCTTTTACAACAAAATCGCCATGCCCAACGCAGAGGCGATCACCAATCCATACGCAACCCTCGCACACTCCATCTTCAACCCATCCGAACTCTGTGTTTGCACCGGCCCCGCTCCCGATCCGCTCCCCGACCCTGTGAACTTAGCACTGCTTCCCGTCGGTGTGGCGCTTGGCACAAAGGTCGCGCCAGGCACGCGCACCGTCTCGCCCCCGCCGTATATTGCCGTGCTCGCGAATGTGCTGCACTGTGAGCTTTTTGGCACGACAGTCCCGTTTGGCGACCCAGGCGGCGCCTGAGAGTCACCCGCGCATGACTCGAAAACTCCGTTCCGCGCATTAGACGGCGCGTTGAACGTGCACCCCTCTGTGTCGAAGATATGCTGGCAGAGCTGCGCCGCGTGCGGGCGCGACGGGTCGCATGCCTTGAAGCAGAATATGTTGTTCCCGTTAAAGCTACACACATAATACAATTAGCTTCATGAGAAAACGTGATTGGTGGGAGTGCGACTTACTTATGCCACTGCACAGCTTGCGTGTATGTCCCGTTATCCGCGAAAGCCTGTGTATACACTACGCCTCCAATCGGGTTGCCGCGCTGCAC
This sequence comes from Stropharia rugosoannulata, assembly GCA_028532985.1. NCBI lineage: Eukaryota > Fungi > Basidiomycota > Agaricomycetes > Agaricales > Strophariaceae > Stropharia > Stropharia rugosoannulata. Next base: position 71,155 of record JANCIK010000005.1, read on the forward strand.
CATCCCAAAGTCAGTCATTCCCCACTATAATCACCACCGCCACTAATTATAACACACCTGGTCTGCGCCATGTGGATCCATCTCGCCGCCTGAATCACCCTTAACCATGTTGATCTTCGTCTGGTCCATGAAGCCGACGACCTGGATGTAGTCCGGCGTGCGCGTGAGCTGTACGCCAGTCAGCGTGCCGGCCGGCATGATGCGCGTGCCGTGCCCCGGCTTGCTGCACCACGCGACCATCTGGCCCTCAATGTCGCCGACGGTCTTGTTCGGGGTCGGCGGAGCCCACAGGCAGAAGTCTGCGCGACAGAAGTTAAGACAGTCAGTCAGCTGGTGTGAGATTGGAGGAAATCAGAGCCGAGCTCACCATCAAGCGAGTTGATGATGGCAGTCTGGCAAAGTGAATTCGGGCCCTCGGTCGTCGAGTTGCAAATGTTGTACCCCGTCTGCGGACCGCGCGGAAGCCCAACACTCGGGTCGACTTTCTCTGGCTGCGCGGCGTTATACTTTCGTCAGTATCAGTTCACTCAGATCGCCACAGCGCCACCCACCAGCGCCGTGTACGGGAAGTGCTTGTCCACAAGCGGCACAAAGCCAAGAGCAAGTGGTAAGAAAGGGGAGAGCACTGCGAGAGTCTTCGTTATCGTTAGCGTCATATCCTGTATCTCGAGTCGTAAGTCGTAAATTTCCGAGCGGGGGGAATGCGGAAGCGGGGCGCATGGGCGCAGGCGGATTTATACGCTGTCGCGTACAACGTACGGCAGTTCTGAACCAGGAAAGACAAAACGCGAAAAGTTGGCCTGTCAGATAAGGCGTTTCTCGTGAGTTTATGAAAACGTTAATGCGATTCTAGCTCTGATGCAAGCTGATTTCCCTGCCAGCTCAGGGTCTTGCCAAGGCCTGCTTCAGCGTGCCATTACATACCATTGTAAACGCCCAGATGTTTAGATCTCCTGAACTATAAATAGAACACCTTATCGTTTGGGCGCACTGAGTTGTTCCATGGGCTTGTTTAAAACATTATTATGAACGATAGTTTTATATATCCATTGGCTGTTATCAAAGCGATACAGCGTAATTCATTGAAAGAACGCGGGTCGCATGGCTCTCGTTTATGGCCTTATTACGTCACAAGTAGGCTGTCAAGTTTCACCCCATGCGCGTCGCGCGCAGTAATTACGACATATCCCCGCTCTAGGTGCGTAAGCACTGCGGTGCAGATTAACAAAGCTAATCAAGCCGTTCTTGTAGTGATTGCGCATATTTCAGCTTGCTGTGCCCAAAGCCTCGTCTTGCAGACATGACCTGAAATAGACCAGCAGGTAAACGTATAAATGCTGTTAATCAGGGACATTATCATGGAAAGCTTGGCCTTGGCCACCCCTGGAGCATATGCCTTATGTGTGAACTTTTATCTCTTACACTTTGTGACATGATACCAATAGCGTCGTGATTGCAGCCAGGTGGGATACGTCCACAGGCTCGTCTTGGACTGCAGAAATTCAATTGACAGTACAAAGTTATCAAAATAACGAGGGATGCATGTACATATTCAGTAAAACTGTGTAATGGAGATTACCACCAAATCGCAAAATCTTAGCACACGGGCAATGGGGACTGTTTACCTCATAAGTGACATTCATCTCGAGTCCAACATAGGGTCATGCAGCGGCGGGTTCCTATTATATTTTCGAACGAAACACTATGTACAATATTAATGAAAATAAAGTAGCAAAGGTGGTGTGTAATGAAAGTATGTATGTTGTTGTGAAATACAGATTGCGTCTGCGATAATGCACAGTGAGGTATTTAGATGCCCTGAGTCAAATAAGTGAATATACAGACAAAAGGGAATTTCGATGTAGATGAATCGAAAGGATTTGTTCAGAACATCGTCCTCCTGGGAGATATACCCACTGGCAAGAGCAGTGAAGTTGTCCTGCCCAAGGAAGTCCCAGTCAGATGCAGCCGCACTCCGATAGGAAAGGTACTCCTCCTGCCTGTGTAGATGCAGAGTGAGTCGTTGTCAGACCGGGAAAAAGGGTCCCTGTAGACCAATTTATGTCGCCTTTCCATGGAACGCCAGCTCCAGGCGGCGAGGCGTCTCCATTTCCTTGTTAACACATCGAGAGGGTCTCTTGCGCGCGAATTGAGAGTCGTAATTCACACAGTGGCTGCGAGGTGTCTCCATTTGCTAGTCTATACTTCATGAGTCACTGACAGTAAAATGCAATATGCTGAGTACAACTTACCATCCCCCCCTTTGCCCACATTAGCTTCTTCCTCACATGTTATTACGACAAACGCTCACGTTTGGGATAATGGACTGAGGTACTCCACGAGTGCTGAGATAAACTGTTGGCCGGAGCTTTGATACTTGTATATGAAGACACATCGTAGAGATCCACCTTCGTCAACCCCAAGGGATTTTATAACCCAGCGAGCATGTATTTTCATGTATTTGTCCTGCCAAGTTGTTGCCACAACCGTCTAACCGCACAGTAATTACACTTTTCTATTGTGCCTGTGTAACGTCCCATGTATCCTGGTTTATTGTTCTCCTTTCAAATGAAAAGATAGATAGCACATAAGGCCATGCTATGACCTGCTTTAGAAATACCATTATATCGAATCAAATGCCACACACTCCCATTCAGATAAACTGTCATCTAAGGCACGTATCACAACGCTTTAATATGTATCCCAATGTCATTTGTTACCACGCAGTGAGGTCCCCAAAGCCACCATCGAGGAACGGCCAACCCGATGGGAAGGGATCATAATCCCACTGGTCTAATGTTGATCCCACCGAAAACTCTCATCCGACAGAAAAGTATCGCACCACACTCTCGCATTGTCCCGCCCCATCCCGCACTTTATTCCCAGATATGTGATGAGTATAGGTCAAGTTAGGCTGGGGCACAAGCCTCGGAGATCGGTGGGATGCAAATGGGTGGGATTGCGCGCCCAGATCCTATCCTTATGTAAATCTCAATCGCTGAGCAAGACCATGGGTAGCGCGTACAACGTGTTTGGGCCGTGCACTTCACTGCCCTCATCTGCCACTGACACTATGCGGAGACATTTAGGTGGTATGGGAGATTAGCGATGCATAATATGTACACGCAAAATACACGAGTCGGGCGTGGGACTTTTGGGGGAGATGGATCAGGGTGTTACAGTCTGTGTGACACAAGTGACAGTTCCCTCTTGACCTCTTCCTCCCGCCCTTCCGTTGCAGACAAGACCGCCACAACCGCGCTCTACCTGTCTGCAGGTTCTCTGGAACAACTGATCATAGTATCCGCGTATGGACACAAGTTACCCTTGATTTGAGGCCCTGTCCCGTCCCCGGAGCACGCGACGTGTCTGGCCCTGCCCGCCAACCCGCCTCCCCCACTATCACACGGAGACGCATCGTGCGTACCCATACGTGTCCTCTGTCATTACGGTGTGGTCTCATCGCTCTACTAGCTGCTCAGACGTATTCCAGCCTTCCGATCCCCTTACGCCGTGTTTCCCTTTCGTTATCTAGACGATCTGTGTCTAGCCCGTGTCCGCCAACTCGTATCTGCGTCTCTCACACAGCTTGTACGCGCCCTCGACCCCCACCTTTGTTTTACCTGCACGCGCTCTGCTAGTTGCTTCCCAGGGGCCTGTATGTTACACGGCTCCTTAGCCCCGTAATATAGTCTTACGAACCCCCCTGCGCTGCCGACTGTACCATCAACGTACACGGATCCTTGCCGTCCCGCTGTCACGTCCTGTCCGTGTCTCCTCTGCTATTGATCCCTTTGGCTGCGTCTGCTAGTCTACCCGCTCTGACCTTCCCCGAACAGGTACTGCTTCGACGCTGGCAAGATGCGCAGGGCCTTTATCGCGCATCTTAGATGGTACGGTCTTGCTCTGGTGTCTTCACGCATGTATGCTTCCTGCCGACTGTGCCCTCCTTGGGTGGCTTCCCTTGTATATGCTATGCGTCCCAGCCCCTGCCGTTCCACATCTAGCAGTACACGGGCGCTGTGGTTCCGGGGCCCTGCGAGTAGGGGGTGCGGATATGGGCCATTGGACGGTGTGTACCTATTCGCCGACTTGCATGCGTCCCTCCGTGCTGTACACGGGGATGTAGCGTACCCGGACGTACGTGGCTCCGCGCTGCGTATCGTAATGCACCGTCCTGAGGTTGCCTTTCCTGTTTCCTCTACCCTTTGTGTTGCCCCTCCCTGCTCCCTGCCTCCCTCTCTCTCACTAGTGCTCCCGGCACGCGCTTGTGCCGTGTCGGTCTGCGCGCACGCTTCCAGACTCTTCTATTCTTCTCTTGTTGTGGATGTGCTAGTGTATATGGATGTGCATGCTATGACTATCACCGTCCCGCTCTCCCTGCGCTGCGCCGTCTAGCTGGTCTTGGGTTCTCCCAACATCGGGTCTTGGGTGCTCACGGTTGCTCTTGTGTGTTGACGGCGTGATGGTCTGATCATGGTCTGCAGTGAATGGAGGGATCGTCCGCCTATCGCGAGAGGTGGGCTTGTCCTTGCATGTTATAGGATAGGGATAGGGATTCTCGTTCTATCCCATCTCGCCCCATTCCAAATGCCGTTGCCGACCAAAGCCATACGCACTTTTTACATAATATTGGAGAAAAACCGTACAGGAAAAGTCAGAGAAGGGCTTTTTAGGCAAACTTAAAGCTTTGTCGGCTTCACTGAGCCGCAGAATTATCATTCTACCCAGACGCATCACATTTTCATCGCATATGAGGACCGGCTAAACCGGTGGGAATGGGATCCCGATATAATTTTAATCTCACCGAAAAACTGTCATCTCACTGAAATAGAATCCCGGCCCTTGCTCGCCGCCCGAGGCCCGTCTTAGCCCGCCCCATGCCTACTTTGTCCTATCCCACGTACACCTTGTCTTGACTCATCGCGCCCAAAATTGAAAAAACGATGATATAACACCAAAGTGTTACATCTACCCGTCATATAGCTACGTATACCTATTTGATCTTTCTGACTAAAAATTTGTCTATCTGGAAACTGTCTCCGTATGTCAATAACCACTGACAATTCAAACATGGATTCAGCAATGCGCCCTTTGCTTTGGTGTAGGCTATTATCGTAGCGGCGGAAGTTTGGTATAACAAAGAGGCGTTCGCCGCAACACCCTCGACACTCTGTTGAATAGCAGTGGCTTCTTGACCTTTGCCAAGCCTACATGGGATTATGGTGCATAAGCAAAATTCGACGGTTCCATAAAATACTTACGAGCAAATAAACAGCAACGGATATGTTTCGGCGCAGTGCCCAAAGTCCTGAGCTTTAGGTTTCACTCGTTGCTCCATAGACTGCTCCGTAAGATTCATACGAAGTATATTGTTCGTGTACAGCAGATTCTTTCTGAAATCTTTGGCATTGTTCTTTGCCGTTTGTCCGGGCTGATCAAGGGTTGCTCCAACCACTACCCGTTTGACTTGTTTCTCACCAACCATCTGCTTAAACCACATCACCGCCCACACAGTTGGAGGTCCCGGAACAGGGATAAACTCTTTCGAGTTGGCGGCGGGCTTGGGACCCTTGGGGATGAGCTTTGAACAGAAAACATAACCCAGGACCATCAAAGGGTAGTAGTAATTCTCCTTGCTCGCTCTATCAGGTACAGGTCCGACAACGGATAAGATCCAGGCAACGATATCGTACAACATCCTCAGTTCGAATGTTCGTCCCTGATAGGAGACTGGAAGAGAGCTTAAATTTCCGGCTTTGTCCACGATACAACCAGGATAAATGCCAGGCTGCGTTTTGTAACTGATATTAGGCGTGAGTTCAACGCGGCCACCTGGGTTGAGGATACTCACCGCTCATGTATAGCCTTGATCTCCAAGACAGCAGGTATCATGTAGGGCCGTGCCTCATCCTGAACTTGATAGAAATCAGGATTATTGGCAATGTAATCAAACTTTTTTATAATTTGTTGATAATTCTGCTTTAATACCCGGGCCGCTAGCACAGCAGGTACTCAGCTTACAGGGGTAGCATGCATACACAACGCCACCTTCATGGTGATTGTGTCATTGAAAAAAGTGGAATAGACAACCATTGAGTACGGCGACTGATCAATGAGTAATTTGCAGATGCTGCAGAAACATGCCTTGCAGACTCGGCAGGCTTTTGTATTAATATATACCTTTTTATTTTGAGCAGCTTTGAATCGGGAGCAGTGCCATGGCCTCGGAGATTCATATGTCACTTCAGGTCATGTGGTATTCTTGTTCGACGCACTGACAGATGTCTACGTTGTCGGCTCCCGCACCAAGTGGGCGCACCACTAGTTCCTCATCCTCATTTGAAATACTATCAGTACAGTATATGGAAATGAGTCCCGGGATTATACTACTACTTACTGATATACGTGCCATACAACGTTTTTTTAACTTTGGATTGGACTGCTTAGTACTAGTTGATGTCATTTAGTTCCCAAAACACTGTCAGGCTATAATTGGGACAATCGTGAAACACGAATTTCCATGATACAGAAGACTTTCTAAGTTAGGAAAGTCAGTTTTTTCGAATGGAGCTCATGCGCCCTTACCGCCTTCTAGAACATCATCTGCTTGCCTTCTTGCTGTCCATTAAATTTGGCACAGGGGAAAGTGCGGGTTATGTGCGGGTAATGGCGTTAAAGTGAGGCAAGTGTGTGGATTGATTGGGGATCTAGTACAACACAATCATAATAACCTACATACACGAGCATGTATGCTATGCAATAGAAGGGGAATGAGTTTGTTGGGTCTCTGGAGATTGACCCCGGTGGACAAAGAGAAGTGATAGCCTTTCGTGTCTTCATTGCGTCTGCATTAGGACTATCTCAGGGCTGCTGGACATTATACATAGCTCCTCCTTCCCAATCAACACCCTTTCCCAGCTCACTGCTCCCTCTTTCCTGTACATTTATGTGCCCCGAAGCCTACCCAGAGACAGTCGCGTGCAGATATGGGCTGTAGAGTTTGTCCGAGGGGACCAAGATGATTCGCTCAGGGCCTCCCTCCTTGCCTCATTTCCGTATTCAACGGTGAGCATTGTCAGACACATCGAGTGTATTTCCCCGCACGGCGCCGATTTCGTGTTCACGACAACTATGGAAGGCTACTACAGGCACAACACTAACCTATATACCATCAAATGGCGCGAGCCATAGGCCAATTCTCACTCACTGCGCACTCGGTCTATGATTGCACGGACACGGATACATACCGTGATTCTACGTTTTTCTGCACGCAGGTACACGCACACACACATAGTACAACCCCAAACAGAAGAAATCGCGTCTCACAAACATTGCAAGAAGATGCTGATACTGTTCCTCACGCCTCTTCTTGCAGATATTGGCCGTTAGTTAGTGTGTTAGTCCTGAGGAATAGGCGTAGGTTATAAGAGACAGAGATTGTCCGTTCCAAACAAGTGGGTGTAACGAGCAGGTGCGAAAGCATATAAAACAAGCGAGCATAACAAGGAAGGGTAACGAGCGGGGTGGATGTTCATGGATTTGTTTGGAGTCGTACGTAGATTGAAGTAAAATATTACATCAGTGAATTGTTCCGCACCTCAAGCGGTTTTGTCGGCATCGTTGATGCCTTCCCAAGTATGGTTCATTATTTGAACGACGTTCTCCGGAGGAATACCGGAATTAACGAGAACTTGGCGCCTTGGAGCGTATTGATCCGTTGAGAAATCGGGGCGCATCGCATTGTGGGGATTTATAGCGAAGTTTCTCATGTTGGAGAGGGAAAAAGGAAAAAGGCGAATATGCAGAACGTGCACAGAGTTGATTTACTGAGTGTATGCGCCTACGTGCGACGCAAAACGACTCTGAGTTTTGCACTGTTAATGGGGGGCAGTGGAGAGACGCCGGTTGCTCTCCGCTATCATTTCGTCACACAGATTCAATTCTGCGTCACCCTCGCGTGCTCGCTCTAATCAGAAGGTATCACACTTAAGCAAGCCGGGGAAGGGCCCGGATTGTGGGCGGTCATATGGCCCGGGCCGGCCCGCGTTATGTCAAATTATAAATAACATCCCCAACGTTGCCCTAACGCATGGTTTGACCGGTTCATGGATATCCGTGACACTGATTGGAATGAGCTCCAACTTGGTGCCAACCATATCCTCTTCCGTATCTTCATACCTCCTGGAACTCACCCATGGTCATTTTTACTGACATCAACAGATTCAAGGAATTTTTCTTACATTGGTATTGACGTCGCTTTCTCTACAACGAAGCGGGCCATGCCTTATCGATGTCATCGATGCTACCATCCAGATTGTATATCTACAGTCACCATGTGTGTACACTGGTCTTCAATAACTCATTTTGAGCTCTACTTACCCCCATCCGAGTTCTGAAAGAAATCCGACGCTGCCATCCCATAAACAATCTACCACAGTACAAACCTAATCACTCCGTCACCTAGTCCAATCCTTCTCTTCTATCAATTTTGAACTTCCAATGCTAGTGCAGGTACGTCCAATTTTGTGCTCCACGGGAATAAAAATGACAATTTGTATTCAGAAAATTGAGATCTCTCTGCTAATGCAATCCACTTCTTCTCCAGCACTTCTCCTGAGCCACCTTCATCAAGTTTTCTCGGTTTTGTCATCTTACTGTTTTGCGTCGTCCATTTTCATCTACGCGACTACGGGTTGCTTCTGAGCGGCAGCGCGCAGGCGAGGAGTTAGTTAATTCGCCGTACGTACCTGCCACAGTCTATTTATGTGGCATGACTACGACGATCATTCCAAATGCGGAAAGTCTTTCTCCTGCGCGCTTCCTTCCAGAAGTTTCTTTGCCCCCAGACTGTCGTGGTGCGGCCAATGTGTTTTACCCACTAGGCTCAGCAGGTTGGCGCACGTATACGGTTAACTCATTGCCACAGTCATTGAGACGACGACGGGAGTCGCGGCGACACAGGAAGGAAATACCACCGTCTAGCCTCATCCTTTGGGTATAATTTCTTCCTGTGTAACTGATTGTAATTGTAGACTATATCGCAACATGTCTGTGCAGTTTTCACTGTGAGTTGTCAGCCTCCCAGCGTGCTCGCCGCGGGTGAATTGGCAGTGCAACACGGCAGGGTGTGGTCACGGGGAACACAACGAAGGGAAGAAGTGCTTAATGTTGCCACATCCAATACAAATGTCACGGAATGTCTGATGCCTAATGATTTCCCTTTGGCAGTCGAACAGTCTCGATGCCAATATAGTTGGAGCATAGGATATGCGGTGCGTACACGATAAATCCCCAAAATATCCAAGCAACCTGGCTTTTCTCTGATACTTGATGGTGAATCGAAAAGACATTGAGGTGGATGGGAAGTCTTGGGTGGTGGTATCATCTCAGGGAACTGTAAGATAGATAATGTGTGTGTGTGTGCGACCGACGACTGGTGGGGTCGTCTTTAGGGTGTTGTTCAAGAAAAGAGTGAGAGAATAAAAGAATGACTGTGCTGGATGAACTGGATCTTATGGGTAGCTATACTGAGCTTCTTGGATCGTAAAATGAAGGTGAGTGGTAAATTAACTGCCTATCTACGTGTACACAACGTCCTTAAATACTAAATAATATGTAGAAATATCTCCTGACTCAAATGTACCACGCAGATTATTTCTAAAGAAATCATACCACTAGAAAACTGTACCACAAATCGGCCGGATCCAAGCGCACACAAATAGTGCACCTTACAGAACAATCTGGTGTATTTGTGGAATTTAGCGGTCTGAAATAGAACGATCCTGCCATTAGTATGATGGCCGTCATGTTTCCATTCAAAACAAAAGCCGATGCTGTACTTGTGACAGATGTTCCAGATGCTTAAGTAGGCCAATGCAGTGATTTTCTTCCTTTCTTTCTTCCTACTCACATATCAAACTAACCACATCTTCAACGTGAGAATATCAGTATCACCAGCGTCGTCCATTATCTAATGGGATGTTACAGGAAGCACAGTCTATTGCACAAGGAATGTCCGTTGCAGGAGATACACAGGAGGCTCGTGACTTGCTTGCAGCGCTTGCCAACTTTGTAAAGCCCTTTGTACATGAATGCATGTATTCTGGTAATTCCATACTTCACTGAGAGTCTGGTTTGATTTGACAAATTTTATTAATATAGAAACGAATTACTACGAGGTCAAGCAGAGTATGTCTTTTGTTGCATGGCTACACCAATTTGTTTCTGAATGTATTTTAGACAAAAGCGTTCTAGTAGAGTCCGTGGAGAAACAGCTTGTCATCAGTCTAAAGGCATATATCGCCAGAACGGTGGATGACTGCCGCGCTGAGCAGTTATCGCCCTTTTCATCTGGCAGTATATCTACCATTCCACCTGCCCCCGATGTCGTTCTTAGGTATCACGACATAGAAACAAGTGACCATCCAGCGCAGATGTCCTGGTTATGTACGTAGCATACACCATATTGCCTGAAATTGAAACTGACGGCAACTAATATGAAGACGCCTTCAAGCAAAACACATTAGCAAGGATTCGCACGGATGTATCCAAGTTTCCTACACGAGTATTGGCATTTGATTCAAATGGATCTTCCATCCGCCTTGTCAGCTACCACGAAGTTATACAATTTCTTACAGAGAAAGTATGGGGACAAGTAGAACCCGGCTTGTTAGGTAGGATACATTCTCTAGAAAATGGCCTATCTAATGATATTTTCTAATAGAATATGCAATTAAAGGCTTACTGGATCCCACGAAAGCCCATAATGCGGAGATGGATATCAAATATCTTACATCTAAATACTGCCGATATGCAATCCTTTCCCATACATGGAACAACGACCTACATGGTGAGATTTCATATCAGCAGTGGCCAGCCCGAATGCAATACCCCACTGCATTTGCGAAAGTCAGCAATTTCTGTAGAGTCTCTGCTCTAGAGCATGCCTGTTACTTTGCTTGGATTGACACTTGCTGCATCAACAAGGAGAGTAGCGCCGAGCTGGACGAGGCCATTCGGTCCATGTATAAATGGTACAGTCGGGCTCCAGTATGCGTTATCTATCTGGCAGAGACAGAGACCATTGAAGACGTCCCCAAAGACCCTTGGTTTACGCGTGGTTGGACTCTACAGGAGCTTGTTGCACCTCATAACGAAGTCTGTGTTTACAACAAGCACTGGACGGAAATAGAATGTGACCAGAACACTGTGCTAGGATCCGCTGCTGGGATATCTTCAGAGGAAATGGAATCTTTTCGATCCGGGAAGAAGGACTACATTCCACTATCAAGACGATTACAAATGGCGTGCACCAGGCGTGTGACTCGAGAGGAAGATACTGCCTATTCGCTCATGGGTCTACTCAATGTCAGCATCTCGATTGCATATGGTGAAGGTGCCAAACGAGCCTTCTCCAGGCTAATGCATGAGATCATAAACACACATCGGAACATCTTGGACATTTTCAACCATGGCTATGAATTTCAAAGTACAAGTGTTATACCAGAGACCATTACATCATACTTTTACCGTTCCAATGTGTTTGACAAACGTCATCAACTGTCAATCATTCCATCTGAGCCGCTTCTCTTGACTCATTTGGGCCTGCGAATGAACCTTCTCCTTATTCCAGGTATTCACACGTGGTTGAAGGAAGGGGAGAATTCCCAAAGCATTCAGCCAAAGGGAGATTTATATGGTCAATTTGAGGATATTCACTTGCTAGATCAACAAGCCTATTCTTCAAACAGAACCCCACATGATATAAATCTTTTTGGCATTATAAATTTCCTCAATGTGGATGGGGAAATCACAATTATGAAGCCCTGTCTCGCGGTTCCACTGAAATTGGACTGGTATGAACAAATAGGGAGCATCAAGACCATTAAATTAGATCCGATTGCTGTTATTGACCCTCCAATATTCACATTGAAATCCTTGAAAGATCCAAATGAAACAAAGGTTGAAATAACGATGGCGGAGAATGATTTAAAGTTGAACGGTCTACAGCTTATTACGGCGTATTTATGAGCTAGACTGTTATCTCACTTTGTATACATGAAACCTGTGTTTTTGGTACCCTGAATATCAGAAATATGTATGGTTTATTTGCACTTCGAATGCAGATATGATTTATGCATATTTTACTGTAATAATTCTGATCGACAAACAAAGCCCATACACTAGCAATGGCTAGATGCATCGCCTGTTCGGCGGGCGGCAGGCGCTAGACCTTGCTGCAGAGAGCGGCCAATTATCTTATCTTATGCTATACATACATATCAGATCCATGCTGTCTATTGTTTAAGTATGATCAATTTATAAAAATGGTTGTATAAATTTAATAGCGCTGCCTTTGTTATGCGCAGGCAATCACCGAATTCCCTTAAAAGGAGCTGTTTCAAAAATAGAAACGGTCCGGGGAAAGCGATGTCACCCCAGTAGTCACCTAGAGCGCGTGCGGGCGTCCTGTACCTAGCTTACAGCTTATAAACACCATGTCGGCTTACAAGAATTTATCTATTAAGGCCATATTCAAAGTACAAAAGCAACACACTAACGAAAATGTGGCGCCCGCAACTATGGACACCGGAATGGGGCGCTTTGGCGCTATCTCTGCGAGGCGAAAATCCATACCAGGATTGGATCAAGTTGAGACGAGAAAATACCAGCTGCATCCTCAATATAGAAAAATTCTGTATACCGAAGGGAAAGGAACAGATCCCCAGATATGCGGAGAAACTCCCTAGACGTGCGGAAAAGGTCCTGCACAACTTCCCTGATGGAGAGCACATTGAGAAGAAAATATACATAGCACAGAGCCTGCACCCGAAACCACTATGCAGGGCGCGTACGAGCCACGTGAGATTCAGAGCCGCAGATCTACGTGTGCGGACCAAGCATGCATGTCCCGTCTACTCCCATGCGCGTCATGACGGTATAGAGCGCAGAACGACACGGCGCAGGTTCCCGCATCAGATATCCATGCATACAAGGGGGAGGACGCGGCCAGAGCGTAGACGTAGATCCATGGCATGGGAGGGGACGCGGACGCGGGACGGTGATAGACGCGGTGCCTGTTTAATGGAAAACAAATACCTAGATTCAGGGCCAGGCAGACAGAGTGGGCGGAGCAGCGGACACATCGTGGAAAGCCAAGAGACGCGCACGAGACAACAGGGAGGAAACGCGGCGCATCTACACGTAGATAATGAAGGGTAGTAGTCGTAAGAATAGAATGCAGGTTAGAAAGGCAACAGACGATGCGAAGCATCCAAAACGGGGCACAGACGGTTAGGGTAGGCAGCAGATGTAGCGGGGAATCGTGATGTGGAGGCCGTTACATGCCACGCCTAGACGGATGCATGTATACGAGGGATGCGCGACAACTTCTGCCCAGAGCGCGCCCGGACCTGCTCTCCTTCGTGTGGATATCCACCGCGGGCACTTTCCTGGTGCGATCCCACCTTATAACTTGTCTTCCGTCGTAGTGCACATGCGCAGTAGACGCGCTGTGTCTGGGCGACCGTGTCTGCCGAACCTCGTCCGCTTCTCTGAATGACACACAGCGGCGCATACACGTCCATTGAGTCTTGATTTTGCGTCAGCCTTTTAGTTTTGTCCACAGGCGCTCTGCCAGCCAACGCGCATAGCTGGAGGACAAGCTGGCCCCTCATTCCCTTATCTGCCCGGGCACCCCGCGCTGCCTGTTAATCCTGCATTATAGCCTTCCAACCCCCCTACGCCCTGCTGGTCTTTTGGTATCTCCCTGTATGGATGCATCACCTCCCCTCAGCTCTCCGCTGTCCCGTCCGTGTCTCTTACCCTGTTACTTAAATCCTGGGATGTGTTCGCTCCTCCGTCCGCTCCGTCTGCCTGGATCTGTATTCACCCAAACAGGCATTGCGTCTATCACGTTTCCCGTGGCCCATCACAGCCGCCCACCTCCCATAATAACTGGCTGGCCGGTGTTGATGAACACCGCATTCCCTATGTCCAATCGCAAGCACACGCGTGCTGTGCTATTTGGGTACGCCGGCACACTTGACGTGCTATCCCCGGCATACAATACTACTTGGTATTTCCTGTATCAGTATAGTAGCTTTTTACTGGCTCATTATTTAGTTCGGTAGTTCTTCTATTCATGTAAAATGTGTATTATGAGTGAGGACAGAACATAACTGTTGAGATAAGCCCAGAACCGATAGCGTATGCGCGATCAACACCTCGATGAATCCAAATTTATCTGACACTGATGTTCTATGAATAGAGTATTCTGAAATGTGTATAAAGGAACCCCGTCCGTGACAGCCACACGTTGCATCCCGATTCTCAGACACTTTGAAATCGCTGCTGTGTAATTCAATGACTTCTAGTACGCACTCCCTAACTCCAGGTCAAGGTGAGTAGACTGTGTTACAACACCTCTATTGTCAGATTAAAGCTAAACATCCTCGGTGAATAGAATCACCGGGTTCCTCGCACCTGGAATCAGCTGGTAAATGAAATTCATTTGATTGAAGATCGCAATATACCTTGAAAGGCTAAGACCAATGAGTAGACATCAACGCACGCGGGGCAGCTCTTTTGGCGAGTCTGATAGGGTTCTTCAGACCTACAACACCGAGTGAGTACAATTTGGCTGTTGTATCTTATATGTAATACATAGAGCGCATTTAGACGCAGGTATTACCCGCCTGTGCGCTTCTGCCGAGGGGAAACAGCTATTGAAGACGCTGGGTAATTTCATAAACTTAGTGGTCGATTCCGAAGGAAATGGTACAACTACTGAGCAAGAAGGTACTGTATAATGCTTCTTCTATGCGTATTTTATTTACCCAACTGGCTCTAGTAATGAACATTTCTGTGTCCAAAATAGAGGACCATTTCAGTGAAGAATACTGTTCCTGTAAGTATATTTGTTATCTAACCAATAACCGCTGCTGACATGAATATTTCCAGCAAATGAGACGCTCCCAAAAGAATTAATCTCGAACTCCGTGGAAGAATTTTTACTTTTATCCAATCTGGTAGATGTGTATCCAAATGAATATGGTGTGTTGTTTCACTTGCATGATTTAACCTCATTAAATGTTTCTTTAGCATTACCTGATGCGATAGTTGAAGAAGTTAATGAGAGAGTATTCAACTCGATGCCGATCCGCATGATAAGCTTTGACTCAAGTGGAGGCAGTTGTACTCTAGTCGACCGCAGCACACTGGTCAACATCATTCTCACCCGCATATGCGCTGTCTATCCAGATCAACAGGAGCTCAGACGGAAATCAAGGGATGCCTATGACCTGAATAAGCTTGTAAGCCACTTCTGCAAGTACGCAATCCTTTCGCACACTTGGCTGCGTGGCATCCCCGGAGACATCCTCTTCCACGACTGGGCCAACCGTGGGCTCCCTCAGAATACCCGCGGCAATGCCAAGATTGATAATTTCTGCACTGTTGCCGCACACGATCACGGCATGCTACTTGGTTGGATGGATACGGTGTGTATAAACAAGGAGAGCAGCACCGAGCTGGACGAGTCCATTCGCTCAATGTACAAATGGTATCAACAGGCGCACGTCTGCATCACATACCTTGCCGAGACACTGGAGTTTGCGGAGATCCCGAATGATGTGTGGTTCACGCGAGGATGGACGCTACAAGAGTTGGTGGCAAACAACAACATTCATTTCTACAATCGCAACTGGAGGAAGCTTCGAGTCTCAGCTTATTTTGACGCACACCTGAGCGACCCTGAGTTTGTTTCTCAAGAGTATTACAGACAAAATCTCATGGCAGTGGAAGTGCAGTACCAAATTTTCAGAGCAACATCAATTACACGGAGCGAGCTCTACTTTCTCAGTGACGGCATGCCCAGCTTGGTTCCAATCTGCAGAATCATGGAGCTTGCGGCGAAGCGCAAGGTTACCCGTGCAGAAGATCAAGTCTACTCCTTAATGGGTCTTCTCGAGGCTAGCATCCCCATTGCATATGGTGAGGGGCCCTGGAGTGCATTGCAACGAATGATTCAGCAAGTAATGATCTCCAGGCGTGACTTTCGGAATCTCTTCAATCATGCTAACAAATATTCCATCCTGCCGCATACAATTACTAACTACATTGGACATACAAAGATGGCCAGAAACCTCAAAATCACTCCACAGGAGCCAATACTACTGTCACATTTAGGAGTCCGTGCGACATTCTTGGCAATTCCCCTGTTCAAAGAAGATGAATACAAAGATGACTTCCCACTCAATACATCTATGAGCAGTTCAATTTGGGAATACTTTGGTACAGGCCCGTCAACATATATTGTACTGGATGATAGCACAGACACATCAGAGTGGATTTCAAACCTGAACATTACCCTTCCCCCCAAAACAACCCAGACACGTCAAAACCCTCCTTTCATTTTCCTAGCTATTCTTATGTCAGACATTGATCAAGATCATGACAGGATTTACATACCTGTTGGCAACAATCTTGGTGTACCTGTGTTACCAGACCTGATAAATCCCGGTCATGACTCCATCACAACACAATTTACAGATATAAAACCCCTCACTTCATCTAAATATTTTGGGAGCTTTGGTCCACAACAGATACATCTCCAATATAGCAGACTTGCATCAGAGAACGGACTATATACCCTTACTGGAGCAGAAGTACAGCAGCTGGGTTTTAGAGTAATTTCGGCATATTTCCCTTAGCAGTGTGTGTGGGCAAATCTATTGTACTTGTAATGCAATGTAATATACTACTTCCATAAATGTACAGTGGCTCCTAAGCCCTGGAGGTTGTGGGTGGGCAGGCTGATGTAACCCTCTAACTGTCCAAGCTCTGTGCCCTCCCACACTCCCGCCAGCTCGAACTAAGAGCTTCGCCTCTGATTGGCCTCTGATGCCCATGTCCACATTACTGTGCACAATGTGTCGCTCGTCACGAAGCGCGCCGGAAGGGCGGGAATTATATATCAGTTGGATTTGATACAATGGACTACTGGAATGTATTTACAAGATTTATGGATACAATACATGACTTCTATAAGTTCAAGAAGCCTGAGCTGTAGAACCTAGACCTAGACGTGCCACAGAGTCGCACAAACATGTGTACTTGAGATTCAGTTTAATGTTGCTGTGTATGATGGACTCGGATTTGGGCAGAACGATGGTGGTTTGAAGAGGTGGAGTCCGAGGCAGTATGAATATTTATGCATATATAGAGGATAGTGTAACCTGTGCAGTATGAGTTCAATGGTGATCCATGGTGGGTTACGAGCTCAAGAAAATGGCAGAGTCAAGGCAGGTGGCTTCCATACATGAATATTTGAATAGTCATAGCCCTGGTTCTGGAAGTATACAGGACAGCAGTAGAGTAGACGAAAATCTTGCTTCTTTAAGTATATCGAGTCTTTGTGTTAAAGTGCATTGTCAATTCTTCTCAGTGTCAGTATATCAGACATTCACAGTATGTGCATCACTGACAGGCTTGCTCAGTGATGTCACTTCTTCAGTGCTTGCTTACGATTGGACGCACAATGCCAGTGGTCAATTTGAACAGAAGAACAGAAAGACAGATCTGAAATAGATTTTGATATAATATTCGTGAACTTTCGAGTGAGTTAGTGGCGCATAGAGTTGTATGATAGCTATGCTAGGACTCATGTTGCAGGCAAGGCTTAATACCCAGCAGTTCATGCAATAGCTTGAGTTGCTACTCACGTAGCTGGCCAGCACCAACGCGTGCCACATATTGGGCCCTGTATGCACGGACTACACGAGGTACCTACACCGGCGCTCTGTCCCACTCTCAAGCCCGTGCTCCGTGCATTAGGTGCAAGCCTTATGCATTACGTTCGAGGCCCCTGCCTCTGTCCATTACCGACACTGACGGAGCCCTCGGAGCTCGCACCCTCCTGAGTCCTGTGCCTACTCATGCATATCACCCGCCATGCGCTTGACGCGCAGGCCCACGCAGCGCAAGCCGCCCGGGGAGGGAGGAAGGGCCAGCCAGGGGTAGTGCATCACAATACGGCGCGCGGGGACACGTACACTATAGTGCCGTGTATGTAAATCAGTTGGCAACAAGGGACGCACCGTCCGATGGGGATGTACGGCCCAAATCCAAATCCCCTACTCGCAGGGCCCCGGAATCGCAGCGCCCGAGTACTGCTGAATGCGGAACGGCAGGGGCGGGGGCGGGACGCACAGCATATACGAGGGAAGTGACCAAAGGGGGCACACCCAGGGCACAAATTGACAAGGAACATGCATGCGGTAAATAGCAAAGGGCAGGAGCATACTTTCCGGGACACACAGGGAAGGCCCTGTGCATCTTGCTGGGGTTGATACAGTGCCTGTCCAAGGAAGGTCAGAGCGGACGGAGCAGCAGACGCACGAGAAGCAATAGTTGGCAGGGAGAGAGACACGGACAGGACAGCAGGGTGAAGCAAGGCGATCTATGTTCAGCGGGGACGGCAGATAGAGCAACCAGACCGCGGAGCACTAGGACTGGGTGTATGCGCATTGTCGAGGAACGCATGACGTCGGTTCGAATGTACTGGGGGGCGGGCCAGGATGAGACGGGCCAGAAGGGGAGCGGACGTATCAAGTGTTCAACGGGGGACAGACACGACATGTCCTACAAACATAGCGGGCAGACGGACCGGACAGACGGACCGGCAGACGCACTTGCGGGGCGGGGACAAGAGGATGGAAGGGGTTTATGCATGTCGAAGGGCGGTAGGCCTGGGTGTATGCATGTTGGCGAGGGACGCCCAACGGACTCGGGTGCCTTCTGAAGACTGGATAGGACGTGAGGTGAGAAAATGCAGCGGTGCGTACGCGCCCCTCGAGTCCGACTCATCGACATCGATTGAGGGGTGAATATTTGAATACGTGTCGACGAGCAGGGCAGTGGTGGGAGCCACATCCCGACTACTACTTCCATTTATGTATCGTATTGACAAGTCGTAGCAAATAGCCAGGGAGCGGTCGAGCTGGGATGGAAGGGTGGGGTCGGAAGAAGGAATCGAGAGGGTGCAGTCACCCGTGTCACACCGACTGTAACACACTGATCCGTGGGGGACAAAAGTCCCACGGCCGACGCAGGAGCATCAGGAAATTGCTCCTAGGTGCTCCCTCCCAGCCATTATTGTACTCTTGGGCTCGAATAATCGACCACTGCTCCAACAGCATGACATTTCATTAAAGCTTTAAGCTCGAGAATCAGAGCACAGGTGTACCCCTAAAGCTTTGATGTGAGGGTCATATAGTGGAACTTATCGCGTCATCCCACCATTTAAACCTCTTCAGAGCTTAAGCATAAGCCACAAGGTTATACTCTGGTCCATACCGGAAGTTATACAGCCCCATAAGGGCGACTGATCGTTCTCATAAACAAGGAATCCTCTCCACCGGCACGGTATAAAATGAGCTCGTATAATCCACTCAGCATACCATATCAACTTTGGACTGCTCCGGAGCCTACATTGAATCTCCCTCACCTTATGTGCGATTACTCCACTCTTCCGGCAATTTTATCCATAAATTATCTTACAATACTTTCCAGGAGGCCCGTAAGCTTTTATCAGTTGCACCTTGATGTTTGTTCTCGTTTTCGTCTGACCGATCTTCCTTAATAGATATTATTATGGTATGAAGTGCCTGACATATGGATCTATACAGGACCATGTATTGAGCTACAGCATGAATGGGCAGGGTAGTCTGCGTATGTGTACCGTCTACTTCTCAAATGTGTTGATTCTGAATACATCTACTTCTCAAATGTTTTCATTCTGATTATTGTCTAGCTAAAAGTGAAAAACGTGATATCAAGGATTGGAATTGCGATGCTGGCAGCTGCGGTGGTAAGATCGCCTATTGAATGCTTCCCGGCTAAGCGATCCACCTAATAACATATTTGTTAAAGCTGTCGAGCTTGCTTAGGCTATGGGGCAATCACAGACACGTATCACTTGTCAACGCCAGAGGCTTCAAGTTCGAGGAGAGCTTGTCTTTTCCCTATGTATTCGAGGAGTCAACTGTATTTGGCGTGGAATATGTTCATTCATGGGGAAAGTGTGTAAGTCAATTTATTATATCGAAGTGAGAAATAAAGGCCCTTACACCATGAAAGTCCACCACTCACTCGTCTGGGAGCCATACCGTGTTGCTCAGTTGTGCCGTAGAGCTATCTATATTTCCCTACGCGGGCGTGATGAAAAGCTGAGCTGACTTGGAAGAAGCAATCATCGAAAACTCAATGCACGTCCCAAACACGAGCAGATGTATTTTTATTATCATTCAGAGAGCGAGGGTTCCGGAAGCATCAAGTTCAAGGAGAGCTTGATATGTCCCTATGTATTCGAGGTTCCGACCGTATTCCAATGCTATCGGTACAGCATCACGCAAGGCATTCTACATTATCACACTACGCAAATGATGGGATCGACCATCGGGCACTTGGATAAACCCGTAAGCATATAAATCACATCCTTCGTGAGACAACAGAACTTACAATGAGGTGTAGCTTTTGAGCCAGTACCCGTATTCAGATTCAGTGCCACAAGACTGAAAGGAAAGAAATCGTTGGAGGACGTTTGAACGACTTGGATGAAGTTGACTCGGGAATCAGATAGGATCACGGGTATGTTTAAAGCGAGCTCGGGGACTTTGCGCAGAGAAGGATATTTCACAGGGCTATGGAATTATTAATTGTCACGGAGCTGGAGTCGCCTTTACAAACCATAAATTGTATACCACGTACTAGAGTATGTCGCTTATTTCTATTACGTAATGCTTGAATCTACGCAATACGCCTCCTTTACTCACTGTGCGAAAACCGGTTATAAGCCAGGCTCAAGTGACAATACTATTAAACGCACGATCGACGTGTGCAGGCCGCACACCTCAATCGCCGTGACGACAGCCAAGGCAGAAGGCTAACTCAATTTGTTTCGTTCTTGTAAATGTAATGTATGTGCCCAATATGAAATATAGTCTAATTGAATAGCGGTCCTTGCGACCTTTCCATCAGAAAAATTGTCTCATTGGTGTGAACCATGGAACCGCTCTGCTGCAGCGAAGCCGTTTACCAGCGTCACTACCTTGACCTCGGTTGCTGCGAGCGATGAAAGAATTTTTTGGGAAACACCTCTACCAAAGTCTACTGTATGATTGTGTATTGTGTGTGGGTGCGAGCGACGACTTGTGTGGTCGTCTTGAGGGTGGTTCAAGGCAGAGAAATAAGAGAATAAATGATTGACTAATGTAGAGTGAATTTGACGAGGTAAGGCTCTATAAACTGATTGCAACTGAGCTGTGGATGGTAAAACGAAGGTGGGTCGTAAATTAACTGCCTAGCTACATGTACACGGCGTCTTTTTATACTGTAAAAGCATGTATATATAAATAAAATGTAAAACTTCTCCTAACTCCTGAGGGCCAACCGAGTTCTCTCCAGAATATTCTTGCCATGATGCCCGAAACCCAAAGATATTCCTTCGGTCGACCTATACCAGATGGATCTTTTCTGTGCGCACGCAAATAGCGCACCTTACACTACGTAGATTAAAAAACCCTTCACTGCGGTGCACAGTCAAATTCGACCTCTTGTATGGGAAATCAATGACCTGTGACTAGTCGTGAGCGGACAACAAAGAAGAGCTAAGAAAATGCACAGTTTGAAGATGGAACACAGCTGCCTGAGCTCCCTTTCAAACAGCCCCATTGTATTTATTTAGCTCCCTGATAATGCGGTTTCAAAGGTCAGCGAGGAACATGTAATGGCACAAAGCCCGGAGCCAGATCTCAGCTGTGAATGGCTCCTGTGAGTCAGCTCACAGGCTAGATGTTGCGCGACATGGCCCTCCTTCACATAAAATATTTTTGCATAACCCGTCAGCTCCCCATTCCAGCTCAGTATGTATGGCAAGGGGTAAATCGAAATGACGCAGTCCGGATACATATGCGTAATCTGTAATAACACACCGGCCATGGACGAGTGCAAGAGTTGGAGAGGGAGGCACATATACATGGTGGAGGGGTAGCGCATATGCGCGCCGACGAGGGGTGTACGACGAGTAGGAGGGGCAGGGACTCAGTCCCTGTTTAGCAGTAGAGAGAAGTACTATTCCTTGTATGGCACGGAAGGCACCCGAGGGGACAGTAGAGAGTTCAGCGAGCGTTCTGCCATGTAAATGTTGAAGCGGGCAGGTCAGGGGAGGGCGGCATATCACAACGAAGAATATAGGATAATGGAGGACTCACGGGTTCTCTGCAAGCAGCAGCCAGCAGAGCACATGAGACTGAGGGGCGGATATATCGCGACTGCTACGTACACTCACGGATGGTACTAATACGTCGTGATAGACAGGCGGAGCGCGGTAAACACTCAATTACTCAAGCTCAAGCTCGAGCGAGTGCTGAACAGGGGGGTATAAGATTGAATATTAGTTTAGCAGTGTTATTTATGAATTGAATAGTTTCAGTGATTTAACAGAGCAAGGTAAGGGAAGACAAGTACACGTTGGCTATGCCCTGTCAATGAGCGGACCGGACACGGGAGCATATCATTATATGTTATTCAGCTCAGCCCCTTGATTATCTCCATACGCTCAGGATACACCTCAAAGCTTGGCCTAGCCAAACAAGTGACTTGATAGAGAACTCTGTCTGCCCAACTCAAGCAACGCGACATGACATGCCATAATACTGTAATAGGTCTAACTTGAAGGTTCAAGATCGAGAATGGCCAAGGACATTCGCCCGCGTGGATTGTGTGAACTTTGACCATTTGTGGAGGAGGGGTAGGGTTTCTATAAGGAGACATCGCTATTTGGAGAGAAAGGTGTCTTGTAGCCGACTGTGCCACTTGATTGAAATTGTGGCCGTGACTCGGTTGTCTATAAACGAACAAGTGGGACAAGGGAACAACATCGGCCACGTTCGAGAACAATAACACGATGCCACCGCTTTCACAAATTAGAGCTGTGTACTCAGAGTATTGACCCTTAAAGCAACGACGTCTACTTGGTATAAATACCTCGGTTTTCTCGAGAACTTGTCTCATCAGTCCAACCATGCAGCCATCACCAAGCTTACTATTCTATGCAGCTTCAGACTCCTTCTGTGCATGCAGACGAGTACATCAATCCATTAACTCCTTGGTAACTTCTGAACCACCTTCATATCTTTATATAACGACTGACAACCATTCTTTGAGTAGTTTCTTCGCAAATTATGTGGAGGGTGCGACTTCGTCAAGCCACCGGCAGTCGCGTAAATCGCGGGACGCAGCAGGTCACACGGCAGACGCGTCAAGCTCACGCGTTGACCACCTTGGCATGTGCGGCATGAAGTGGCCCAGCGGTTGCAGGCTGAGTATTTGTGGGTATGTCCCAAGTCAATTTTCAGATGACTTGGTTTCCGACCAGTACGCCCATCAACCTCAGGACAATACCTCATATTCTCAACACTGGGATCCGAGCCGGCTCTGGGAATTTACTGAGACATATCAAGCAGGTGCACTTGAATGTAAGGCGCAGTGAGCAGAGTGTCAATCAACATAAATCAGTGCCCAAACCATACGACAGAGCTAATGGATATTCTGTCCCAAGTCAATTTTCAGATGCCTTGGTTAACGACCAGTACTCCCGTCAACCTTGGGATAATACCTCAAATTTTGAACACTGGGATCTGCATGGCCAACAGCAGCTTCCCATTATTCAATACAACCCAGACCATAAGAAGAAACGAGGGCGTCCGTCACATAATAGATACACATATACTTTGCTTTCCGCTTCATTGCAAAATTACATTATCACGCATCAGTGTTTACTTAGAGTATACTTCACATACATTGGACTACTACATACATATACCTTCGCTGATTTTAATTATCTATCGTTCCAGTGCTTCACTCGGAAGGCTTAGGCTTAAATTTTATAAATAATGTTCAATTTATATTATCTTCATAACAATTGCAATTAGCATCGACATGTGTTGTGGCGCAACGCGCGAAGAACGCTTAGATGTTAGCAGGAGCCAGACTGCGCAGGGCCTTTATCGCGCCTCTTAGATAGTATGGTCTTGCTCTAGTCTCTTCACGCATGCATGCGTCCTGCCGACTGTGCCCTCCTTGGTGGCTTCCCTCATATATGCTATGCGTCTAGCTTCGCCTCCACCCCTGCCGTTCACGGTTCCACATCCAGCACTACACGGGCGCTCTGGTTCCGGGGCCCTGCGAGTAGCGTGCGCGGATGTGGGCCGTTGGACACCCTCGTGCTACCCCTCCCTCCCTCTCTGCCTCCCTCTCTCTCACTAGTGGTGCAGGCACGCGCTTGTGCCGTGTGGGTCTGCGTGCACACTTCCAGACTCTTCTATTCTTCTCTCGTTGTGGATGTGCTAGTGTATATGGATGTGCATGCTATGACTATCGCCGTCCCGCTGGCCCTGCGCCGCGCCGCCTAACTGGTCTTGGGTTCTCCCGACATCGGGTCTTGGGTGCTCACAGTTGCTCTTGTGTGTTGACGGTGTGATGGTCTGATCATGGTCTGCAGTGAACCGAGGGATCGTCCGCGCATCGGGAGTGGTGGA
This sequence comes from Stropharia rugosoannulata, assembly GCA_028532985.1. Classification (NCBI taxonomy): domain Eukaryota; kingdom Fungi; phylum Basidiomycota; class Agaricomycetes; order Agaricales; family Strophariaceae; genus Stropharia; species Stropharia rugosoannulata. The sequence continues at coordinate 95,757 of JANCIK010000005.1, forward strand.
CACCATACGCACTTTTTAATATTGGAAAAAATCGGGAAGTACTTCAAACCTCAACCTGAACTCCTTCTCATTTGTTAGAATTTTCCGGTGTACGTGCTTCACCGCTGTACTGGGAAATATGTTTTGGGGGAATATTCACTGAGCCGCGGAATTATCAATCTACCCAGACTCATCATATTTCCATCGCATACGGCTAAACCGGTGGGAATGGGACCATAATCTCACCGAATAAATATCCGCCTCCAGATATTTGACTGCAAAAGTTTAGTTGTATGTATCTCACTGCACAGGGCATGCGCGCTCCGCGCTCCGCCGCCCTCGAACAAAGCGCTATGCGAGCGGCGGCAATCCATGTATTAGCGTTCTCACTGACACTGCTATCCAGTAGCGCCAGTGAGGATGTACAGACGCAATTGTAGCACTAAGGACATCCACTCCGACAAGGTACGTCGACGGTTGTCCCATTTCTCGCTAAACTGTACGTTTCATAACGATAGCAGAATAGAGCACTCTACACTAGAAAAATAGAGCACTCTACACTAGAAAGGACGTGCAGGCGCACGCAGTGCAATCGCCCGGGGAGGGAGGAAGGGCTAGCCAGGGGCGGTGCATCACGATACGGGGCGCGGGGATACTCACGCTATAGCGCCGTGTAAAGCACGGACGCACATCAGTCGGCGGGCAAGGACACACCGTCCGATGGGGGTGTACGGCCCAAATCCAAATCCCCTACTCGCAGGGCCCCGGAACCACAGCGCCCAAGTACTGCTCTACGCGGAACGCCAGGGGCGGGGGCAGGACGCATAGCATATACGAGAGAAGTAACCAAAGGGGGCGCACCCAGTGCATAATTTCTTGCCGGGGTTGACGCAGTGCCTGTTCGGGCAAGGTCAGAGCAGGCGTAGCAGTGAATGCACGAGACGCGATCAGTGGGAGAGAAAGAGACACGGACAGCACACCGGGGGGAAGCAAGGCGATCCCTGTTCAGCGGAGGACGGCGGGTGGAGCAACCGGACCGCGGGAACACCAGGACTGGGCGTATGCGTATTGTCGAGGAACGCATGACGACGGTTCGAGTGTGCTGGGGACGGGCCAGGATGAGATGGGCCAGGAGGGGAGCGGACGCATCAAAGGACAGACACGACACGCCCTACAAACATGGCGGGCAGACAGAGCGGACAGATGGGCCGGCAGACGCACGTGCGGGGACAAGAGGACGGAAGGGGTTCATGCATGTCGAAGGGCGATGGCGGCCTCCCGACCAGTATGCGCGGCTACGTTCTAGGCCTGGGCGGAAGGGTGCGAGGCTCTTGAGAGGCGGCCACGACCGGCGCGGAGGGTGAGCAAAAGGGCCGGGGGAGTGCCAGGCCTGGGTGTATACACATTGGCGAGGGACGCGCAACGGACTCGGGTGCCTTCTGCAGACTGGATAGGGCATGAGGTGAGAACATGCACCGGTGCATACGAGCCCCTAGACTCCTCGTCAACCTGTTAGGTCCGGTGGCTGGCCCCAAGCGTTCTAAGTATCATTAGCCCGACTCTCTCCAATGTTCTGCGGCGTTTTGGTTGTGCGTTCGCCTACGCTGTGTCTACAAGAATAGCTGTAGCGGCAAAACCACGGCACGCACGCGAAGGGGACGGGTGGAGGGGAGCATACAGGGACGCAAATGGATGGATGGATGTAGATGTTGAATGCAGCATGCATAGGCAGAGGACAGGCGCCGGGAACGGGCACTAGAGACACGTGCATGGTGGGAGCTGTAAGCTGGGGGAAGAGAAGCCGAGCCGAGATGGGACAGAGAGGATTCAACCTCTCCCTACAAATATGGAGGGCAAAGATAAGAACAGACCGCAGGAGCACCGGAATTGGAAAAATACGCGTTGGCGGGGGGTACGCGACAGACGCTGAGGCCTGCTGGAGGCGGCACGAAATGGGACAAGCCGGGACGGATGTATAGCCCGGCAGGACGGACCCGAGGGGTCAATAGAAGGTTAAGAGAGGGTTCCACGCTGTTGAAACGGGCAGGATACGGGAGGGCAGCGCAATATCAGAGCATATAGGAGAATGGAGGACTCACACGTCCTCTGTCGGCAGCAGCCAGCAGAGCGCGTCAGGCTAATGCGGGGTCCGCTTCGGCGGGCAGGGTAGTGGCGCATTTGCTACCCACTATAATTGATGCCCGTACCCGGATGGTATTGACAATTCATGTCAGGCGGACAGACTGCGGTCGAGCGGAGATGGAAGGGCGGGGTCGGAGGAAGAGGGTCAAGAGGGTACAGTCACCCGTGTCACACCGACTGAAACATGCTGATCCGTGGGGGACCAAAGTCCCACGGCCGGTGCAGGAGCATCGAATATAGGGTAAAGCTCTCCCCTGGGCTGCAAAGTCAGGAAGTACTTTTTTTCAAGAGATCGATTTTCAACATGAATCACTGAATTCTTTGAATTAAAACGAACAACCGGCATCTCAACGCCAGTCCTCCCAGATAAATCCACACCGTCCCATTTATCTTCAAGCTTGCTTCAATTGTGAATGCTCTCATCATCACAATGCATATGTCCGCGTGCTCTTCTTCTCATCACCACTTTCCCACCAACCCCATGACAACATCTCCATTCGAGCTACCCACTGACAAACCAGATTCCCGTGCCGCTATGGTGCGCAGTGTTGGTACTGCGCGACTCAAAAGGATCTGTACTACGTAGTTGTATGACCGTTACGCGAGACTAATGTTGGTGTATTGTATGAATGCTTGAAGCAAGACCGAACGCAAGTGTAAATCACTGTCAAGCTTAAGCTGCCAAGCTGCACTTCCATCCTACCATGTACACTAACCATCATTTAGTATGAACAATTATATATGTCTCTGAGTATCAATACATACGTAGAAGCTTACAACAATGAGAATAAGAAGTTGCAAGGCGGCTTTATAGGATAAGGAATTTTCCGGCTCTGTGAGACCGACTAATTGTTCTCTTATGTAAACAATGGCATTCGAATTTAAGTACTGATAGAGTATAAAATGGGCTCGGAAAATTACTCGTCATATCACATCGACCTACCATGATAAGAACTCATAACAGGACTTTCTGTGTCCCGGAATTGCCACCCTTTCATTCTATGTTCGATTATTTCACGCTTCAGGCAATTTTATCCATAAATTATCTTCCAAACGCTTCTGTTGCTCCCATTCAGGCTGGTTATTTAAGTACTGAAGATATGGAGACCATGGTGAGTCGCTCAGGGCATCCCCCTCTCCGTTCCGTTCCGTAGTCATGCATGTTGTACTTACTCTCATTCACCCAACCATATACCTGACCTTCTGTCTTTGTGCTCACTTCCTTCCAAGACCGCCAGCGACGTTTACAGCCCCAAAACGCCACTTTTCTCGAGTCAGACGATGCTTTCTATCAACGGATCCATTTCTACTTGACCCAAACAAGCGCGGGCAACATATACGGTCTTATAGGCCGGAGTACAAGTATGCTCCATTAAGGCCAAGCCTCAGATAAGCGACCGTTTTACCAAGCTGGAACACCGTTAGTAAAGGTCTCCGGGAACACCCAGATTACTGCTCATTTCAACACATCGATCCTAAATGAAGAAATGTAGGTGCTGCTGTTTCTTATTCCCGTTTGTTCGTTTTTAATTCAGTATTTGGAGACATAGACCAGGCGACTTATTTTCTGCGTCGATGTCGTCTGTCCAGGGATGCCACACCAATTTCATCCCGTCACACCGCCCCCTCGATTGTCCCACCGACCAGCACGACATAATGATGAGAACAAACCCACTCGAATCTACGTATTCAAGAATGGAGACTTGATCTCTGAAGACATGCCAAAGAATAGACCCACCAGACAGAGTTTAAAATGGCCTTGGAAATTTACTCAGCATACCACCATGGTAAGGAGTCGCAATTGCATAATTTATCCTTCACTTTGTGTTCAGTTATTTCACGTTTCGCGAAAATGTTATCAATAAGTTATTATGTAATGCACTCAAGCACGTCTCCAAGCTGGGAACAGTTGCACTAGAACAGCGGGTTTTTCGAAATGACAAGGTCAAAAGGTACCGTCACTGGCGTGTCGCAAGTCCCACGACCGCCACTGAAGAATATCAGACAAGTTGGGGTACACAACCAACGAGCTTAATGTACGGCCCGATGGTCTTTCAATACTATCAACGTCTGTGCGCTATCAGGAGCCATATCGACAGTAGACCTGGTCGCATATATATTTGGGACTTGTTTGACGTTGATGACAATCTTCTACCAACAATCATGTCACATGGTGTTTACAATCACAGCAGGATCGCAGTACTTACAACATTTGCTATCTCTCTTCCTTTTTATACTGAGCACTTTGCAAGTAAGTAGGCAGTAACTGACACATGCAGGCGCGTATGAGACCCATGGGCCCGTCTTCGTCGCAGCGGGAGGCCGCACCGCGTAGTTTGAGGGTGACAGGTGGCATGACACCCGTATCCATCAAGGCGCTGCAGGACCTCGTTCATTCAGCCAAGCGGCGGCAGGGTATGCCAGTGGAGGGCGCAACGTGCAAGCCTGTGGTCAGTGGCTTTCCTCCTTAGCGGTAGTGCCGTAATTAACTTATTTACTCGAAATATATAGGTCCGATCAATCAAAAAGTCCACCACGTTTTCGTCACTCCCGTTCGAACTAGTCATCGAAGTACTGAAATTTATCTCATGGAGAGACATGCTTCGCGTGCGGAGGGTACGTCAATACAACACAAAACCGCTACTCTCTACCGCTGACCCCATATCATTTCAGGTGTGTAAGCTGTTCTTGTCCGCAAGCCGCGAGCGGTGTTTCTGGGAACACTACATCCACGAACACATGCTTACCAAGGAGTATCCGCCTGTCCTCGATCGGCCCACGTCCATGCAAACCGCAGACGAGCTCGAGCATACTTTCCTTCTCTGGAAAAGCGCCGAACGCGGGTGGACATCCGGAGACGGGCGTTCCGCCCGCGAGCGAAAGCTAGCGGTGGCCAGTGCGATCGAGTCCGTGTACATCGTCCCCGGCGGGCGGTGGCTCCTGATCACGTCTGCAATGGCCGAGGTGTATTACGTCGACCTCAGCGCGTCTACGCCCAGCGCGCCTCGCCTGCTGATCAAAGCCCAATTCAGCATGAGGGGGAGGAAGAGTATACATATGTCTGTCGACCTCGACCTCGAATCGCCTGTGTTGAAGTTCACCGTGGCGTTCTCACTCCAGGAGGAGTACTCTGCGGCGGGCCGGCCCAATCCCAGACGCGGTCGCGTGCAGATATGGGGGGTAGGGCTAGTTCAAGGGGACCATGGTGATTGCCTCAGGGCATCCCTCTTTGCCTCGGTTTCGTACTCGAATATGGTCAGGCATTTCCAATGTATCTCCCTGCATGGCTCCGATTTTGCGTTCACAACAACCACTGCGGGCTTTACCAGGAACAGGGCTAACCTATACACCATAAAATGGCGTGAGCCGGAGAGCAAATACCGCTCGCTCGGTCTCGTCATGTAAGTGCGAGGAAATTCCACGTTTGTCGTCGAAACTATACCTGACCTTCCGTCTCCTTGAAGTGTAAGATACAGCTACTTCCGCAAAGCCTGATTCTGACGCTAGAGATATTCACCCTCGCCCTCTGGAGTTACGAGCCCGCGCTTGCAGCACTACATCGCGCGGACACTCAGGGGCCGGAAGGTATGCTCAAAATCTGGGAAATAGACGTCTACGGTGTGAACATCCCCCGCACCCTCACCGTCGCACGTACCCAAAAATCATGCAGGCTGCTCCTCGTCATCGGCGAGTCGCTCTGCTCACTCGAGTTCGAGCTTGAGCTTGAGCTAGACTTCAAGTTCAACAGCTGCACCCGCTCAGAAGTACCGCAGCTCTGCATAGTGCTGGACACCTGGCCTGGCATGCAGTTCATTAACACGCAGCACATGCTCGGGTCCGCGCATGAAGTCATCGTGTCAGGCCTGGACGAGCGGGCGATCTCTATCCGTGCACGTGGCGGGTCTGATTCAGGTACGAGGGTGATTGCACTGAAAAGATATTGTGCGTCGCGGTTGTACCCAGCCACCGCACCACCTGCAATGGATGAGCATTCGGGGCGGATTGTGGTACCGCAGTCGAATAGTGTAGTTGTTCTAGATGTTGCTTTTATTTATGGCTAAGTAGTTTAATGATTGACTTTACACATTACCCCGCCTCTCCTTTATTCTTCGGTACTCCCATGCCCCAACTAATCTAACGTTTTTCGTCCAAGATAACACCCACCTTTTGCAATTTCATTAATATGGCCTTCAATGAGCAATGACTACAACGTACACGCTCGCGCACAAACGCGTCCGCTCTGGCCTGATCTATTTTATTCGACCAGTCGCAATGTCTGTAATTGTAATGCCTTCAAGTGCCCCTCATAACCTAACCTCTTCTCGAGTACTCTCTGTTATTGATACAATCAATGTTGCTATATCGCTCATGAGGACATCTTATCAGTGTTTCTGAGAACTAAGGAGTAATCCCACGTCGGAAAGAGGAGGTGAGGTCGGGTACTGCGGAGGTTTTAGATCAAGTGTACACAGGCACGTCAACATGCTTTAGGCTTTCTTTTACTGATTTCTCACATATCAATTGAAGTGCTTCTACAATCATACTTTTGCTTAGTGGTTTCCAGGTTCGTTGCTATTTATCATGCCCATCTGAGCATAGAAGACCTTGAGCACTCTACAGTGTTGACATCGACTATGATTGCTTACCGCATCCAAGAGACCAAAGGCGACTCGCAGAGGCGTACATTCGTTGCTATCCTCCATAGCATCGTGCAATCAGCCGCTGTATGTCACGATATTCTATGCCATTCAGGGAGTTAGAGTTATCCATACTTCCTTATCTACAGAAACTACCATAACCGGAGTACAAGAGTTTACTACACAACTGTTTCTGGTAACTGAAGTACGTCCATTATTTGAGACCTATAACCATGAGTACTCTGCTGATTCAAGCCTTTGTTAGGGAGCTGCGCCCACTATTATGGTGGCCAGAGTAGCATTAGCCACGCGGAGTTGTGAACGCTCTGGTCGAGGACAAAATATCACCGACTTGGAGTATCACGGGGAAGCCTCCTCGTCTGATATTTCACCAAATATTTCAGTGATTGCCCATGAGGAAAAAAAGGTCTAATTAGCTAAACGAGTGCTGAACCGGGGGGTATGAGATTGAGTATGTATTTCGTCTTTGCCTTTAAGTAAGGTTTAGCAGTGTTATTCATGAATTGAATAGTTTGAGTGATTTAACAGAGCAAGATAAAGGATAACAAGTACACGTTGGCTATGCCCTCTCAATGAGCGGAACGGACCAGGGAGCATATCATTATACATTATTCAGCTCAGCCCCTTGATTATCTCCATACGCTCAGGATACACCTCAAAGCTTGGCCTAGCCAAACAAGTGACTTGATAGAGAACTCTGTCTGCCCAACTCAAGCAACGCGACATGACATGCCATAATACTGTAATAGGTCTAACTTGAAGGTTCAAGATCGAGAATGGCCAAGGACATTCGCCCGCGTGGATTGTGTGAACTTTGACCATTTGTGGAGGAGGGGTAGGGTTTCTATAAGGAGACATCGCTATTTGGAGAGAAAGGTGTCTTGTAGCCGACTGTGCCACTTGATTGAAATTGTGGCCGTGACTCGGTTGTCTATAAACGAACAAGTGGGACAAGGGAACAACATCGGCCACGTTCGAGAACAATAACACGATGCCACCGCTTTCACAAATTAGAGCTGTGTACTCAGAGTATTGACCCTTAAAGCAACGACGTCTACTTGGTATAAATACCTCGGTTTTCTCGAGAACTTGTCTCATCAGTCCAACCATGCAGCCATCACCAAGCTTACCATTCTATGCAGCTTCAGACTCCTTCTGTGCATGCAGACGAGTACATCAATCCATTAACTTCTTGCTCACCTCGTCCACCAACGCATCATCCGGAAGATGATAGAGGTTAGAACAATGCTGGAAAATATGCTGTCACATTACAGAGGTTAAGGAATGGCAATGGAGTCAAAGGTACTTATTAAATTCGTTACAATGTCCCCAGATCAGAACAACTCAACGGGATACACAGTTTTCACCAATGACGAATTCCAGGAATTGGAAACCCAACCCGACACCAGGAATTCAAATCATCATTATGCAGAACTACCAATGCCATTGGTATCTTCTGAACCTTCATATCCTTATGTAACAACCAACAACCATTGTTTGAGTAGTTTCTCTGCAAATTCTGTGGGGGGTGCAACGTCGTCAAGCCACTGGCAGGCGCGTACATCGCGCGACGCAGCAAGTCACATGGGAGACGCGTCAAGCCCACGTGTTGGCCACCTTGGCACGTGCAGCATGAAGTGAGCCAGAGGTGGCAGGCTGAGTATCTGTGGGTATCAATTTGTCGGCTTGGATGATGTCAATAACCATTTGATACGAGTTCATCGTATCCGGAACAACAAAATGACAAGCTGTGTATGAGTTGCGACTGGACAGAAACCTGTGGGACAGAGTATAGTAAGGAGATAGCCGGCTCTGGTAATTTACTGAGACATATCAAGCATGTCCACTCTTATAGCCAATTTGAACACCATAGACATATGTGACTCATTTTTCTATCCATCCTGCTTATTACAAAGTCTATGTATCACACATTATTAGATTGTTCATACCGACCAAATTTAATTATCTATTATCTATTTCCAATATCTGAGACCTTTTCCACGCTTAGTAACGGGGTATGTACTTTATTTTCCAGGCGTTCAATAATGGCGGATTTTGTATGAACCAACCATGGTTCTGGGGCAGCGTTAGGATGATAGTGAGCGGCAGCACAAGGATGCCATCACTGCATTCTCGCTCATGTGTGTGATCAGTCTGATATACAGGACTAGCAGGGTCAGTAGCCAGTTAACTATGAACAGGGCCATAGTGTACATACTACAGCTGTGTGCGCGTCGAGCGGCTAAGCTCCATTGACGTGGTGCGCCACTGGACGAGTGTCCGACTCGGTAAAGACGAGTCGGTTCAGCGGAAGCTATGTATCATCATTGGCATTGAGAACGACAGAGGATGTAGAGTCATGGTAGTAGTTGAACGGGTACTGTAAGTTAGATAATGTGTGTGCGAGCAACGACTGGTGAGGTCGTCTTGAGGGAGTATGTTCAAAGAAAGAAGAGATTAAAATAAAAGAATTGTTGTGTATCTGTGCGAGCTCTGGCTGAATGCTTATGCAAATGAAAGTGGGTGGTAAATTAACTGGCCACCTACATGTGCACGACGTCCTTATATACTGTAGACTCTAGATATATAAATAAAATATAGTCCTCCTAACTCCTGACTCCTGAGCACCAACCGTATTCCTTCAGGAATATTCTTGCACTATAACTATGTCCGAGACTAGCAACTGTACTCCCCTGTACCATATCAAATCGAGAGGATCCGTGTCTATGCAGATCGGACTCCTTACAGTACCAGACTTCCTGTTCGTATACGTCTGTATACATTGTTCACGGCCGTGAGCTCTGCAACTTGGATGTTCATCGTCAAGCTTGAAGCATATGGGTCTTGGTAAATTGAACTTGGAAGTTGGTTCTGCACGCAAGTAGCTACGATGAAGGGGCGGCGCCGTCGACTCCGGACTCTGGAGTCACAAAAGTTAAAACTTAGTCCAGACTCCAGACTGGATGTCTGCGAGTGGCAAAACGATGCCCATTGGCTGGTTTGAACACATGTCGGGAGACGTACGAGTGGCGCGCTCTACCACTGAGCTAAACGGGCAGGCTTCCATGTGCGAAGCACTTGTTCCGGGTCCCGGGATGGTTATTATCAGATTAATTCTCAGTACTTACTTAACATGGAGGCAAACTGACATCAATCATTGATAGACCTGTCTTAACATTACTCGCTTCCAAAGATAGACCAACATCGCTGATCCTTATATCAACATATTATAATCACTGCCAGACTCGGCCAAGTGGATAAAACTAATCTTTGTCCACTTTGTATAGTCTAACATTAAAATTGTCAAAAATATGTAGACTGTAGATTACACTCTGGCCATAAATGGATACCTCATCGTATTCACAAGGTGATTGATTATAGGGATATTTATACTCAGCCGCGTGTTGTCCTCGAGGCAGTAGGGTCACTAATAGCTTATACCATATTGTGTTCTGCTCGTGGTATTCCCAACGAATACAGAAAGCACATAAGCCGATGCATGAGGTTTAATTTGGGAACAGCACTCGTATCCCAAGTCCTTACTTTCAAGATTACGCTTATATTTTGGTCGAGAACAGGCTTTCTTACATTTTGTGTTTTCCACGCTCACCCACATATCAGAGTACTGTCAGGTTGGTACTTTTATATGCGTCATTAGTGGCAAATGATCAAGCTTCCATTCTATGTATCTATTTTTATATAATTGCAGGTGGCCACTATAAATTGGCGCCTGCTCTCTGTGGTGCAACGATCACCTTCATCGTACTGTGCCACGTACTTTGGGAAGGTACCCGTAAGATGTACAACGACCACCAAGCCACTTCGAACTCGAGTAAATGCCCATCAGGGAATGTGCCACCCACTCCTCTGTGTGGCTCTGTTCATCCTCCAGCAAGAAGGCTTTCGCCTCTGCCAGGCATGGACCATTTGCGTTCCCACAACTACTACGTGGATGCATTGCGCCACGTCGATATGAGCGAATTTACCAAGGACAGATTCGACTACGCCGGCCATCTGCTTTACCCCTCATTCCTCATTCCTCCAACGTACGACAAAGAAAGTTTCATCAACACCAGCGGAAATGTACTAACATCAGTTCCAACACATTACGTGGAGTCATTTCTCCTCTCACCCTCTGCTAGACAACAACCGCTACCCGATGTGCCCAACAATCTGCACAGCTCTTTTTGTATGAGCCCCCATGACGTGATACAATTTGAAGCGGAGGTGGTTGAGCTCCAGGTAGTGTCGCCACACTGCAGTGAATGACACGGTCCAGCGAACGACCCCATGTGTACGAATGAGTCGACTCGGGAGAACTCGCCCAATCTCTCAAACGACTCTGCCTAATTAGTACACCGCCGATGTAATTAGAAAGTCTTATAAAAGTAGTTGCCTATATTGACCACCATAATACCAATTGTACAAAAATATCATCTGATAATTGCTGCGGCTGAATGGGTGGAATAAAAAGGGTACGATCCAACATGTTCTTTTAAATTTGAGCTATGGACTATAGCTGTGTTCGGGCCAAGCGCTAGCTAGGTCCCGGCGATGATAATGGGCATCGGCGATAACAATACACATCGGTGATAACAATAGATTTCAGCAATAAAATGAATATCGGCAATAAAATAGGTCTCGGCGATAAAACACCTTGACCAGCGGCGATAACAATACACATTGGCGATAACAATAGATTTCAGCGATAAAATGAATATCGGCGATAAAATAGGTCACAGCGATAAAACACCTTGACTTCTGTGAATGGAAAGAACTTCAGTATTACGATTGAGCCTATGACTTTCATTACGGATGGTAGGAAATTTAAAAAATGTTTAGCAGTCGGCGGTAGAATTGGTCACAAATTTGAAGCAATTATTGCATCACGGCGATAAAAATGCTTACGATCGGCGATCAATCACTATCATCAGCGCGTTGATGCTTTTTTAAGGTGCGGCAATAATAAATAATCACGGAAATAGAGTTGACAATGAACAGTCACATTGATGGCCGGCAATAAACTCTACATTCTGGCTGATTATTATCAGGATTTATGCAATGAGAGAGAAAAAATGATACATCGGCGATAACTTCATTTAACCCTTAGTGATCTGTGGTATCAATTCCATGTCATGACCATCATCGGCGATAAAGACTTCTACATTTGGCATTCATTCACACAAAACTTGATGATAATAAACATTATCTCAAGAATCTTCGGTCTCAAGTAATTCACATCTTAGTGATCCCTAAGCACTTAAACACACGTCGGACCAAGCAATGCTATTCAATATATACATGAAGCTATATACATCACTTCAATTAACTCAATGAGGCAAACGCACGGAACGCCGTGTTCCAGTAGATTCAGAAGGCGCTCTTGAAGCAGCCCTTGACGGTGCCCTTGAGCGCGAACGGGGTTGTGGGGAGGTGGGCCTTGAACGAGGCTGAGCGGACGCCGCTCGGCCTCTCTTCGGGGGTCTTCCAACTCGCCTTGCCTCCTGGACGGGGTCTCCAACATCTGCAGTGCTTTCAATTGTGGTGATGTGAGGTACACCAGGAAGGCCTTCGGGCATAGCAACATCGCCGAGTGTGTCAGGCTGGGACGACGGAACCTCAATCACGGGAGATAACGGCCGGCGAACAGCGTCAACTGGGCGCGGAATGACGACTTCATATGACTGATCTTCGCCTACAACAGGCTTGCCATCCGCTATCCCCTCGTCATCTGAGCCAATGTCCATATCCTGTATCACATTTTCTGCAGACCCATCAGTTTGATGCTCAGCGAGCATACACGCGTCCTTGGTGCCCTCGGCAATCTCTCCATCTTCTGCAGGCTCGGCGATAATTGCATCATCAGCGATACCAGTTGGCTTCGGGACACGGCTTCCCAACGCGACAGCGACATCCATGGGATCAAATGGTTCCACAAAAATGTTCTCACCATTGTGGACCTCTGTGTCAGACCCACCGGACCGTACTTGCTGCTCCTCCAAATCCGGGATTTGAAGGTCTGCCTGGAACATGTGCTGGATGGCATCTACTTCCACTGGATCTTCATTTCCTGTTGATATGTGATCTTTAAATTAATAAATTCTGAGAAAAGAACGAACATAACATACTGGGAATTGAATAATGTCGGCGAACATCGTCCAATTGCTTCATCTCATCATCCATCTCCGAGATGAGTTCTGATTCTTCCTCTATGACTCTGGTGCGTGCTTTGGCAGCGGCAATAATATTGTACGCCTGGGCATAGACCGCATCGGAGATTGCTTGAGTGCGCTTTTCGGCGGCAGCAACGATCTTCTCGGCGGTCTTGCACGCCTGTTGGATCTGCATATCACAGTCTGTTCCGGCGTCTGTGGAGGGTGTCCGATGTTGAGGGTCACCAAGTCCGAGAGCCGTTTCGATAACAGCGAGGCGCGCGGTCACAGCAGAATGTTGGCCGGCGACACGATCAGCCAACTTGTCAAATGTTTCTAAGTTCATTGTTGTCAGTAAAGTTGAGAGTATATCATGAGAACAAAGAAATTTACTGTTTGTATATGTCCGGCCGATCTCTTTGTTAATGAGACTATTATTCCATGCCACCTTCTGTTCGACATGAGAGAGCCTGGCGTCAATTCGATGAAAAATGGTGTTCCAGTCGGGCGGGGAAAGGCTAGAGGAGGTCGACTGCTGCTGCGTGGCCGACGATGCACCGGCCGAGACTGAGATGTTGTCCTCACGAACGGTACTTGTTCTGTCCATCGCTGGAACTGGAGGAACAATGGTGCTGCTCGGTACCGCCGTGACTGATGTGTTCGGCGGTGTCGCCGAGACATGGGAGGCACTGGCCACAGCAGGTCGTGCGTCTGGAAATAAGATTTAATATTTCAAATTAGGACTTATATATGTTAAGTGATGTGTGATGGTTACTGACTTTTTGCTCGGCCCTTGAGATCATCAACATATACTTCAACAACCTTTTGCTTGCCCTTGTCGACGGTGGGTGTGCGCTGACCTTCCAGCTCCGCCCTCAACTCCTGCCTAAGCTGAGATGGGAGTTTTGTCTTGGACCCCGAAGGTTTTATGAGGCGGTGCTCGGCCAGCCGGTTAGAAATCGATGCAGTCGGATCGACTTGTTGAGGGGGCTGTGGTCGTGCAACCTTGGCGTCCCCCGGCCCAGTGCGTTGCGTTGCCTCCAAAGCAAGCTTTTTCATGGTCATCTCCGCAATCCCAGGGAGGGACCGCCGCGCTGCTTCCAGGTCAAGTCCCTTTGAAGAGGGGTTCGGTGGGGGTCTCGGCCGGACTACAATGACATCTTCGTCTGACAGAGCCAAACATTAATAAATTTAGATCAATGTTAAACGTTGCATAACATAGACAATAAATACCTTCTATTTCATCGTCTTCCTCGTCGTCACCCGCTGCTGCTGTCATGCCCTTTTCGGGAATGGACGACTTTTTCGCATCGGCCGGAAGTCGACATTGCGTCTTTCTGTTCGCGCACTCAAAGCATGCTAAGGTCGCCCCCTGCTTTCGCTGCCGCTTGACATGGCATGGGTAGTCATTGTTGCGGCAGTACCTGCATCGAGGAATCCAAAAAGATCCAGGCTGGATCTCGGCATGAAGCCTTTGGGTCATAGGCCGTCTCGATGATTCACCGTAGTCCTGGTCATCATGCTTGTCGTCGGCCCGATGTTTCTTCTTTGGTGCATTGTTGTCGGCCGGAGGCGCTTTTCTTTTTTGGACCTTAGGCTTCTTTGCATTCCCTTCGTCCTTCCCTTTCGGCTTCGACGGACCAGCGTCAGGCTGCATAGACAGCTGCCGAATACTGGTCTCCAACATTGCAACATCTTTCCCACCCGATGCTGCAACGCCTTCGAGGTCTTTAGCCGTCGAGACCGGCCGGAAGGACGCAGTGTCTGCCTGAGGTTGTCGCACCGCTTCTTCATGCTTGTAAAATGCATTGAGGGCCTCGGCACTGGAGTCGATGGTGCGGAAACGATGCGCAGTGGCGAGGAAACTCCATCGGGACCAATTGACGTTCGGCTTGAGGACGTGTGAGCACACATTATTCTGCCAGACTGTAAGATTGATATACTGCATCATGAAGGTAAGCTTGCTCACCAGTTCTGGACGCTCCCTCCTGAATATTTCTGGAAACTTCCTCTCCGTCAACGCCTGGCGAAACAAGCGCTCCAACCTATCCAAGCGGGCCTCGTACTCGGCGACATCCTTAGCATTGGCAGTGTTCATATTGAGTGATCGGCGGGAGCAATGAAATGCGGGCGGCAGAACTTGGAGGGACAGTGATGGAAGTGACGGAACAAGCAAGTCAGACGTGGCCGAGATTGATCAACAGAGTCACGTGTTTGCTGACAAGATATATTTGGTTTATGCGTGTTGAACCAACACCATCACGGCGACACCATCAATCTCTGATGAACTACGCAAATACGCCTGCCAAGACAGTCTTACAACTTCAGAAGCGTCTTCAACATCTGTTAGAAATGGCAAGGAAGGAATGCTCAGTTGGTGATGCAAATTCAATGGTAATGTACACTTTAACAATGTTTAATTCAATTTTATTCTCATGTTGTACAGCCTCTTGCACCACTCGGTCGCCCATTCGTTCAAGTATCTCCAATGAGCGTACAAGTTCCAAATGACCCTGTGAGATAATGATTCAATACGGCGTTACAAATTTCACTGATGCTTGACACAAAAAAGCCAATGACAGACAAGGAGTTAATGTCATTACATTCCAAAATTCTTGCCTATAAACAACTTGACGGCGGAACATATCTTGAAGCATGCACCCTTGTCTACTTTGAGGAACTACGCAGCTTGGAAAATGCTACTCAGCAACTCAATGCATGGAAGAGACTCAAAACTGTCGCGGAGCACGATCAGCAGGAGTTAATGAAAATTATCGCCGAGGCAAAGAAATGAAGGTCATGCTTGTCTTTAAATACATAGGTTGACCATCGGCGTTAGTTTGTATATACAATGATCATTAACGATTGCCACGCCTACCAGTCATGCCAGAACGTGTCCGTGCATCAGGAACGTACTCCGATGGACCCATGTGCTCACTCAAACGCTCCACCTCAGTCTTTCTAGCTCTTTTTTTTTGAACTTGAGTTTTTGTTATTTCCTGATGTTCGGCCATTTCTCCATCAGTGTTGCATATAGGGGCCGGTGATGCAGTATTTCTGGGTGTTGGGTGTTGGCAACCTATGTGCAATAGCATGTAATGCACTGAGCGACGGCCGGGTCATAACTTGAGCATCAACATTGAGTGAGACGCCCGAGGCAGGCAACCAATTGATGGCATCAAGATTTGTAGCAGCATCTGTCGTAACTGTTTGTGATGTCCAGACTATAGGAGGACCAGGTGCAGAACCGATTGGAGGAGGCCCTCCGCTTAGGGTCAAATACCGATGACCATCATGTGTAATATGCAGTTCTGCCGATGACCGAGAATATGTCATCGGCTGAGATGCAATATCCCATTCGGGGGGACTGTTTAAGCCGGCCGATCCCAATTTTTGATTTATTGAGGGACAATTAGACAAGTGGTCAGAATGGAGATGTTCATGAGAAGGAATAGTGCCTGGATGATCATTGAGAATAATCTGAGGTGCATCGGCCGGAGCTACGGCCGACATCTCGCAAACGGTGGCAGAGTGCATCAGGAGCTGAGGGTCAATATTGCTGTTGTGGTCACTCTGTGTCATTGATTCCGCTGGTAATTGAAAGGTAAACAAACAGTCATTGAAATTGTCTCTCAGCAGTGAAGGCAACGCGGAGACCACTTCTGAGCGAATGTCGGCCGGCACTGATGCAAGCATGGTGGTTTCATCTCCCTTTGCCAGGGCATTCATTATCAACATTGTTATGTTTCTTGAAAATCTGCTTACCAAGAGTTTATGTAGTACAGGCCCTTGAACTTGTATGGTGCCTTTTCTTGTCGGCGCTTTCTTCGTTTGTATATTCTTTTTTGCTCTTTCAACCTCTTCAGGATACCTTGGATCGTCGGGGTAAATGGCAGGTACACTGTTATTTTTACCTCCCCTTCGGGAGTTATTGATCTTTTTGAATCTGAATACATCGGCCAATGCATGAACGTGCTGACGTTCAACAATATAGTTAATGAACGTGATAATCTCGGCCTTGGAGATATACTTCGGCGGCCTTAGTTGAAACTTCGGGGGAAGATACTTCTTATCAATGTACTCATTTTGTGAGGCGACAATGTCCCTCCATGGAGTTGAGGTGAATTTATGACAACTTGCAATTTCTGCAATCACATAAAAGATGTGAATATGAGTATTGTAACAATTGATGTGATGTGCGTCATACCATAATGCATATTGAGATAGCCTCTGTATATGACCAGCAATTTCTCACGATCAAGATCATCAAGACTGGACAGATCGGCCGGCGCATTGATGATTTTGGGCAAGGATTGGTCTGCCTTGATAATTGCAAGTTCCGGCCGATCTTCTGACACCAACTGATATACTCCAGCCAGTGTGTTGACCTTCGTGATGTAAGATTTCAATAGACGACAGATGTGGTCACATAACGCCCTATGTTGGTCGACAAATGAACGACATCGAACGCTGACGACAGAAGCAATATTGTCATGACTAGGCTCGGTGTTCAATATCGGCGAACAATGGCTGGACAAGTTTAATTACTTACACATTATAACCAAACTGATATCCATCGTGAGGACCTGCAGTGAATGTAATAGCAAATTGCCCCATTTCTAACCAGTTTCGGCGATCGGCGTCGGCGATACGTGCTGTGCTATGCTTTTTGCAACGTCTATATAGCACCACAGTCAGATAATGAATAAGATAAATGACTTGCAATGGTGACTTACTCGGCGTGAACTTCAAATGGAAGACCTTCATCGGCGATCTTCTTTTTCTCGGTGTTCAACTTATTCAAGTCTTCTGCAGACATTTTCTTTATGAGATTCCCAACAGCTCGGGACTTGAATGGAAAGTAATTGTCAGGGCAGACATCATGAACAATAGCTTTGTTCTGCAGTCTATAGATTTCAGCATATACATCATTGCAATGATTGATCCACAAGACATTGCTTAGCTTGACTGAGAGTTTGGAAAGTTTTTTCACTGCTCTTGATCGCCAATTGTTCTGTATATAGTCCATCAATGTCTGCCCAATTTATGAGAGTTATTTTCCACAGTGGAGGAAATTTGATATACCCTTGAAACGTTCTCCTCATCGATAGCACGACGTCCACCTGGTACACGGGCTTCCCAATGTTTGAACAATG
Source organism: Stropharia rugosoannulata (assembly GCA_028532985.1). Lineage (NCBI taxonomy): Eukaryota > Fungi > Basidiomycota > Agaricomycetes > Agaricales > Strophariaceae > Stropharia > Stropharia rugosoannulata. Next base: position 113,844 of record JANCIK010000005.1, read on the forward strand.
CAATCAAAATGACTCCACAAATAATATCTCGACGCTCTATTGCTGAGAGGGCATTCATGTATTTGTCTTTGAACGCATGCATGATGGTTTTCTCTTCCATATTGTACTTGCGACTGTTGTAACGATGTCCATGACGGCAAGGCGGGTAAACAGGATCGATGGGTTTTGAGGAAGGCATTGTCAGATTGACAGCCATTTTCACTACTTGTTCGGAATTATAGTGGTACGTACAGTGCACATGTGTTTGGTTAATCTCCGCATGTACTTCATGATTGTTTAATTATACCGTAGATCCCTTGATAACTGCGCCATTTATAGCAATGTTGAACATGTGCCGTTGATCTTCTGACTTGTTTAAATGTGCAGAAGATGTCTTCTTGTTGTGAAGCAGAACCAAATATAAGGGATACAACATATGTATAAGACAAAGTAAATCTACAACAATGCGGGTGTCGAATCATCAGATGGCATCCCGCAACGACAAAAAACGAAAACGACCTCACAAAAAAAAGGGTGTCATTTTGGACTCTGATCCTCACATTCATGACCATGTCCTGTATGAAAATGATACTGCATTCATCGGCGGCCGATCACGCAATGTTCTAAACAAACGGGCAATGGAAACTACTTACCCAGTCGAGCCGAGCACCTCACGAACAACAACCCAGCAGTTGGAAGATATGGCAGACTTACAGTTTAACGTGCCTCCGATTGAAGCATCTGATTATGACCGGCTGAGAAGAAGAAAGGTACTGCCCTATTCAAGGTTTCTCATACCGATGAGTAGTATTCATATTTGAAACGATCAGAGTGGAGCGGATTATATTAATGAATTTGTTTGCCGTGCAAAACCTATCCTCATCGCCTTGGTAGGAAGAGAAGCGCCGAGTCATGCAGTTGTGATGTGTCAAGGTTGCGCCGACGAACGTATAGCAATATGGCGATGTCGGGATTGCGAAACACCACCCATGCTTTGTAGGCGTTGCATGAGACAGACCCATACCAACAACCCATTTCATCGCTTAGAAAGATGGGTCAACGGGTATTTTCAAAGGACTGAGATGTGGCAGGCCGGAGGTTACTTGCTCGTCAAACATAGGGCCGACCTAGATCTATGTGCATGGCTTAAAGAACAAGTCCGCGTATTGGAGTCATTTGAACATTATAAAGATGCAGCGGAGCAGGAAGATTGTAGGAATCAAGCATATGTATTCACACGTCCGATGACAGGCAGCCGGCCGGCCGGACATCGCGATGCAGATATGTCCACCAATCCGGAAGAGGTGACTCCAAATGCTGATGATATTTTTGAGGATGAAAAGGAGTATGAAGAATACTTTGACACTGTATTTGCAGCTGCTCTCAAAGGCGATAACCCCGAGGATCAACATGACATCAATGACATCGCCGACACTCATGAAATTATCGCCGAAGAGGACGATTTAGATCTTACTCATCATGATATACCTCACTATCTGACCTCACAAGAAGATAATTTCAACTTGCCGAACAATAACATTCTAATGCATTCATATGTACATGTTATACATACTAATGGGCTGCATCATTTGGCATTGGTGACATGCACATGTGGAGGACAATCCACTGATGATATAATCTATGATCTCATCGCCGAGCGTTTGATTCCAGCCAGCTTTATACGAGTTTGCACAATTTTTACAGCACAGGTGCTTGATCACTTTAGACTATGCAATTTGGAACTCAAAGCCTCGGCGTACCAATTCTTCTTACTCTTGCGCCGAGTGACAATGCCCTCAAATCCGTCGGCGGTTGCTAACATCTATAATATTTTTCGCCGAATGACACGCCTATGGCATTGGATCAAGAAATTGAAATAGAATGGATTTGCGCACAACAATAGAGATCCCATGAATGTTAAGCCAGGGGAACTGTCAGTATTTTGCCCCGCTTGCCCCACCCCGGGCATCAATATTCCAGAAGACTGGAAGAAAGAGGAAGCGGAAAGGTAAATGAATTTGTATTCAATGTCTGTGTTATGATTGACCATTTTGTCAATAATGTAGCTTTGTCTATCGGCGTATCTTCGTTGCCGATGGTAATTTTAAGGCCGATCATGTCAGAAATGACAAGGCCGCAATGGACATTTGGTTGTCTGAAGGGGGATTAATAGAACCAGTTCAATCAGAGTATCTGGCCTTTTTAAAAACTGCCCATGAAATTGCAACGGTATGTCATAATTTTTCATCGTATCACTCATCTGTATTGATCTCTGTGCTTCATCATCATCAGCGAAAATATTGAACAGAAGGCCCCATGCGAAAATTCTTTTTGTGCAATCATGACTGCATTGTTGGCTTTGTCTGCATGTGATCGCACAGGCAAGGTTGCTTTTGCATGTGCCAGACATGGGTGCTATGCGCCAAACAGTTTGGTTGATTTGTTCAAAGGAGAACAACAGAAAAATGTTGACTTTGCGTTGAGAGGTCTGCCGCGGGGCTAGACTCGAATCACAAGAGACACAAACACACACAACCCCAGCGGAGCGAGATCCTATCCCTTAGATCGAGCGACGCTCTTCAGCTAAACGGATTATAGATGTCTACGCTTCTCCTGGTCCTCTCCGCTGAGCGGACTGTGATGTTTGAGAGTCTCGTAAGTTCTGTCCAGATGGATATCCGCTGTACAGTGCCTGCAAGTTCGTTTTTAAGGAGGGGTTTAATTCTAGAAGTCTCAGATTAATGTCTGGGCGACCTCCGCTGAGCGCAGGGTATCGATAGTAATGTATAGTTTTGATGGTGGCTCCGCGGGGCTTATTCCGCTGAGTGGGTTTGAGGTCCGGTGACCGATGCAGATGCTCACACAAGCTGGTATTCCCAATTGTGCCTCGCTCCGCTGACTATCCAAAGTTGTTCCGCTGGGACTGTCCAAAGTCCTATTCCGCTGAGGCTATCCAGAACCTCGTTCACCCGGTGGTGCAGTCTCAATTCACAAAACACTACAGCGCGAGTTTTCGTACATGGTTGCACTGACTCCCCGCTGAGCTCTCCAAATGACCCGGTGGCCAGAAGCTATCCAAAACTTCTATGATTCACAATACACTTCACAGTAAAGACCCTAACAAAAGCTAAACAAAGCCCGCTGACGGTCTGGGACGGAGCCCAACACACAGATCTAGTGGGTAGACAATTGCTTGATTTCCGTAGTTACAATTACACGTTTATATAGACGCGCGCTGTGTACTAATTTAGGTGGAGAGTAAATACTAGCAACGCCAGACCAAAGGTCCGCTGAGCGCATGTGCCTCCGCTGGGCGTTTTGATGACTACTCCGCTGAGCGCGACCTGATCCCGTGGTGTTACCAGCCTCCGCCGAGAGACGCCATTAAACTCCGCTGAGCGGTTCCTTCTGGGTTATTGAGATCTGGTTACCGTTGCCAAAGTTCCCCAGCGGAGTCCGTGCTCTGTGCATTATTCATTCCCTCGGGCATCACACGCTCCAGCGCGTGCGCCACGGTCACCTGACGAGTGGACTTAGGCAAATTTCGCCTTCGTGATGTGTTCCGCTGAGCCCCTTTGAGACGCCGTCTACACACAGTCCTGCTCGTCGCCTTTGATATTTTCCGCTCAGCTGTACTCCTGCCTTCCGCTGGGACGACAGTAACCGTTATGTGCTCCGCTGACAGCTATTCCGGGTACTTCAACTGTGTACTTATGGCCTGTACAGTCTGCTGAACCCCACACAACCGCCCGCCGAGCACACGCATGATGAGTTGTGATGCATGCGCTGAGCGCTGAGACGGCTGACCAGGCTAGTCACCGCTCCGCTGCACCCCTGCACTTTAACCCAAACCGCCCGCTGTGACCACTTACAGCCTTAGTGTAAACGCAGGCCTGTCAGCGTTCTTGAAAGCCTTGGAAACCACACAGGTGGATGCCGCACAGGGGGTACTCATCATATACGACATAGTCTGTCAATACATAATTCATCTCCACAAAAGGATTGGTCATCTTCTCCCGGCCGGCCTATCCATCGACTCGGCGATCGGCCTTTTTCATGTGCATGCTCACAAGGATGAATGTTTTTTCCGTTATGCAACTTCATTTATACCTGGTGCCGGTATTACAGCTGGTGAAATATTGGAGTCAATGTGGTCAACCCTCAATTCCATTTCCCCGACAGTCAGAACAGCAACACTCGCACATCGGGCCGAGGTCTTGGATGATCATTGTAACGATGCTAATCACAAAAAGTGTTTAGGTATGGTAGATGGTCTCATCCGGCGCAATGGACAGTCAAGGTTTGAATTCTCGAAATCATTGGAATATTATCAAGACCTTTCTAGTTCAGTTCCTCCAGTCATATTGAGGGAATGGCGTGAAATGATTACTTCGGCGGAAAATGGCCGAGTCACGGACAGATCTGTAATGGACATATACGCAGCACGCATCAAACTGGGAAATGAGCAAGACTATGGTTGGCCTGAAGATTATGATCCAAGTCCAATTGAAAAATGGCTAGATCTTGCATTCATTGTTGAGGAGGAACAGTAAGAATTTCAATACGTTCAATGCTTCATTATATCACTCAATGTTTATTAGGATGGCTATTCAATGTAGCATTCGGCGTTATCATCATGACAAGCGCGATTCCTCCATTGAAACCATACAAAAATCTCGTATGGCATTATTTCACAAATTCAGCCTGCTTGCGAAGATGGAGAAAGAGCTTGGCATTGTCAAACTGACAACGCGCGACATAATGTCTGAGCCACCTGTAATCACCAATGCTCCCAATATTGCCGAATGGGACATTCTGGATGCAGACAAGAATGTCGATGGTTCAACAAATACAAACTCAATTCCCTTTGTCCCACCTCACAGATCTGGTAGACTAGGCACTGACAACGGATTGGCAGAACCAGATGAAGGCCTTGATTCAGACAAACTTCCTGAACTTATTGAACTGTTGTTGCCATCGTATCTCAATGTCAGCAATGACTATGCTCCGGCCGAGATGTCAATGCGCCGCCAGAGAGCACATCGCTATCTGTCTCAAATCCGAGAACTCATCGCAGAAAAGTCTTTTCGGTACACTGATCAAATTCGAAATGCTCCCAGAAAGGGTGTCCGGACTCGCGGCAGAAGTGCCATTCTGGACTTGAACCACCGCATATCACATCTATGTCAAATGTATACATGGACAAGAAACCGTATGATCACTCTCGGCGCTACTACGAATGATGCTCTCGCCGTGTATTTGGAGCTCACAAAGCGTGATGTTCGGTGTAGCACAGCTGTGCTACAGCCAAATCAACAGGGCTCAACGAAGTTGACATTGTCATGGATCTGGCAATCCATAAGCAGACGTAGGCTGGCTGGCATAGCGCACATGACTGACAGTGAAGATGAAGCAACTGTGCTGGAATGTATGTATGACTTTATTGGGGTGGTCAAATGAATTACTGACGCTGACCTCGGCGATCCAATTTAGTCAAACGAATTCATTGGCTGCGCACAAGGGCCAGTCATGATAGATGGCGCGAGGAACGAATTTTTGTCAAGCATGAGATGAATTGGACGGTTAGGTACTTTCTGCATCGCCAGATGTTCTGGGCAAATGCGCTGAGGGACTACCCTCACATGCAACACGGTGCCCGCGGATATGCCGAGAGGAAGCGCCGAGAGTGGTTTGATATGGCCAAGAATGCGGATCAGCGTTTTAAAGCCTGCTCAACCGATTATCTGTCCCCATTATCAATTTAATGAGACCTTTGTATTTATGGAGTTTTGTATTCGGCCGGCCATAATGTCTATCGGTGGTTATTCAAAATGTAAATGCTTTTTTTTGTATGGGCGATAACTACATCACATGATTCTTTTTCACACGAATAATTGAAAAAAGAAAGTCAACCAATTGCTGTCTCTTTCTTATCCATCAACCATCACCAGGCCAGACCTATATCAGAAAAATGCCGCAACTCATCAATATTTTCAACCCAGTCACTCAGAAAGCATTCGCCGAACATCCCCATCTCCTGTATTTGAAAGAGGTCGTCGCTTATTGCGAGTCGCGTTTCCGCGCAATAATACCCGTCATTGCAAATTTACCCACCGGCAAGCAAGAAGTCAAACAGAAAATGCTTGAAAACTTGCGTCGTGAAGTTGTACGTACATTTTAAAATAATGTTACACTTTTCAGATCGCCGAGACATTTATACCAGAAATTTGCAATGTTCCACGTGGGTATCGACGCAAGTTTATCCCTCGGAATACCCACGCTGATTGTTACCCGAACGTTGGCGAATCAATTCCTTCTGTCTGACTCCAATGACTTTATCTTCGGGGAAGACGTCCTGGAAATGATTGCTCTATACCCATCGGCGCTTGACACCGAGGAGCAATACATTATTGAGTCACGATATGAAAATAATTGGTGGAAAGAATGTAACATGCTCCAGCCGTACCTGGAGAACTTCAATATCAAGAAATGTTTGGAAGTGCATCGCAAATTGAAGATTGAACGCCTTACCCCGAAGGATCTATCTCCGGCCGCGAAGCGGAAACTGCTTGAAGAAGTTCGCAAGGTCACCTCGCCAGCCGCTGATCACGTCTTCCCCGGGCAATTAGTTTTCGACCTCCCAGCACAAAGGTGTAAAAATTGTATCACTCTAACAGCCCTCTGTGTACATTCCTTTACAAAACTTGAGGGCATCATTCAGTCCGCTGACGGGATGATAGTGTCTTCTGAAAAGGATCACAATATTGCTAGTTGGTTGGTCTCCGCAGCTAGCGAGATACGCGAGCGACTTCTTTCCAAGCCCGATGGACATACTCCTTCAAGTCAAGAAATCCTCTCAATGAGACCATCGGCCTTAGGAACTACGGCCGTGAGTCATACTGGTTATCTCAACTCCCTTCCCACTGCTTTTGACAAGGAATGGTCTGCATATGAAACCGCCGAGGGTGACAGTCTTCATGATAAATTCTCCGTTGCCAGTGGGCAGGCGGTTGTCCCCAACCAGAGTGCACCAAGTTATGCCGAACGTAAATTTCGTCAAATTGATGATGATTCAGATAAAGAGCAAATCACCATACCATCATTGCCTACACTGTCTCTGGATTACCCCATTTCAGATGAGTTCCAGGACAACAAATCATTGCCTGATCCGACCATTTCTAATCGTCAAGGTTGGTTTATCTATCTCCTCATTTTGAATCAGTTACTTATACTATATTTTTGTATAGTTACATCAATGTCGAAGAATGTCGTTGTTCCCCCAATGGCCGGCCGTGTCGCGCTCAATAATGTCAACTCAGGTTAGTTTTATTTTGTCCATACACTTATCAATACCTCTGTACTGACTGCTGTGCTCCCAAATTCAACCTATCGGCGATATCTCAAATCCTCGTGGTTCGCCGATGATCTCGGTTTCGCTGACCCCGAAGGAGAAGTAGTTCCGCTGCACAACGAGTTTGCAGATTCTCATCATTCGGAAGTATCTGAAGACCGAGATTTTGCAGTGGGCCACCACTCTTCAAAAGTCCCTGAGGACAATGAATTCGCCGAGTCACACCATCCTGACCTGCCTGTGGACAATGAATTCGCCGAGTCACACCATTCTGACTTGCCTGAGGACAATGAATTTGCACCGACACGCGCGTCCTCCTACATTCCTGAAAATGCACAGCACCAGCCTGACCTGTTGCCTGAAGACAATGAATTTGCTCTAACCCGAGAGTCGTCATACATCCCGGACCACGCAAAATCACACCAACCTGACCTGCCTAAGGACAACGAGTTTGCTGCCACACCGCCGCCCGAGACTCCACTGGACAATGAATTTGGAGGTTTGTTGAGTCTACTTTTCTGGCATATCATACTCAATCAATCATAGACAGCCCCACGGCCGGACATATTCAAAGTCCTGAGAGCCTCCCAATCCGCGAGTGTGCAGGTGAGTCTGGTCTACTTGAGATCTCATTTCATTCATCATATTAAGACTATTTTTGTACCCCATTGACGAAGCTCCGGCCGGCATTCCCAAAGCCAACGACATTTTTCACCAACCCATTGATGACGAATTCGCAGGTCCGTAGTTTTCAGAATGAACTTGATATCACAGTCCATTATCCGAACCATAACTAATTTGCTTCAGAAGACAGCATTGTTGCAATGAGCGATGAACCGCTTCCTCTGGATAACGAGTTTGCAGATGAGACTATGACACAAGACGTCCAGGAGAGTGATCGTGCAAGCGCCGATGAACGTCTTGGACCAGGGCCCTCAGCCACGGAAGATAACTACAACTTCTATAGATACATCCAACTTGAAGATGTCATAGACCCTGATGATGACGCTGTTTATGCATCGGCCTTGGATGATAGCGACTCCGAATATCATGAGGGTAGCTCGCACTCCCCAGAAGACTCATATTATAGTGACTCGGCGGATGAAATGTATATGGATGACGGCGAAGACTAAAATGTAAAAAAAAAGTTGTACATATGTTTTACCTCTTGTGTTGATAGACTATTGAATGTGGTTTTACTGCTCCTTCACATTCAGTTTTAATGACCTTCCCAGGTAGTCATTGGGTATATATTACTTGACATATCTCTGCTATTACTGACATATCTGTGCTCTCGGGGCATCCGGCCCATTTTCCGCTGAACAAGGCTTTCCCGGCGATCGCAGCAAAGTCGGGGAGTGTTCGCTGGACCCGTATGGTACGCACACACTGTAGTCTGTCCCATTTAGGCTTACGCTTGAGCGAACGAGTGAACTCTCTCGACCCGACTGATACGGCTACAGTGGGACCGTTCTCTGGTACGTCTTGTACGGTCCAGTGTAGCTACGGTATGTGTGAGCTCATACAAACACACGGGCGTGGTAATAGCCATACGCTATGTCCCGTATGCAAGAAGAAGCTTGGAATTTGGAAGATGCAGGAGTACATTACTCACATCACTTCAGAGGTACATGAAATCTATGTCAATTAATAATTATGTAGTATAACGAGGTAGACCGACTACCTAGGTACTATGGAATTAAAATACTTAAATGAGACTTATATGACGATAAATTTCGTGTAGCAGGGTGAATAATGGAGGCTGCATTTCCCATTATTGTAATAGTACAGTGTACTGTGTTTTTTTGGCCCGTCCGAGAAGAGGGAGGCTACAAGAGAGCCACATTCTCATTGTCCCAATACACGTGAAAGGAATGCATTGACAAGGCTAGTATATATACAACCACTCATCGTTTCCATTTAGCAACTATCCACATTATTTCCCGACAGCTTCAGCACACAATGCTCAATAGCGAGATGAGTCGACCTTGCAACCGCCACGCGCCATTCATTCCCAGTCCTCTACGAAACGTGCAGTATCCTTGTGCAGATTCTGTGCAGTCCATCGCATCCTTGCAGCCAAAATATTCGGAAAGGCCGCCGGGGCTGATACAGGACAAGGACTCAGATCAAGGGGTCAGTTATATGTCTTTTGACAGTGTACGTATAGAGGCGATTTTGGCGTCTTTCAGGAGGGGTAGAGCTCGTTTCAATAGGCACAGACCTCGGTCTCGACCTACATTTATGGATGTGTACTATGATTTAAGTAGGGCTCTCGACTGGTTTGGGATGGTAGACTTCACTGAAAGCTATGGTTCTGCTGCCTTTGAAATATTATAATTGAACTTTCTTAACGAGGCTTCAAATTGCACCCGAATTAGGTTTCAATCGATTTAGGTTCTGCATTAAATACATTTGTAAATTGTGGGAGAGGTTGATTTTGACTTTCCTTGCCAGGGCAATGTTGTTTGTGCCACATGGCCCCTAATGGCCCTGGGCCACATAGTTACACATGTAGGCCTTTGAAGTTTAAGATAAATGGAGATCGATGACACGCCTTGCTGACGATATTCAAGCAAAATACCTTGACACTGCACCCTAACATAAAGCCACCCATCCATATAGACTGTCCCCGCAACGGGTGCCAACGCATTGCTGAACACCTTACAAGATGCCCAATGCTTCTCCAAGACAGCAAGGAAGCTAGGGTTATAGACAAGGAGTGAAACCCGGATAACGTGTCTGGCCTGACATATACTTATCAACCAGGCGTATCAGTGAAACATGACCCGGTTTGATGCCTGCTCTTACATAAGCCTCATTGTGCATAGCTATGTAGTAGTGATAGTATCAAATATACACGAATTTCAAACCGTTATGACACAAATTAATTATCTTGTATTGCTCCATATACTCCTAGCATCATAGCTGCGGTGAAAATATTACACTCACAAGAAATGCTGACACGGGGAAATCCCAAACGTCCGCAACCAGCTGAGATTGAGCTGTGATGGAATAGCTCGACACACGGCGGTCCCCACCAGCGCACTCCCCCCATGGGCTTTGGTAGAATTATTCTACAGAAAGTGTCGGTGCGCACGGGCGGTCCCCACCAATGCACTCCCCCATGGGGAGTGGTAGAATAATTCCACACACATATGTGCGCACACCGGCCGTCCCCACCAGCGCGCTGCCTCATGAACTGTGGTAGAATAATTCTACACACAGTGTGTGTGTGCGCAGATGGGTCCCACCAGCGCACTCTCCCATGGGCTGTGGTAGAATAATTCTACACATAGTGTGTGCGTGCACAGATGGGTCCCACCAGCGCACTCTCCCATGAGTTGTGGTAGAATAATTCCACACACATATGTGTGCACACCGGCTGTCCCCACCAGCGTGCTCTCCCATGGGCTGTGGTAGAATAATTCTACACACAGTGTGTGTGCGCGCAGATGGGTCCCACCAGCGCACTCTCCCATAGGCTGTGGTAGAATAATTCTACACACATATGCACGCACACGGGCGGTCCCCACCAGTGCACTCCCCCATGAGCTGTAGTATAATAATTCTACAGACAGTGTGCACGTGCACCGGCCGTCTCCGCCAGTACACTCCCACATGGGCTGTGGTAGAAATATTCTATGCACAGTGTGTGCGCGCACGGGCCGTCCCCACTAGCACGCTGCCCCATGGACTGTGGTAGAATAATTCTACACACAGTGTGCGTGCGCACCGGCCGTCCCTGCCAGTGCACTCCCCATGGGCTGTAGTAGAATAATTCTACGCACAGTGTGCGCGCACACCAGTTGTCCCCACCAGTGCGCTGCCCCATGGGCTGTGGTAGAATAATTCTACACCGCATCGTGCGCGCGCAGGTGGGTCCCACCACTCATACTTGCTATCAGCTGTGGTGGAATAATTCCACACAAGCCGCGCACGCACAGTGTTATGCTCTATAAAACAAATATGTACACCATGTGATATTTTCGTTCTGTATTTAATGGCGTAGATAAAAAGCAACATACATTATTATTTCCCTCAATATCCGCACGCTTCACGCCTCAGTCATGCCCTATACTCATCCTTTGCCCCACCGTGCCTCCACCCCTCCCGAGTACTCTGACAGCTCGGATGACTATCCTGCATTCATCACAATGTCGTGCAGTGAGCAAAACAAGCTCCTGCGATACTACAAGAACGAATTAATCTGGTTTGATATGCACTTTCTGTCCGGACCAACAAACGAGTACACCAATGACTTTGATATGGAGGGTCTATCTGTCATAGCACAAATAGCTCGGTACATTGTGAGTCTTTTTACTTCTAGGTTGTACATTACAATGATCTGTAAGATATGAATTCCAGAAGTACCTTGGATTGGATGTCCGAATAGTTGCTGCGAATATCATGGCATATGACCTTCTCGTGCATCTATGGCAATCAGAGCAAGTCATTCTTACCCGCTATCACGGCCGAAACACTTCCTGGCAGACCTTCGAGCTTATGGGACCCAATGAAGACGTTGAGTTTCTCTTTACAATGTCGCAAAATGCATTGCGCTTCCCTGAGTGCAGGTACTTCTCGACGTTGACATCGGTTTGTCTATTTACTGATCTATTATTAATATCGCACTCTACTCAATTATTATTTATAGATCAGTAGACTCCCGCAAAACAATGGTTGTGACTCCACTAGTAGCTGATGGTAGTTTGTATGTGGTCCATAGTAGTGTCATAAGTGGCGAATTGTATTGCGCTCTTATCAGATGTATTTAAGTGAAGAATATGGTGTGAAAATATGTTTCAAGTACTGTGTAATTCCACACAACTTCATATGTGGTAGAATCCTGCCATATAACGATATTGGTGAATAGTTCAATTGCACAATAAACAATTTGTTCCTTGAACATTTACTGCGTATATGCTCCTTGCCTAACGCACACAATGGCTTCTCACAATGTACGCGTCATATATGAACGTCCTAAGGCAGTAAAGCAGCGCATAGTATATGAGGCATCCTCAATTGATATCACCACACCACACCGGAAGCAGTGCCGTCACAGGAGAGCAAGTGGACACCTAGTACAAACACATGTTGGTCAAGACCGCTCTTCGTTGCAAGCCCAGTCTTCGGAGCCCTTGCCATCTACACCTCTCCAGGCTGTCACTTCCTGCTCTTACAGCACCCCATATTTTGCTTCAGGTAGCTCAGACATATTGCTGTTCAATGATGTCAATCAAGAGAATCAACCGAACTTGGATGCTCCTCTTGATGTTTTGACCGGTGAAGATAGTATGCTAAATGAAGAGGATAGATATATGTCATTTGTGGAGGCCATTTTATCCGACCAATGTTCATTCCTTCGACTGACCGAGGATATCTTTGTGGCAAATGAATGGAATATAGAGAGAAAAGAGGCAATTTTGGTACGTCCACATGTACTTGTTTGTATATTCAAATGAGTTGACATCCAGTCTAGTCGAGATGGGTTCACATTCAGAGTATTCCTCATGCCAATGAATTAAGAATCGGCTGCCAATGCCCACAAGGTAAACGAAACTCCAGATGCTTCCACATTGCATACCTTTCAGAGTTTCAATCAGTTCACTTTCCGCTGTTTCAGAGTGCTCCAGGTGAGTTTATTTCCTTTTAATGTGTGTACAGATCTACAACACAATCTACAGATGATGATAGGCGTACCTTTTTGTGCGCAAGGGATGAAACTGCTAAGGATGGGCTCTATGACTCTGTTTTCTCTGTTCCTGCACCTGAATATGAGTTCTCCGCAACAGTTAAGCACCGAGCCATTGTTAAGCATCATGGAGATGAAAAGGGCGGTGGCACATGGAAATGTACCAAAGATTCAGGAGCAACCAGCTGTTATCATATTGTCCAAGCACGGCACTCACTCCAGCAGCATATTCACGCCAATGTTGATGCCCTCGATGAGGACGCAGGGTCTGGGGATTTGGAGTATATGCCTGGTACGAGTTTTGAATATTGTCACAACATGAATCATGCTCGTGTACTCAATAATCTGTTATTCAGCCTGCATTTCCGTGCAACGGGTGAGATCAAGCACAGAAGCAGTGTCGTACATGGCTATACCGCCCCCTGTATGGGCAAGGATATCTACAGATCCTACTGCTACTCAGCCCCCCGTCTTTCAAATTCCAATGACCTCTGAGCCGATTCGACTAGATGAGAGCTCAACATGCTGCTGTCAGTCCCCCCGAGAGCGCTACAACCCCTTTGCTATGTCATCAATAAATCCATGTACAATATACGGACTTACTGGCGCTGTTAGGACCACTATCGAAGTACAGAAATGTGGGGCATGTAGGCGTCGCTATATTGGACCTGATTGTCAATCTCTCGGCCTATTCAATTTCAACAATCAAGCATTACTCACACACGAGCTGCTTGATGATTACACTAACCAGTTCTCTACATCTGAAACCCCATTTATTGCGTGGGTAACGGTCATATCAAGGAGATACGAAGCAAGGCAATCAAATATACCTTTTATCACATCTGGGAATCTGTGTTTTGGAAATTGTGTGTTAATACCTAGAATTGTCTAGTATTTACAATAAATACCCCAATTACCTGATTACCAGATATTACCAAGAATTGGAGTGGTCCCAAAGTAATTTGATATGTAGTTACCTAAAATTACCATTGAATTATTTACTGTTTACTACATAATAAGGGCACAATTACATAACACTTTCTTTAATTTGTGTTTGTGCAAAAAGACATTATATACACTTGTATTAAGCTTTTGTTCAATGCTATTATCATTCTATTATTATGTTTAGTAAGCTCTTTGTTAAGAAACAAGTGAAACTACTACAAACTACATGACCCTGAAAATAGGCACTAAGTTGGGGTTGAACCCAGAACCTCACCACATAAACATTGTAATGTAAACTTTACCACTACACTATATAACAAATAAATAAAATTCATGTGTTTCATAGTATGTCCTTACTCAAACTGTTTACTCTTTGTACATTTTTTGTTCTTGTGTATATTTGTGTAGAGATTAGGAAGTTGTCCATTTAGTTTTTTGCTGTTTTTCAAACCCAAAAATGGAATAAAACCCAATAAAACAAACAAAATAGGACACATGAACACCTATGTTCCTTTATATGGAAACCAAGGAAGGATTATGTAACTTTTTCTATAGAAATTTCTTGTGCTTCTATTGTACTTCTTGAGTTTAATGCTTATTTGCATTTCTGGAAACAGAAAAACTGACCAAAACAGGAAACTAAATGGACAACTTACTGATGTGCACAAGCTTTGCAGATTGTCATTGGAGTAATGGACAAAAACAGTGTGACTTTTGAGTTTTTTTATTTTGAACAAAGATAATTTAGAAAATTTTACACAAATACCCCTGCATGCCTACGAAAATAACACAAATTGGAGTAGAATTACCAAAAAATTCCAAGACCCTTGGGTAATAAAATGTAATACAATACAAGGATGGTCTTTGTTGTAAATACACATTAAATACCATGTGGATTACAAGTGAAATACCTCAATTACTTGCAATTACCCAGAAATACCTGCTGTTATAGTACCTATTAGCTGTTTGGTGTAATCCCAAGTAATTTTATCAAATTACCAAATCACATTTTTCCTGATGGCCAGTGACCGACTATTCCGTGCAGCTTGGTTCTCATACATCCAACTTGTGCAAATGAACCAGGACATGTTGTGTCCTGTCTGTGGGCCTAATCCAGAGGCCATCATCGTCGACGGCATTACTCTCGCTTTCAGCCGTCAAAACTTGCAATCCACATTATGCCCACCGATGACTATTCATCCCGATTCACTGTGTAAAGACAAGGTGAAGCCGATGTCGGGACTGCAGTTTATTGCCAG
Organism: Stropharia rugosoannulata; assembly: GCA_028532985.1. NCBI lineage: Eukaryota > Fungi > Basidiomycota > Agaricomycetes > Agaricales > Strophariaceae > Stropharia > Stropharia rugosoannulata. The sequence continues at coordinate 129,073 of JANCIK010000005.1, forward strand.
TGGAAAGCTACGCCACGCCATCCGCAACGTCTTGAACGGACCGGATTTACTGTTATCAATGCTGGAGAGCGGTGATATGTCAGATACGGCACCATTTAATAATCTCAAAGACTTATCAGATCTCGACGAAGATTCATCTGATGATGGGGATCACCCTACAGCCGAATCTGTATTGGAGAGGCGAAGGAAAGCTCAATGCAGGAACGCCAAAGCTATGACTGACCGACTGAAGCTTATTCCTACCGTTATCATGGAGCTAGATAAAATTGACCCTTCTCTCTCTCAAGTCTTCAACCGTTGCTACGGTCCCACCGCGTTTGTGACAAGTGTACAGACTCCAGCGGTGTACAAGAAGCTATTTCTTCAGGTAATACTTCATACTAATACTATTAATTTATATTTACTAAATGTTGTGGCTAGGTTGCAGCGGAAGAAACATGTCTGCAAATGGCTAATGGCTCCGCTCTAGATGAGCTGGGCTATTTTTGCGCTGCGGCTGCTGTTGCGCCTACCTTGAGTAACAGCTTTGCCCAACTTGTATCACATCTTACGCCTATCCCAGCCTTGTATTGCGTTGCTTCCTTAGAGCTGAAGCAAGGTGGGGTTAGACAAGATACCCTGAAATTGTGTCTGTGGCTCTATGTAAGAGCAAGCACTGTGCTTCTTCAACTCAAAAAATATCCCCTGCCTTCATTGGACATTGATCCAAGCTTAAGTGCTTCAAGTGAGCGGTGGCAAGATGTAAGTGGTTGACATGATTGTCTAGTATTCACACAGCTAATTATAGTTGACAGACAGGCTCATACTACGGAATGCCAAAAGTTCGTCAGCGCCCTAAATATCCAAACCTGCCTTATGAAAATATGACGGATTCGGCCAAGAAGGAAAGTCGAGGACAAGGCTGCAACAAGTTCTATGCCAAGTACGGTCAATCGCGACTTACTGGCGGAATAATGTGCATCTGGTGCACTCATAGCATTTGTTATGGGTTCCACTGTATTCCGTCTGCCGAAGGTAGGAACGATGTTTTCTCAGCTGTGTATACACATTGGGTTACCGCCCCCAAGATCATTGTGTACGACTTTGCGTGTGCACTCCAGCCTTACTGCATGACACGGGAACCAGAGTTCTTTTCCAAGACCCTCTTCGCTATCGATGTATTCCACGCCGGTGGCCATACGGGGTGTGGTCACGCCGCATTCCTCAGTACATATTGTGCAACTAACCCACATTTACTGTATATAAACTCAAGTGCTGCAGAATGTGGAAATGGTGGCATACTGTGTATTCGAAAACCAGTAGCGTACATGTCACAGGAGCGGGCCATTATATACACCAAGACATTCCTATCTGTATGGAATCGTCAAAGAATCCGAACCCTTACATCTTAGGATAGGATGTTGCAAATGTAATATTTTATATGGACTATAATACGTGATATTTTGTACATCTCCCTCTACACGAGAAACTGTGGCTATTGATCTCATGGTAGAAACATTCCATACTTCGTACATCATCTGATCTCATGGTAGAAATATCCCACAAGGAATATGTGTTGACATTTGTGTTTCTCGATGTCAACTCAGTTTGGGTTTTAATTGTTTCATGAGCGTCTTGATTTCATCCTACTTTCTTGCCAGAGTCAATATCTTGAGATGACCGACCTTGAAAGCCCGAGAAGGTCAACCCGTGCCGCAGGAGCATCACCCATTAAAGCCAAGGTATGCCTATGGAGTGAATTTAAGAAGGAGTGAATTCAAGAAGTCTCACCTCTGATTTATGTACAGGTGGCTAGTCGACAGCCCAGTCGATGTACCAAGTGCGAGAATAGGCCTCTAAAGAGCCAGTGCGTTCATTCAAAAGCTGGAAGACATTACCTACAGCAGCAGCTTCAGGTCTGTCACTCTATATGTCCAGGCTGTGTTACATTGACTGACTCACTGGTATACTATCATCCAGGCGCCGAGAGGGGCATCCTCAAGTGTACAGCACCCGTTAGTGTCCAACACGGTGCTTGAGTTTCTTCAGGTATGTCTCTATGTCCTTGTGAGAAAATGAGTGTGTACTGAATGATTGGTATGCTTACCTGCTATTAGCCTACATTTACTCAAAACGGAGTACATGTTGAAGTACCCGCACTCGTGCCAACATCAGAATCTGGTGTACCCTCTTCAATTACCACTCTGGGGATTTTTGCAGGAGCTCGGGTTACCAATACTTCCTCTGACAATAGCTCTCCGGCTTCAAGGGCGCCCGCACGATGCAGCATATGCCCTGGGCGGCCCATACGCAACGAATGTGCCCATACAAAATCAGGAGCAGCCTTCCTCATTGAACAGCAAATTATACAGGTATGAACATCTCATCGTATTCTCTGTCTTGTCACAATGTATTTATACATCTTTAGGATCTACAAATGCGCTCTCAGCAACTGGCCACCATTGGCCCGCATACACCAGACCCGGCTACCAGCTCGAACATTGAGAATGGCTCTCTCGATCATGAAAGCTCTTCACAGCAGTTTCCAGCAATGGTACGACACGGGGTGCTTGAGTTTTCTGCATCTTCCCTCTCTGCTACAGATGACCCCTTGAAAACTGCTGAGATGACAGGACACAGGTTGGGTGCACCTGTGATATTACCCATGATCAATAACTTACCTTTCTCACCCGTAGTAGCCCAATGCGCGGAGATAATGTGTCTGTCCACGATCCATTCAATACGCCAGCTCGAGGAGAGACCAATAAATCAAGCTCAAAGAAAGAGCGTATCCGTGCAACTGCCTCCAATCCTATCTACGGTCATGTCAATGGCTTATATCGTGGACCAAGCAAACATGGTCCGTACAAATTAGCTAAAGTTGAATTGTTTATAATTTTACCATCTATAATGACCATTGACAGCTTTACATCGTGGCCACCAGCTTCCCGGAGAGATTGAGGATAGTGATAAATGTCAGCGGTACTTTGCTGAGACAGTGAATAGCTTGATAGTTCGGGTGAGTTTATTATATATCCAGGGTTGAGTGGTGTTTCTAATAATAGGGTCCATTACAGTGCGAAGATCTTTCCGTTCAGACTGGGTGCTGGCTATTTTTTGGAGCCCAGAACCCAACATCACAAGTGCCACCGCTGCACTATACATCACCCAGAATTAGGAATGAATCAGACGAAATATCTGAGTTTGGGTCGTACTTCTGTTCAGTGCTATCTGAGCTGATGGATGCTCGTCGCTGGGACACTCTCAAGGTACAGCGCAAACTTCAAGAGGTACAGACACAAAAGGCAAACCTGGAGAAGGAACTGGAGCAGATTAGGGTACAGGGACTGAATAAGGACGCTCTCCTTACTAAATATCAAGAGCTATTTGGTAGGATAAATGTGTCTACTACGGCAGGGCCTTCACATAGTACATCTTCCTTAGTAGAACACAGTGTTCCTAGACCTCCTGTAGATAATAGCCTTACATAGCTCTTTCAATATACTCCATGTCAAGTTCAATGAATATGTGTAATTGAGACGTGTGTGTAACAGAATTAAGTATAACAACTTCCCTGTACATGAATATTGCGTCTTGCAAACGTCGCAAACAAGCGTAAATCACATTTTTGAACATATTGTGGGCCGTTTTGCTTCATGTACAGTCCAAATATGCAAATAAAAATTACAGATATACACTGGGAGTATTTGGACCTATGTAAAACGACTGTCAAATGGGGGGATACAGCAATTTAAAAGGTGGCATGGTTTTGGATACTCGGACGGTCAATATACAGTATGAAACTATGTTGTTGACCTCATCAAAACTCCCAGTCCTATGGTATGCCTCATTTCCCCAATAAACTCTGTGTTCTTTCCAGTATTTAAGATGTTCCCAGATATCTTATGGGTAAAATGTCATAAATATTTGTTATATACGCTAAATGCGAGGTGGGGAAGGATGTGGAGACAGCGTCGCAAATGGTTTGCGACTGATTTACATTGGATTTACATGCATTATGTCTGCACACATGTGACATAAAGCAATCCACCTCATGTTCTCTTACTCTATCTCATGCTCTCTCACTCTCAATGATGCATTTATTTAGCGAACAAGTTGTTTATTTAGTAGCATAGAAGTGTACAAACGAAATGTGGGTACAGTTGTCAAGTACTGTATGTACTAGATATACCTAGAAATTCCTCATTGGAGTTCGCTGAGGCGCATTCTTGCAGTCTGAGAGAAGTTTGAAGAATTTCCTGTAACCTAAGTCACCTAAACCAAGCATCTCGCGATGAACCAGTTCCAAACGGCATTCAAGTATCGTTAGCCTGCATGTCAAAGTAATCGACATTTCAGTATAATACCTCCATAAAAGGGAGACGGCCAGCGGATCTGAAGGAAGACGTCCTTGCATTGCATCGATCCTGCTAAGAATGTCCTTGCCTTCTTCGGAGTGTTTGTAAATCTTCTGTAAGGTATCCCGGCAAGCGTCATGATTCTTCCTCATGGCCTCGAGAAATAGAACATCCAAGGCATCATGCCAGTTTCTAACACCACCCCATGCGGAGCACCATTCCTGAACAAGGCGACATGCGTTGATAAAGACATTGTACTCTTTGTATGCAGAAGATACATCCCCAAATTCTTCAGGAAGTCTTGTCAAGGGGGACTTCGGTTTATGATATCCGTTCATCAATGGAATGAGTTCCTCGATGGGAATATGCAGGCCAGGTAAGTAGCTGCAATAACAGGAGTCTGGGCATAGCCTTTCTCCGCCTACTTGAACACTGGCATTCCTGGTAAGTATTGTAAGTATATTAGCAGTACAAACTAACAGACTTGTAAGTGTGAACTGTACCTGTACTTCGGTGGTGCATCCAATTGGTACTGCTGTAGTGCTTTGATTGAACTGTTACTCTCCCTAAGCAGCAACAGGTGAACAGAAGACATGATAGTTGCTTGTACTGCTTACCTTTTCTTGACACGGTTTAGCCTATTCCTTTCTGCATTTTTCTGCTTGATGACCTCCTTGTTTCTGAGTGGTACCATTAGTGAGGCAATAGCATAGGAGAGCAGTGAGTATCTAACCTTTCGTAGTATCGCTGATCTTTTGTCAATTCATTGTCCATTGTAACAAAGAGCTTGAAGTACTAGTTTGTGAAAGTACAAGACGAAGAAAGGCAAAGAGAAGGTAATCACGCATACAGGGATCCCTCACTCATTTGGCCAATTCCCCTGCACACGCGCGGCTGGTGTGTAGAGTATTTCTACCACCGCTGCTTGGGGAGCACGTGCGGGGTGATTCTCTTGCATGTGCGCAGCCAGTGCGTAGAGTATTTTTACCACCACCGCTTGGGGAGCGCGTGTGAGTGATTCCCCCGCACGCGTGCGGCTGGTGTGTAGAATATTTCTACCACAGCTGCTTGGGGAGTGCGTGTGAGCGATTCCCCTGCACGGGTGCGGCTGGTGTGTAGAATATTTCTCCCACCGCCGCTTGGGGAACGCCTGTGAGTGATTCCCCTGCACACACGATTCCCCTGCATGTGCGCGGCTGGTGTGTAGAATATTTCTACCACAGCTGCTTGGGGAGCACATGTGAGTGATTCCCCTGCACGTGTGCGGCTGGTCTGTAGAGTATTTCTACCACAGTCACTTGGGGAGTGCGTGTGAGTGATTCCCCCATATGTGCGATTCCCCCACATGCATGCGGCTCGTGTATGGAATATTTCTACCACAGCTACTTGGGGAACACGTGTGGGGCAATTCCCCCACACATGCGATTCCCCTGCATGTGTGTGGCTGTTGTGTAGAGTATTTCTACCACAGCCGCTTGGGGAGCATGTGTGAGTGATTCCCCTGCATGCATGCGGCTGGTGTGTGGTGTGGAATATTTCTACCACAGCCGCTTGGGGAACGTGTGTGGGGCAATTCCCCCACACGTAGCTGCTTGGGGAACGCCTGTGAGTGATTCCCCTGCACGTGCGATTCCCCTGCATGCACGCGGCTGGTGTGTAGAGTATTTCTACCACAGCCGCTTGGGGAGCGCTTGATCTATCCACAAGCACGTGCGGCATGTGTGTAGAATAATTCTACCACCGTACGCCGTACTACATAGGGCGCTACATATCAAAGAACACAATTTTATATAACAAACACTTTAGTGAACGGGGCAAAAGGGTGCACATGCATTCAGAAATTCTACAACAAATACAGAAACTATGTGACCACTGATGCGAGACTACTTAAAAGGAGCATCCAGGTCCGATTGAGCGACGACGAGGGCGTTTGACATTGTTTTCCATGTCATACTCATCCTTTACAGAAAACCGTCTCATCTGGAACCAAGGTCCATTGAAGCCGTTCGCCATATTCATCCTACAGATCAGACTGCAGGCTTGCTTCCATTGCAACTCACGGCTATTAGCGTCCGTCCTCATGGCATTGTCGCTCGAGTAGATATTGTCCACGGTGAGTCCCGTAAGATTTGTGAATGCTTGTACGACGAATGTTCTGACTCGCGGGTCCATGTGAGTCGATCCAAGACCCTCTTGCCGGCCTGTGTAGAGCGGATTGCGCGAAGACGCCTTCCACGTTTTCCAAAAATAGAAGTCGAGCAATACATCTTCAAAGGGACAGCCGCAATCCATGAACGTGTTCGGGGGGCGTGTGTGGTTATCGCTGCCCAGCTTCTTCAGCCCTAGTTGTGGGGGGTAAGAGACTCCATACAAAAAGTGTGGCAGAACGGCGCGGCCATCCCAGTAGCGTCTGGTCTTGCTCTTCTCGTGATAACGGCATTGCAAGTTGCCGTTCTTGTTGGTGTGTATATGAAGGGCCAGCTTGCGGGAGATCATTGATACCTGGGGGAGAAAGTTCTGGACGGTGCGTAAAGTACGCCGCATGCTAAATTCAATGGCTAAAGAGGGATCAAGAAGAAATTTGTTGACTGCCTCTAGGACCTTTGCTGTAGAATAGTAAGTATTATAAAGCGAAATTAGATGATAGGCGTACCCTCATATATCTCCTTTGACTCAGTCGACATTGAGAGGTACTCGAGTGGCTCGCTCTCGGTGTAGACATCAGCTCGCAGTTTCCTTCTTTTCCTGGAGTCATCATCCGAGTCGCTGTTGTCGTCATCATTATCTGAGTGCAGTTCTAACTCAAAGGCTTCCTGGCGGGTAAGAGTCAACTCAGACTCATGTTTAATCGCAACTAGTCGCTGTTCATTAGTCTGGAATGGACCGCCAGGGAGATATTCGTCGATTGCCATAACCGGGTTATTGTTGCTGAAGTCTACTTTGACATGTTGATTCGTCAGAATGAGTACAAGTTGGGCCAAGCCAACATTTGGCTGCTTCTTCGACACCCATACTTTTGGAGCAACCTTGACAGTGCGCGAACTGTGTTCCTGCTTCAATTGCTTGCGTAACTCTCGGAGAGCTTCAAGTGCTTTGTCATGGGCCTTCACTTTGCTGTTGATGATGTCCTTAGCCTTTGTCGTCTCAGCACTTTCCGTGACCCCAGAGTTTGCAAGGAGAATGTTCATAAGCTGACAAATTTCTTTCTCCCTGGACTTAGTACGAGCCATGATGTGCGCCTTGATATCCGCAAGTTTTTGATTGATGTTGTCCGATGCTTCAACCCCGTCACGCACTGCAGGTTTGTCGTCATTGGCGGGAGCAGCCAATTCTCCAATCCCACTGAGCGCCGCAGGTTTGTCTTCATTAGGAGGAATGGCCAGGACATCCTTATCAGCCGTCTTGGTATCAATAACAACAAATTTGGCTTTGTCGTCTATGCTGACGTCAGTGGTGACATCAGGAGCTTGATATGCCGGTGATTGCATCCTGTTCCGCGCCGAGTGATCGTCAGCCGTGGATCGCACAGGCGGTGCATCAGAGCAGCTATGCATCTTAGGGGTCGGGGTGGAAGGGAATGGTACGTCTGGCAAGACATTTTGAGCCACTGATTGAGCAGGGAACACGTCGAACTGTGGAGTTATATTTTTCGGCCTAGGGGTAGAGAAAGAGGTTGATGCACGTTGCTCAGGGGTTACAGGAGGGTTATCTAGTAACGACAAAGGATCGCCAAAAATATTGTTGCCTATAATTTGATCTTGCGCAAAATTGTAGTAGACAAACGGGGCGGATGTGTCGTTCAGGTGTGGAAGCTGTGGGAGCTCGTCGGATACAGCCATGTTCATCATTTCTGCGAAGGTCAATGGGATCGGAGATTCCAAAATGTTGATCATGTGGTTGACCTTAGCATATTTAGCTGACAAGACAGTGTAACTGCCTGGCTCGCTGTGTTCTTGGAGCATCGTTCCCTGCATTTCCTTCAGCTGAACCTGAAGCTCACGACACTTCTCCTCTTTCTCCGGCATTGACAGATTGAGAAGCTAAGATTAACTGAATTAGATCGATGCTGACTGTAAGTCATGTGGTAAACTCACTGATGTCATCTCTTTGGAGTCATCAGAATAACTCAGACCAGGCATACTTTTTTGACAGGCGCCGTCCCATTCCCTCGCATCAGCAGCGTTGCCATCATCATTCCTGGTATGCGATCCGAGGAATGAACTCTCCTGAGCGTCCATAGAAAAAGGGGGCCCCTCATCCGCAAGCTCTGTCAGAGGGGAGCTCGGGGTAACAGACAGTTGAGGTTTTTTATTGGTGAGCAAGCCGAGGTTGCTAGCACGAAGTGACTTGACCTGCTCAGTTGCCTCAGTCAATGTGTTCCGTAGATTAGTTTCCTTTACTGTACAGAATATATATTAGAGTTGTGAATGGAATAGTAAACAAACACACCTGTAGGCTTAAGTACTTTGTGCTTTCCCTTTGAACGCTGATCGATGTAAGCATCTAGCTTCAATTGTGCGGCAGCCTGAGCTGCAATGATGGAATCAAGATCCAGCACTGTAATGGGTATAACAGTAAGTTTTTATCTTATAGGTGAGTATAGAGACCTAATGACTAACACTGGCTACTTGCAAACGATCGTTTTGGGGGCATTGAGAGAAAATGGCAGAAGAAAGCAGGGTATGCAATGTTGAATTTTTCACCAGACAGATTATATATTGCTCAGGAGTTTTTTGATCAAACATCAAAAACTTAGAATGGGACGAGCAAAAAAACCAGTGCGATTGTTATATTCCGTAACAAAGTAATATGGTATAATTCTACCATTACCAACACGTAATCTCGCCTGTTTGCGAGTTTCTACCATAAGTACAGCAATTGCGAAATCCATCATCAGACTCGTCTGTTGACAAGTATTCAGTAGACTGTGTGTCCGAGCTGTAACTTTTCTTCTTGATTTTTTTCAGGTCGCTTGGTAATCGATACCGTTTTGGGACTGGCGGCGGGGGTTTGGAAGGCTCTGCAGCAGCTAGTGCTGCATGAAGTCGACGGACTTCACGTGCGAGGCGGCCACACTCGTCATCTACCCTATAGACTGACCTATACAGAAGAATGCCACTTGGATCTACAAAGTCCCCGTGTTTGAAGTCAGCCGGGAGCCAGTGGGGACGCGTTCGAGGATGGTAGACCATATAAATTGATGTCTGGAATTCACCCAGATGGTGAAGACGGTAATTGAGGGAGAGATTGTGACGTCCATTTGGCATAATGGGACTGCTGATAGGCAATGGGGCATCAGTTACATACTGACACCTTTGATATTATTACATGCTTGGTATTGGTATGTATTATATGAAACTTACAGGTAACCAAAACTTTACTTTCACTTGAGGTTGGGAACGCGCAGCGACACATCTGTATCTCATACACACAATATCAGTGCATACTGTGCATAAATAGGTTTGTAAGCTATTCACAATTTCATATGGATAAACGAACTATTGCACGAGTCTACACAGAATCTATTATTGCAAGGCAATAGAGCACTGCAATCCGAATCATCTTCATCAAGAATGAGTGAAATAAAATAGAGCAAAGAAAGGAAGAGATACTCACATTCGGAATCCGAGGAGTCAGATTTGACGAGAATGTCCACCACCGAGCACTCTATGAAATCAACATGAACAAAAATCTTGCTCACTGATCAAAATTCACTGCACCGTCACTGTCCATCTCCAGGTCGCTTTGTAATGTCTCCATGTCGCTGTCAGCCGGGTCGATATCACTGTCAGGCATTTGTGCTGTTGGTATCAAGTACCGGTTGTGTGGTAAGTTGCTGGAAGGTCGCCACATGCATTTAGGGCAGGCGGGTATTACGAGATTCCTGTGTGCGCACGACTTGTATGTGTGTGGGATTATTCCACCACAGCTGCAGGGTGCGGCGCATATGGGGGGATCCCCATGTGCGCGAGCATGTTGTGTGTGTGGAATTATTCCACCACAACTGCAGAGCGCGACACATGTGGGGGGACCCGCCTGTGCGCACATTGCTTGTGTGTGGAATTATTCCACCACAGCCATAAAGCGGAGCGCGTGTGGGGGAATCCCCATGTGCGCGCGCATGTTGTGTGTGTGGAATTATTCCACTACAGATTCAGGGCACGGCGCATGTGGGGGGATCTCCATGTGCGCGCATTACTTATGTGTGGAGTATTTTCACTACAACCGTAGAGCGGAGCGCTCACGGGTGAATTCCCCTGTACGTTCATCTGCTGCGTGTGGAAATATTCCACCACAGCCGCGGGAGAGCACGCGGCATGGATGGGGAGATCCCCCTGTGCGCTCGCGGTTTGTGTGTGGGGTAATTCCACCAAGGCCTTTGTGGGAGCCGCGGAGGGCGCGCGCATGTGCTGCGCGAGTCGCTGTGGTAGTAGGAATTAATCAGTTGTGTATACTAATTTTGTGGTGGGATTCTGCCTAATATTAGGACGACGCATTTGCTCTCGAGTATCTGTAGTAGGATTAAACAATGAAATTATTGATCTATTAACCAAGAACATTACTCTACAGACTCTACACTGATATAATGTGGTGAGACTTCACCACTACATATGTTGACGAATTCTACCAGGCTCGGAAGCGCCATGCTTTGTTATTATGTGCTGCATCATGTGATATGGTTTGAAAACCCGGGAAACATTACAGTGGTGGGCGGGGTGGATATATTACGGACGGTCCCGGTACTCTATCTGGGTCTACAAGGTTGTCGATATTCGGGAAGCTACAAGCCACTCACTCCCAGCCCACTGCGCGACGTACATCCACCCATTACGACTGTAGATGCTCAGATCAAGCTCGAGAGAAACGAGGCCGTGCAGGCCCCTGTGGATAGGATATCTTCGAATTCGGAGAAAAGGAGGCAGGATGAACGCTGGCGGCGTAGTTTTCCTCGGAGCTCCAGGTTACGTATGCCTCAGCGGGAGGCGATGTTCGATGACCTGTTCATGGAAATGTGTAGAGCCGTAATGCTTTGTGATAGTGAATTGGAAGCAGGAGTCCAAGAATTATGACATATGTATATGGTTTAAACCTGACCATAAGTTGAACTGTCCAAGATGTTGTGTTTTGTTTTTCAGAACACGATACAACATGTCGCAGCTTATGCAGTCTGTTTTCGGCGAATACCTCATTCAGGCAGTGCTCAAGCACTTGTCATTTGTATTCAACTTACGACACGGTGAATCTATCGCTATTAAACCTGCGTGCTAGTTAGCCGGCGACGTATAGGTCTGTGGGTTGAGAGATATGTACTGGACATACCCACACCAAAATCTACGATTATAAACATTCATGTTTTAGCACAAACCAGCTACAAGTTATTGTATCATTGTTTTTCAACGATGGGGCGGGTGTGTGCGCGGCGGGCAAGTGATGGGATAAAGCAAGTCATACGTGGGAGTTTAACATGTTGCTTTGTAAACTATTTCTGAGGAATGGGTGTATTTTACCACCTGAAGTACGTCCAAGGGTGGTAGACTAGCATATCTGCCTTACTATTACCGAATTGTAGACACGGTATGTCGGATTCCCTCATAGTATTTCCAGTCCGTGTAGATTTATACTGTATACAGGTAGGTCATGTTCATATCGAACCAGGTTGAATACGTGCTAAACCCCGCAGTTAGCCGCCTATATACCGTTCTTCAGACCGGTGCTAGTAGGTTGACAGGTATATGTCCCTACTGTCAAGGACAACTTAATGCGCACTGCATGGCAGTGCATCCACACCCTGCATGTCTCGTAACTTACACCCCGCAAGGCATATGCATATTGAGATTAACCAAATATCGGAGTTTAAGATAACGCTACTGTAAAATACAACGGTGATGACTGAGTTTAACCAGGGGCGGAACATCTACTGTACCATTTTCACACTACTCACATTGTTAATCCTTGCGTTTAGGGTGTCCCTTTTCCGATTTTTAGATGGATGTACAGTACTGAAGTCTTATATACGTCATATTAAGGACAGGAAAGACGGTGGTTTTCATTGTGAGCAATGTTGGCTTGCCACACTTTACAGAGGCAGAGCACCGCATACGGGCTGTGATAATTATAGCGCGACTCTCCACTGCAAACACAAAGTCCTGCATTTACAGGCCCAGTTCACTGCAAAGTAAACGATGAATGACGTTCCATATTAAAGTTACTACTCACAGTAGGAGACCTTTGAGGTTATAAGTTTCTGTAAAAGAGGTATTTGATAACAGATCCGCCTGCTGTTACATCTAACAGCAAGCCACCCAGGATTTGCAGATTGAACTCACTGCAGTTAGAGCAGTTTGAATAACAGGAGATGCGCGCTGCGCGAAGTTACAGGCAATGCATACCGCATACGTGATCCGATCTCTATGCGCGTCCGGCTGCTGTTACATCCCACTGTAAGCCAGTCTCCCACAATTTACAGATCATGCTCACTGCAAAGAAAAGACATACAGCTCCACCAATTTGCGAGAAATACCCTGAAATATCTTTGCGTCTTACAGTGACTATGAGGGCCGTCTTAATTATATATATACTTATTGCAAGGATACCATAAGACGACGCCTACGGGGGCGCTCTGTGCGCGAAGTCTACAGGCAATGCATACCGCATACATAATCCTATCTCTATGCGGTTGTCAGCTTCTGTAAAAGACAAATTTGATAATAGATCTGGCTGCTGTTACACTTCACAGTAAGCGAGCCTCCTAGAATTTACAGATCGAGAGCACTGTAAACTAAAGGTTGACTGGAGGACACACAATCCCTCCATTGTGTACCGCAAGATCTTCCAGCAGAAAATTCTTTATGTGCCATAGTTGTAATCTGATGCGGTTCTAGATGTGTAAGTTCTATACACACTACGTAGCGCATACAAGACCATATGTGGTCATATATAACTGCAGAAGAGATAATTGATATCAGATCCGCCTGCAGTTACAGGTCACTGTAACCGCACAGTCCATGATTTACATACTGTAAAGGACATGGACAACCCGACTAATCTTTAGATACTGTAGCTTACGGCAAATGGTGGGTCTCGAAATTTATTTTTGGTCACCCCTTTCTGAATCAATTCCCACATCTAGTTAATGTGCAGCCATCGCCTGATTGGTATGTTACCATGCGAAAAAACTTAGTCATACTCTCACGGCTTCCCTCCTGGACCTCTCAACACCGTCTGCGACATTCATAGTTGTGGCATATCCCGTACGTTTGTCCATACGCGCGAGGACGAAGAGATGTCTGTCGAAGGTTCGTGAAGTGTACACCAGGAGTGTGTGTAGGCCCTTTGGATGCATAATTCCGACGAGGTACTTGCAGTATCCGGGGTCGAGGGAGATTCTGGGGGCCGGGGTCGTCGAGGTCAATGAACAAGTCGGGGGCCGCGGCGGTGGTGGAAGTCGGAAGCATCGTCGTCGCCAGCCGGATAGACGGTGGGGGATATGCAATTTTCGGCCTCGCTGTCGGGGGAGGATACATGGTCTGCAGTGGAGGCCTAGGTAATGGAATATCGAGGGAGGGGTGGTGGATGTGGGAAAGGAGGGTGCGCGGGGCTTACAGAAAAGTCCGTGCAAGTCCGTGCACGTCCGTGCGACTTGCACAGACGTGGCACGGACATTCACTGAATGCATGGACTTTTGCAAGATTACACGGACTTTTATAGGATTGCACAAACACTCGAAACGCAGCCATTATACATCTAATACACGTTAGATATGCACATTAAGACACTAGACTTGTGTTGACAATGTGTTGATGTTCAAAGTTTTTAAATGTTTGGTGGCCTCAAGTACAGATACAGCACAGAGTTGCACGGACGCTGAATTGACCTTTTACAGTATATATTCACAGTAGAGCAAACGGGGTTCTATGCGGTACTATTATACGACACATGGATCCATCATTACATGTTGTGTATAAATACAGCACATCAATGTGATTGATTATACAGTAAATATGTACAGCTAAACTTCTCATTGATATCTACTGTCTCATACTTCGGTATATAATCCCGCCGCACTGCCGTAGCCTTCACCTATAGCTCAATGTAGGGTAATCATAACAAACAATAACACTGTTTCGGGGGGACGCAGGATGTTCATTGTGTCTTTTCGTGTCATATATCCAAGCGCTGTCCCAACTTCATCCCCTCTGCCATGGTATCCATGCGTGAACTCATGACAATATTGAGCCGACTACCTCTAACAAGGCAAACGAAATACTGGAATCTTTTGTCATCGGAACATCGTGTTAAATGCATGCTACATCTCCTTTACCGCCCCTCATACAGTAAACATGACTTAATGCAACTCCTCTGGAGCTATATGCATTCATACGAGCAAATTTCACTCGTCAACACCTTAATGCTTGATGATAGCACAGGATTAGCGAATGTTGAAGTCGTGTCCTTCATCTTTACAACATTGGATGACGGATGTCTCAATACTTCCCCTGAGTCGGAACCCGAGCCAGATGTACTAGAAGAGCTTTTTGAAGAACAGACATACCCGGAGGTTCTCGACGTGATGATATATCCTTCATTTACTGTAAGTCTCCATATTCTGTCGACTCCCCAATGTAATATATATACTCACAATCCGACTTCAGAGGGGGAAATGTTTTCCAAAATTTGTACAGCTTATCTGCTGGGAAAACTACTTTAGATTCATAGATTGGACGGAGCTTACTGTGGTGGTGGATCCGTTACTTTTTCCGGTCCAGTACTATCATCCCTGGGGTTTCTGGTCCAAACTAGATGTCGCAAAGAAGATCAATCTCAAATTCTGCGGCCCTATACTTGTCCTCAGATGCGGCGATCATCCCTCACGCAACAACTACCAGGCAACTATGGGAATGCTCGAGCTGTCATACAGGCTTTATACAGACGATACGCAACAGGTTTACACTGTTCTCCCGGCACATCCTTTCCCAGCCGATCCGGCAAATACACTTGCCAAGTTTGGATGGGGTTTGAAAACGCCCATGACAGAGGAGGAGCATAACAAAGCCGAGCATGAATCGCGTCTTCTAGCTGAAGCAGTATGCACCGACGACAACGACATATATAGCAGGGAGTTGGGCGGGAAACATTTTAATCCATATGACTACAAATACGAACCAACAAAATTTAGCACTCCAAATGAAGACTGGTGACAAAGGAGTAATGGGAGTCGTTATAAGAGCACTCTAGTAGTATGTAGTCTAGTATGTAGCCTATGTCTCCAAGTTTAACAGCGCGTTACTGCTGATGTCCATCCATTTATCAAGCTCTGGTTGGTCATCAAACTCTACATTTACCTCGATACTGTAATCTTTCCTTATCCAAGCCATCTTTTTACCAATGATCTTGATCGCAACCGCAGCGTCGTAGTCATCCTCCGTGGGGTCCATTCCGTATAAGTCGATCAATGTCAGCCCAGTTATATGTCTGAATTGACTGACCCAGAATGAGCGGATGGCACATGGCGTAGGATCCATTGCCTGCATGTACTGAACCTTATGACTGTAATTTTCATTGGTTGAGTATGCTTGACATGTCTTGAAGAAGAAAAATTCCATCAAGACATCATCGATCAAGCAGCCGCAGTGCATATGTCCCCGGGGTGGTATATCAGTCTTGTACTTCTTTGGATACGCAACGCCGTAGAACTTATTTTCGCTGTCGACTCGCTTGTAGGTGCGTATGATCTGGTGATATCGGCAGATGAAGTTCTTGTTGCGTGTATAGAATATCAAAAGAGCGACATTCCGTGACATGTACGCGGCTTCAGTAACAAAGCTTTGTACTTCGCGTATAGCGCCTCGATATCGCAGCTTGCAATGCGCTGCGAGCTTCTTCCGTTCTTTAGCGGGAAGGGCAGCAAAGTCCACATATTGAGTGAGCTCATGGAAATGACACAAACTGGCCATTGCTTCCTCTATATACAAAGGAAATCATATAAGTAATTGATCGCAGAATGAGATTTGAATCACAGTAATCATGCGTACCACGAAAGACCTCCAAAGCGGCGTCATCCATGCGTAAGACCTTTTGTGCCCACTTCGACTCCGGTTCTCGAGACTCCTGATGTTTGACCTTCCTCTTGCGGCGTCGTCCACTACTGACAGTGAACTTGGTGGCGGTTTTTTCCTTCGGCTTTACAGTGACTTCCTCCGAGGAATCCAATTCGGAGGCGGAATCGTCCATTCCCGTGTCCTGCATATCAGACAGGTTATCATCGTCCGACGCCTGCAGGAGATTTCCATCCTGCTCCTGTAGGCGTTCACTGATGGCTTCAGCGGTCTTTTTCATGGTGTTAATGCTGTTTTGAAGGTCCACTAAGTTGTCACGATCGACTGATAGAAGACCCTTGGTGGCTTTCACAATGTCGAGTTTGATTCTCCTTAACCGCTTCTCATCCACACTGCGACTGAAATACTGGGCGTAAGACTTTTCGGCGTAAGTGATGTCATTGGTGGCCACAGCAATGGAATCCTCCGCATATTTCTTGTCGTCATTTGCTTTGGTCAATGCGCTCAGGTACTGGGAGATAACTGCCGAATCATATACACCCCTATTGGCTACAACTAGGCGCTCGAGTGACTCGGATGCATATTGAAGACAAGATGTCCAGATGGAGAGGGTAGCCCGCCCCCTAAACAGCCTCTTACGAGCCACTAATTCGCTGGCCAACTCTGCAGGGACTCGATATAGGTCTGGGACTCTGAGATCGTTGAATATCTCTCGGGAGAAGAAGTCGCGGTCTAGTTCCTTGTATGACAGTTCACTGTCCCATTTTGAGATGATTTTGAGTCTAGGAGAGCGGTTAGTGGATATTGTAGGATCATAGGTGAATTAGCGCATTTACCTCTCCTCAGAGATAACTTTCAAAGCCAACATGTAGGCCGCCTCGTCATTGTCAAGGCTCCTAATAGGTTTTAACCGTCAAAATGTACGACGCATGACTAAAATAAATATATTACAAGTTGATTTTCGCCATCGCCATATGACTTCTAAGCCCTTCGCTATGTTCTTCGTCTACAGGTACAGTAGGATTCGCCTCCAGCTCACTCATAGAATTAGAGTTGAGCTCCAAAGCTCCAACCGCTGCCAATGGTCTATTAGCTGTGACTACGTGGTCGGAGTCGCTTTAAGATGTAGACTTAGATATTGTTTCGATGTGAATATGACTAATGTTCACTCACCGGAGTACAAGTTCCATGACCATCGTGTTACGTCCACCTCCCAGAGTGCTGTCTGCGCCCTCGTGGCTGCCACGAGCGGCCGCAATATCATCAAACTCATTTCTGAGAAATGTCAGACATCTTTATATATTGAACTGGAACTGACAAGCACTTACTGTCGCAATATGTCTTCCATGTCGATAGAGACTTCATCAAGAGTTTCACGGCCACTTAGATCAGCGGTTTCACAATCTTTACCCTTAACTTCATTGTTTGCACCACTACAAGTGAAAAGTCGATGAACTCAGAACTTTTGAGATGAAATCTCATAGCGGTAAACGTACGGAAGCATGTCCGAAGGTTGTGTAGGTGTAGATATGCCATCCAGAGCGCCGTTTTGATCAGCAGCCTCAAAGTGATCAAGGATATCCCTACGAGACAGTAGATCAGAACCTCCTCTGTCGAAAAGAAAATTACATACTGCTGCAATATATCTTCCATTTCAATGGAAACACCATCTAGAGCTCCATCTACATAAGCTTCACCGAGATCATTGCTCCTTTCATCATTGTTGAGATCACTTAGACTGCCGGGCATTACGATAATGAGCTAAGGTAAATTGCTGCGAGTTATCATTAATATCTACACACCGAGGTACACCTTCCATCTCAGTATTTTCGCCGCCCTGAGCCTCATTTGGATCTGCTGCTTCACCTCTGTAACATGCCGAATCTGGTTAGATAACGGTGCATCAGCTACAGTACCGCTGTGTACTCACTTCTCTATACCTTCCATAGCAGTTCCCTCCAAAGTGCCGATTGAAAAAGTTTCAATGGCTACTACATCTTCTTGTATTCTATCCAGAGATCTATCATCTTTAAATTCGCTGTACACGCCCAGTTCGAGTTAGATATCTGTATATTTACTTATAGTGGCCAGTGGTTACTCACGGTGACAATATACCTTCCATTTCAGCAGAGGTGACGTCCGAGGTGGTCAGAAATGTGTCGATGGCTATGTTTGCTTGGGTGCCATCCACAGTGCTATTACAATCAGAACTACTGTACATGCCCAGCTTATTTTAGATAGCTCTACAGTAGCCCATAGTGAGTACTCACGTCTGTATACCGTCCATATCAGTAGAGACCCCCAAACTGGTCATAGAAGCGTCAATCCCCCCAGGGTTAGTCGTTATTTCGGGTACGTTAAGTACACGTTCTCTGGGAGCATTAAATTGAATGGATGTAAGTTCAAAATATGTGCGTAGAGTTTCCGAAAGCATACGTAGCAGCTTCTGCGAGCTTATTACACTCTGGTTCAACATTTGGGATGTAAAGCCTTGGTACGTGGTCTGTTTGCAAGATAGTGTCGCTGCTGTTAAAAGTCAGCAACATACTATTTACCAGCAATACAAAAAAAGGGTACCACTCATTTCTACCAACTACATCATCGAGGGCGGGCTCAGCCGATGTTCCCGCAACTGGATCCATAAAATCTGAGACCTTTAAAGCTTCGACCAGCTCTACCTTGACAGCAAGAGAGGTCTTGTTCTTCTTTTGATAGGCTCTCCAGGCGGCCATAGCCTTGTCGCGACGGACTCGAGCCTTCTCCTTTTTGTACACTAGATATATTGCTGCGTTAAATAGGTTATATATAAATGAGCTTTTACTTACAGTCGCGCGTCTGTTTGTGTCTGAATTGCGTCCAGTTCTTATTTGAGTTGACGACATCAGCCCAAAGCTGTGTCTCTTCCTCCGAGGCTGGTCTAGATAAGCCAGTCTCACTCTGGGAGCGTGCAGTGGAATGAGACGCCATCGTGTTAGCGGTAATTGATTGAGCACCACAGAGAAACTGCAAAACACGCAGAACGCAGAGTCAGCTTACTGACTGCAGTGTAGAGGTAGCGTCAGTGGACAAACCAATCACAAACGGTATCAGTGTCTGTAGCCACCAGCGAAATGCCGTGGTGTCAGGGATCTAGATTGCTGTTGTGTATGTATCAGGTTACATACTCCAGTTCGGCAATATTTCCCACCTTATCGTATAAGTGCCTTTACCAAGCCCATCCTCCTGGAGTACATAAACACATGTGCCCATAGGTGACCACGTTTCCTAAAGGGGAAGTTAACACATCTGCGATATGCAGATCTCGGTATGCAGATCTCGGTCTTTGTGGCCGCGCGTTTATAAATATGGGCAGCTTCTCATTAAGTGCGCTGTTAGTCTCTCTTGCGCGCAAACCTCCCATAAACCATGAATGAGAGCGTTGCACAGTCTGTCAATACTTCAGTATCCACAGACTGTACAACGTCTGATCCTCATGGTGTGTCCCCGTTCTGACCTCCACTATTTGATTCACATTTTACACTCATCTAGAACCTCAAGCTCAAGAGTACTACTATGCAGTGCTTGTGGGACGGGAGCCTGGTGTCTATCGCAGCGGGTATGTAATCTATTTAATCGTTTTCTCATAGTTATATTTGTTCTGACAAATGAACTAGCGATGATATCTCGTCTAATGTCAGCCGTATACCTGGGAGCGCGGTCGTTAAGTTTACTACTGAAGAAGACGCACGCTCCCACTACTCTTTAGCTGCCAGGAACAACTGCGTGTATCAGGTTAACCTTACTGAGAAGCGCACTACACTGAGTGAGTCTATGATGGATAGTATCCCCGGTTTGCTCCCATCCGGTACACATTCTTGTATATTTCATAGCAATGTTTAGTAATTAATCAAGCCTCTTCAGGATTGGATGACGTCTCATCATCGCACCGCTGGTACAGTGTAACTGTGGGGCGTGAACCCGGTGTCTTTAACAGGCCGTAAGTTCGCATTTTCTATCTGTGCATTCAATGACCTTATTATTTACCCACATACATTATCAGGAACACTGTCTCCCTCAATGTCATGAACATACAAGGTGCTCGTAGCCCGAAGTTCTCGACGCAGGAAGCTGCTGTTACTGACTTTAAAGCTGCTCTCCTAGCTAAACAAGTAGTTCAAGTAGAGTACACTCATGAGCGCTTCATGGTAACAGACTATACAATTATGGCTTGATTGTGTACCATTTGTATCATAATTATATTGAATTTTCACTCTTGTTTTGAGAACTTGAATTGTTAACAGCGTCTCTTCTTATAACCCGGTAAAAATGAGTCTGTACAGCCACCTACACGACTCCTGCCGAAATGTATTATCATATATAACTATGACACACTCTGCAAATTGTACTGAACTTCCTATTCTCTACTACCATCCGTGATTAGAGGTAGAGCTCTGACAATGGGCAAAAATGATCTTGAGAAGCCAAAGTACCCGATAGGCCCCGATGGTCTTAACAGAAACCAGCGGTACTATCGTAACAAGAAGAAGAAGAAGGAGATCAAAGGACAGGCAAGTTGTTTTTCTGACCAGGCATGTAATTTTAGCTGGTGCTTACATTTGATTCACGTATGTAGACCTCTACGACACAGACCCGTGTCGTGGATGAGCAAAGCTCAAATTATATTTCTCGCCATTCTCAGGTAACATTTTTCCATTGTAAAATCTCCTAATTCGCTAAGTACAACTTAAATGTAAAGGGGGTCAATGACGAGTACAGATTGAAAGCGGTACTTTCTGACGCAGATTGGACAGAATTTCAGTCACGGAGTACGGTCTCTCCCTCGCCAGGACACAGCCGAAAGACCTTCTCTTCCCAAAATGCAAATGAAATCACATTAAAGTCTACAGCTACCCATTACAGTCCTGACAGTCACAGACACTTTTCCTTTACCAGCGCTCGCCATATAGCGAACGATGTAAGTTTTCAATTTTAATAACAGTTAGCTGAACTACAACATGCTTTCATACAGATTAACCACTCCCACCTGCCTCATGAAGACGTCGTTGACGAAACTCCAATGAAGATAGTTGATGATGGGTTAAGCGTACCAAGGCTACCCAAAATAATTGAAGCTCGAAGAAAGATTAGCCCGGAGTCAACGCAACTTCTCCGCAAAGAGTTCAATCTTTACGAAGAATACCTCGAGATGAGGGAGCACATCAGGACATGGACTACCTCCATGGGCGGCATAGAGAACTGGCCTGACTCTATAGAGAAACGCTTCAAAGATGCAAAGGCCAAAGGTCTCCCATCTCTCATATGTTTGTACAACCGCATCTTCGATCTGGAGACAAGAGGCCGTAGGTTCATGGATGAATTGTTGCAGGCACTGTGTGCTTCGGAAAGCGAGAAAAGCGATTGATACGGAAGAGCACCAAATGCACTTCACGTCACTATGTGTCCCAGTTGGGCCCCAGCTTCACAAGCTATTAGGGAATGTAGGTATGTGTCACAGTACCATTGTCATGAATTCATTAACATTCTTCTTAGACCAATCTTTGGCTTCGAGGTGGAGACGAGGCGATGTATAATGAAGGGTAGGATGTCTTGCGGAAACGTGTTGGGCACCTATAAACAGCCAACACGATGTTGCCGTGCTTATATCCTCGCACTTATGCTTCCGTGAGATTGAATCAGAAATTGAATGAGTATTTCATGCTTACCTTCTCGAGAAGAGAATTCATCATCTTCAAAAAACGTCCACTAGCGACTGTTAAATCATCTATTGGCTCTGGCTTACGATGTCGGCGAACAACCTCTACTCCACTTCTTGAGTATAGAAACTTGAAAGGCAAAATGTTCCACGCACTGTGTAATTTCCCGCCTCGCATTGCCCCATCAACGTATCCATAAAGAGGATTTTGCTCGTTTGCTCGTACTCGAGTTCTCGCACCAGAGGATTTACGAAATTGCTCTGACAATTGAGGAGACGAAGATTGATCGGAGTGCATGCTAATACCGGTGCTGGGCGAACTTCCTAGAGGGCTCGAAGAGAGTGCAGTGTCAGTCAGAGGATCGAGTCCGAGTTCAGGGTCATCGTCATTGGAGCCACTTGTACCTTTCTTATGTGTTAATGAAGACAATTAAATAGGATAGACGAGATACCTGTGGGTGAGCTATCCATACTCCTCAAAAGAGGATCTATCTGATCAAAAATGCTAGCTGGGATATGGGTTCTTGCCTGCTTCGGCGTCGAGAATACATCTGATACGCTTGGCTTAAACGGGAGAACAGGAGTAGTCGCTGGCGGGGGGTCATTTGGAGACATGCTGCCGTTGATCATGGGATGTTGAGTGTATTGGAATCCCGGTAGGCTTCGAATATCCTATCAATAATATATAACTAAGACTCTGGATGGAGAAAACAGCAACAACGCACATTCATAACAGACATCTCCCTCATAAAGGATTTTCCTTTCTTCGAGTGTGCACACTCAGTCATAAGAGGTTGGCCCTCACACTTCCTGCATCTCTTAGGAGACCGTTTGTGCCCCGGAGACCCATTAATCTTTTGAGTGTAAGTTATGGATGGTTCATGGATAGAATGGTTGATATATACCTTGTTATTAAGTATTGCTGCATTGACGGCAGCAGTGCGTTTCTGAGACGGTAGTATGGTGCAATATATCAGTCATAAAGGTGTTAGAGGTAAGGTATAAGCTACGGACCTTGCGGGCTAATGGCGTCTGAGACTGGACGGTCTGCGAGTTAGGGACAGCGGCAGGGACAGCTTTGTCCCACTTAGCACCGTGAATAGGACAAGTTGCCCTGAGAGGTTTATCCGGGCATTTCTGACAGCGCTGAGGTGCCCTGCTTCGCTGCTTTGAGGTCGGAGTAGGCATTCCAGAAAATGTTGCCACGTAGTCAAGGAGAAAGGTATCAATAGACGCAGAGCTCACGTTCAGTCAGTTTATTAGCAGAATGTGCAGTGAGATAACACAGCATATCAAAACTACGTAGATGCCGTAAGTAGCGACTGTATACTACAAGGAATCAAGAACAGTTATATATTACAGCATGCTGAAAGACGTGCCAATCACAGTTAAATATAGCCTCATCCAATGGATCAAGTGCTCTACAGTCAACATTTACTGTAGTACTGGTACAGTAATAACACTGTACACGATCAAAGTATTCCATCACTCACTGGTCTCAAGCAACGTCCACCATGGAGTATTCAAACACCATTATTTCCTTGCCAGATCATGTCTTGGATACTACATCAGAAGAGATCTCACTGGACATGGCATATACACAGGCCACAAGCTTCATTACACCATTGCGAAAACGACGTAGATCAAACAAGGCTATTAGTCAGAATGCTGGAGTAGTACCCAAGCGGACCAAAGTTTATCCTAAGTCGACAGCGCAGCCAGAGGTTCATCTTCCTACACTTCGCCTCACAACTACACCAGAGTCTCCCTTAGAAAACATAGACGAGGTCCCAGAAATGGTTCTT
The DNA here is from genome assembly GCA_028532985.1 of Stropharia rugosoannulata. Classification (NCBI taxonomy): domain Eukaryota; kingdom Fungi; phylum Basidiomycota; class Agaricomycetes; order Agaricales; family Strophariaceae; genus Stropharia; species Stropharia rugosoannulata. Next base: position 152,963 of record JANCIK010000005.1, read on the forward strand.
CCACAGGCGGTAGGTATATCCTAAGCAACAGTTCTTTACGCCGATTAATCCACCCATTCACAGACCCAGTTACCCGACATGGACAATTTTGCGTCACAAGAAGACCACCCAGACGATTTCCCTCATGCCCACACGACCCACATGGAGGAAAATCCCAGTTACAATGACGATGGTGACTTATATGACTGGTTCTTCGATGCCGTTATAAGCAGGAGTCTGTCGTTCTACCAACTATCTAAGAAGACTTATGTGGCCAATGGATGGAATCATGAGAAAGCCGAAGCCGCAACAGTATGTTCAACTTATTTGTCTAGCAGGTCGGTTCTGATTGGACTTATCTTTGTATGTATGCAGAAGTTCTGGTATCATATACACGCCAGCAAGATAAATAATGTTACAACTGTTGTCTGCCTTTGTCCAGATTCGAAGAGATCAGCAAATTGCTTTCACTCACGGTTCATTCAAGAACATGGGAGTACATTCTTTCCTGATAATCCATCGATCCCATGTAAGTGAGACAAGCTCTGTCCCGTCTACTATGACATATATTTTGCTAGTAAATCACCAAGACCCTAAAATTATTTTGCGATATCCGTGGGGCAACAGCCGCGATGAATACATCAACTACGTCTCGGTTCCACCCCCTATCGATGCCACCATTAAAAACACTACAGTTGTTGAGTATACCGGGAAAGATGATGGGTCAGGTCAGTGGAAATGCACCTTAGACTCGGCAAAATTATGTCCTCATATCACCGTGGCTAAACGGATGCTGATGCACGGAGAAGTAAACGATGGGTCGGACATGTTCAAGCTCCTTCCTCACATAGAGGGTAAGAGCACAGTTTTTAAATCTCTTAGAATATGGGACTCACTCTTGGACTCGATTATAGCTAGAAAAATCCAGAGGTCATCAACCAGTAATGTTGATCTCAGCGAATCTGCAATTTCATACATGCCTGTACCCCCTCCTCTGTGGGCTCATATTCCCTCCGACGCGCCATGGAAAGAATTAAAGGCCATTGAATACACCTCAGATACCGTCATAAAGATCACAGAGCAGTCATCCTGCAACTGTCAACAGCCCCGCAAGATGTACCGGGCTGATACACCTATTGAGAAACGATCCTGTACAGTATATGGTCTGCTTGGACCATCGAAAATTACAATCGAAGTTCAACGATGCCCCGTCTGTAGGCTCGCGCGCATCGGACCTGACTGCGGAGAATACGGCCTATTCAACTATAATAACAGTGTATTAGTCCACCATGACGTCCTAAACGACTATATAAGTGCGTTTACCTCATCCGAGACGCCCTTCACCGCCTGGGTCACTGTAATTTCAAGACGATACTCTACACTTTCCCCACCGCAGCGCTTTCTGGGCCAGAAAAAGTTCAGAGACGTTTGGTTCTCCTACGCACGGCTTCTCAATCTCGGGCAGGACATGACATGTACCAAATGCGGCCCTACGCCATCGGCAGTGATATGGGACGGAGTATCCATTTCATTCAATAGAAAGCATATCTTACCGTCATTACAGCCGCCTACTACAATTAAGACTCAATCCCCTACGTATGCGGACACAGTTCGCGTTAAACGTGCCCAAATAATACCAGACAGGGACTTACGGAAACGTCTGCGGGACTTTTTAACAAGTGCGGCACTTGCAGATGGTCTGCCTGCGGCACCAGAGAAACAGGCCTCATCCGACACAGACTCTGATACAGAGGATATATCCGAAGCTTCAAAGCGCGAAGTCTTCGAAAACCAAAAGTCCTCTATGATACGCCGATTTCAACTACTTCCCAAGCTTATATCCGATCTTAAATTGGTACATAACTCCCTGGGACAAATATTCGAAACCTACTTTGGCACCCAGGCAGTACTTGATCGTCGGACTGCACCGATACAATACAAACAACTTCTCCTACAGGTGATGTCATCACACCCATGATCATCTTAATATGTACTCATTTCCTTAGATTTCAGCGGAGGAGAATGCAGTTCAAATGATAAACGGGAGATCGCTTCCTTTGCTGTTGGATTTTCTGAAAGTGCCATCTTATCAGACCGCCTCAAGACTGACTCACGTACCGAGTATTCTGAATGTATTGGAGTATGAGCTAAATACACGTCAGTCTTTCAATCCAGAAACTCTGAATCTTTGTCTGTGGCTTTACATACGAGCCGAGTCTGTACGCCGGGAATATTTAACTCACAAGACAATGGACCCACTGCCTAGTACAGTTGATGTGAACGGCTCTGACTGGAGAAAGGTATGAAATACATCCTATGAGTGATATTGCGTAGTCCTGACGTCCGCAAACAGACAGGTTGTCATTATGCCATGCCCCAGATTCGGTACAGACCCTCCTATCCACGGCTCAAGGAAGAAAGCAAAGACACGACATCGGAAAGGGCAAACGGCTGTCGAAAGTTCTACTCAACATATAGTCCCAAGAAGCTCACAGGTGGGATCATGGTATGTTGGTGCACCCACAGTGTTGCATACGGCTTCCATTGCATTCCACTTGGAGAAGGCCGCGACGATGTTTTCTCCGCAATGTATACAAGGTGGACTAAAGCCCCTGATGTCGTTGTTTATGATTTCGCATGCGCATTACAGCCTTATTGCGTCCTGAGAGAGCCCGAATTCTTTCAAAATACGCTCTTTGCAATCGATGACTTCCATGCTGCCGATCACACCAAGTGCGCATCTGCGTGTTTTCTTAAAACTTACAAAACCTGCGACCCGGAGCTACTGCGATTAAACACTAGCGCAGGAGAGTGTGGAAACCAAGGGCTATCTCGAATTCGCAAGGCGATTGGGTACATGGGTCAAGAGCGGGCAATGGCTTTGACGAAGGTATTTTTGTCCATATGGAATAGACTACGTTGAGAGGTCTACTGCGTGGCTAGACTTGAAATCGCGAAACACAACACACACACACACCCAGCGGAGCGAGATCCTATCCTTTAGATCGAGCGAACGCCCTCAACTAAACGGCTAGTATAATCTTTGCTCTGCTCTGGTTCCCGGTCTGGGCGTGCGATGCGCGCACCTCGTGTCCTCTAGTCTTTGTAATAGCAAGTAGTGCCTGCAAGTTCGTTTGTAAGGAGGGGTTTAATTCTAGTAAATCTCGGATAGAGCCCGGTTGCTAGTGGCGTGCGCTAGGCAAAATGATAAATGAAATAAGTTGTTTTAGCGAACGGCTTCGCTGCGCGCACTTCCGGGTCCGGTGACCTCGTATGATGCGCGGAGTCTCCAAAAGTCCAACAATCCAAGACTCTCCAAAGTCTTTCACCCGGTGGTGCAGTCTCACAGTCTAAACACTACAGTGCGAGTTTCCGTACACGGTTGTACTGACTCCTCACTGAGCTCTCCAATTGACCCGGTGGCCAGAAGCTATCCAAAACTCCTATGATTCACAAATACTTCACAGTTAAAACCCTAACAAAAGCTAAACACAGCCCGCTGACGGCCTGGGACAGAACCCAGCACACAGATCTAGTGGGTAGACAATTGCTTAAATTACTATAGACAAGGATACAGGTTTATATGCGATGCGCGCATGTGTACTAATGATATGGTGAAGTAAATACTAGCAACGCGCGACCAAAGGTCCGCGCATCGCATCCGGGCTTCCCTCTAGTGTTACAGCCCCTTGGCATTCGCTGCGCGCATGTCGTTCGTTCCCTCGGGCTTTTGCGCGTCTTTTGATGCGCGCCGCCACGGTCACATGATGTGTGGACTTAGGCAAATTCTGCCTTCGCGATGCGCGCACATGAGATGCGCGCACAGCCCTTCACACCGCCCTTGGTACTCGCTCAGCTGTACTCACACCGCACTTCGCTGGTGCTTAACCGTTCTACGCCTCTTCTATCGCTCGCACGGATGACCAGACTATGCACTTTAGACTGTGCAGCTCGCTGACCGATCCCTCTCGCAATACGGTGCGCGCAGGCGCTTGTAGTCATAAAGCGCGCTGATAGCTATAGACTACGAGTCAGGCTTCACTCTAGTCCCTCTGTGTTTTCCCGCGCGCAGCTATTCCACTAACGGACCTTCTGACTGTTTACACCCGTAGCCAAAAAGCAGCCCTGTCATCTCCCCCCCACTAAAATCTTGACTGTCCCCAGTCAACTTCAGATGCGCGCATCGCTTCTATAGTAGCAGTCCACTATTTTCCCCATCCTACTGTGTCCTGGCTTAGTTACTGCCGTCTGTGGCTTACCCAGTGCCCCCCCCTTCTTCCTACATCCTATCTCTATTCGGCGCCCTGATTTCCCCCCCTCGGACACTCCTTACTGGGCCTCTACCGAACTAGACTTGTTTTAGACCAACCCTTCTTCCGCGCGCACTGCACCTATCGCTTGTTTTCTAATCCCTTACTCCTAATGGTCCCATTATTACTATTTCGGGCCAGCCTACATCCCTTCTCGAGTCACCTTCCTGATCAAGCCTTGCCCTTTCCTTTTCTGGGCCCTGCTAGTTCTTCCTTTTTACTACACGCTATTCTAGTATGTCGCCGGTAAGTTTATTCGACATGCGCTCATCGCCGTTCAGCTTCTCTCATGCTCCAGAATTTTCCTTCACTATTCTCTCCTGGGTATATAACAAGTTCCTCTGCCCTTCCCGTCCTTTCTTTCTCTCGCTTCCTTCTCCAAATCCCTACTGTTTTTCCACACTTCTCCAAAACTGGACCACAAGACGTTCATGGGCTTCAGAAAGGCTTTTTCGTTTATCGCGCAGCGCACCGAGGATCGCGAACGCGATGGCGTGGACCGTTTCCACCGCCTGCGCCCAGCCCTTACCAATTTCGCCGCGCTCGAAGACTTAGGCGACCTTGACTCTCTTGACGCTGCCCAAGCGTCGCTTTTCAACAGCTATCGGGACGCCCTGGGCGCGGGTCTCACAGCGCATGTCCTAGCTTTTCCTCAGGACCTTTCCCATCATGCTGGCATTCGGGAACTTGCCCTTATTCTTTCTATTCTGAGCCTGAACGATAGCAACGCCTCCTTCGGTTGGGACTCACAGGACCCCCCTAGGCGGGCAGTGTGGTACTCAGAGCCCACTCACGAACCGGTGCCCCCTTTTTCTTTCTTCATTTTTCTTCTTCACCCCGCTTACATTCGATGCGCGCTTCTCGTTCCCTAGCTTCTCTCGTACCAGGGGGCTTTCGCCACCGCCTTCCTTCCGCTCTGTGTTCCTGGAGACGAGCCTGAGCCTCGTCTTCAATGCGTGCCCTTGGCGTCGACTGGGCCCGACGTAGCGATGGGCGAGCCCTCTGGAAGCGGGACAGTTATGGAGACCATCCCTGCGCCTCCCGTCGAAGAGAGGCGCGCCTCACCTTCGTCAACTCCGCCCCCTCCTTCTCCAGACCCTGCGCCCACCGAGCCCACTCCCGCCGTGCCTGCAAAACGCAAGCGCGCCTCGCCTTCACCGACTCCTCCTCCTCCATCCCCAGACCCCGTATCTCCTCGCCTTGACGATTCCGCGCCTGCTGCGCCCTCCAAGCGCAAGCGCGCCGCGCTCGTCCCTATCTCGACTTTGCCAGTCCCGGTGATCCCCCTTGTTAAACGCACGCGCAAGGCCGCTAGTACTGGTAAGGCATTCTGCTTTTACCAGCTTATACCATTTGTTTGACGCCCTTATTATTTTTATTTTATTTAGCGACCCAGGAGGCTGTAGCGGGGCCTTCCACCGTACGCGCCTCTCCGGCCGTTCCTAAGGTGCGCGCATCGCATACCAAGGTCGTCCCCGTAGAGGTCATTCCCAGCGGCCTCGAGGAGCTTCCACGCCTGAAGGGCGTCGATGCTTCCAAATCCCAGTACCGCTCAACCTACCCCATTTACAATCTCCTGCCTGGCGTCTACCATGCGTCCCTGGCACTGGCTGGCGCCCCTTTACCCGACGCCATAAGCATGGCCCAACTCCCACCTGAGGAGGCGCTGCGCGAAGCCATCATCGTTCGTCTTTTCATTTTATTTTCTCCTCTTTCGAAATTTTGTTTAATTACTTCTTTCTTTAGCCCGGGTTTACTTGCTCGCTTTGCGGGCGCCCTCAGGGCGAATCCTCTTCCACTCCTTCCCTCAAACACTTTTGTATCCTTCGCGGTCCTGGTCGGAAATGCGCGAGTTGCCGCCTAGGGGGCCAAGGTCCCTGTCTCCATACCATGACCGGCGCTGAGCTTGACAGCGCACTAGAAGGGACTTCTGGCTGGTATCGCACCTCCCCCCGTGGTGCGCGCATCTTTTATCTTTTCTTTCTACTTTACTGACTTTCTCTTCTTTTCAGAGCTTCAAGCTTCCTTCGCCCGTCTCGAGGCCTATGGTCAGCAGGCGCGCGCTGCGGAAGAGTCCCGTCAAGGCCTTCAGCGCCTCTACTTCGCCGAACTCATCCAGCTTGTGCAGCTCGCGCAGGCTATGGCAGTGACTCTGCCAACTAATGTTATTATTGGTTCTCGCTTCACTGACTGCGAGACATTCGACGCCCTTCGATCCATGGACCTCGAACAGCTCTGCGCTTCCTATGATGCGCTCTGCCAACCATTGGATCCCGATCACCCTATCGAGTCCGCGCCGCCGTCCTCTTCTTTCTACCGTCCCGACCATCCGCGTCAAGATCCTTCTTCCTTTGTCCCTGCCCCCCAGCCTTCTAAGGCTTCCAAAGTCCCGAAGTCGACGTCCAAAGGCAAGGGTAAAGGCAAAGGAAAAGGCAAAGCTCCCATCCATTCCTACAAGTCCTCTCCCGTTGTTGTTAACGACTCGAGCCCTGAGGCCTCCGCTGAGGAAGAAGATGTCGTTCACATGGAGGCCTAAGTCTTGCTGCGGGGCGCGCATTTTTGGCGCTTGTTTTCTCCTCTTATCTTTCCCTTTTCTTGTGCTCTCCCTTACTATTCTATCTAGCATATGTAGAATAGCTATTGTCTAGCCTAAATATGCTTTGGAATTATTTATCTTTTGCCTCCTTCCTGTGTGATCCTAAGTGCTTTATTTTCTGTAATATTCCCTGAGCGAGTACAAGTGCGATGCGCGCACATGAATGATCCGCCCTTGCTTGTATGTGCCCATCACCTTCTGCTCCTGTCCTGAGTTCCTGATCTCTCTGCAGTATCTCCTTAAGCACCTAGGTTTATCTCTGCTTGGCTAGGCCATCTCTCCCCCCCACTATAAATTCAACTGTCCCCAGTTGAGAGCTTTACTCTCTGTTATGGCTCTCCGATATCAGCGCACCGCTGTTGCTCGCCAATTCACTGTTTTACTGAGACAACTCGCCGTTCATGCGGAGCTCGCAGGGGACTGCGACAACGGCCCTTTTCACTTTCCTCTACAGTCTGCTCAATCCTCGCGCGCACTGGTAAAGTCCTTATGTTCATGCAAGCGCTTCTTCTGCTGACGTTTTCCTCCAGGATCGCATTACACTGCCTTTGCGCTTTATCGATTTCAATCGCCAATTCCTGTCTTTAGTCATGACGATCGTGTTTTACGAAGGCCGCGCTCAGCGCAGATTCAGCGATGATTATTTCGATGCGCGCATGCTCAGCAACGCCGCTCTTCACATTCTCGATCGGTACAGCCATCTTGGCATGCCTTTTCACAATCTCCCACCCTCGGAACCAACAGGGACCGCCATTCTAGACACAGATCCCGACGCTGCCCTTGTAGTAGATGATATTAGCTACGATTGAGCCCGTGCGCGGCTCTGATGGATCGTTTAGTGCTATATATGATCCTTCAAATGAACATGTCTTTTATCGTCATGCCCTCCTTCGATACCGAAAGTAATCTCCTTCAACGCGCAAGGTCCGATCCTTCCTTCTTGCGCTTAGCTGCTCTACCCAAGCGGGCGCTAGCTGATATTCCTCTCGATGATCATGAGCGCGTCTGCCGCATCTACATAGGCGCCCTTCATTTTATCCTTGAGGCTGCGACTGAACCGCTGCTTCCCATGACCATCTGCCTAGACATGATGCGTCATGTTCAAGACCATGCGGTGCGCGCATGTCCCCATTCTCCAGCCTTTTCGTGCGCGGCTCTGACGTCCTTGTAGCGGGCTTTGGCGCTGACCGAAGCTACCTGTCACTCGCCTCGCATATCGCACTTGTGCGCTCAGCTTCACTATAGCGAGCTCGTCCTGCGCTTGTGTGGTACTACTGATGCTGAGCGCTACGGCACCCTCCCCCACTCTGAACACTTCCAACAACTCCACTATGCCGCCCAGGTCTTTTACCAGGAAGAATTCTTTCCTGTGGGTCTTTCTCCTCGTGCGCTGCGCTGACCCTGACAATCACTTCTTAGGATGTTTAATTCCCGAACTGACCTTTTGCTGTCTTTCCATTGATAACTATCTATAGTCATAGCTAGCATCTATTCCTTGGTACATGTGTCATGACCCTGTATTTGAAATAAGACTGTCGGGTAACATTGTTATGCACTTTCGGCATCAATCCCAAAACAGGCATAATTTTGCCAAACGGGGAAAGACCTGCATCTCCCTTGATGCGCGCACAATCTTCCCCTTTCTTCTCGTTGCTATATGGGCTCTTGTATTCAGGTCCCTTCCATCCCACTCAATCTCCGTGAATGTAATGTCGGACAGGTGTAGCCCTGTGCTATGACCCATCTGGACCTTTTGTAAAGTCCCTCCTTTCTTAACTCCTTGGGCCTGCTGTTCGGTCGGTCACCAACTGCGCGCAGCGTTGGTCATCCCAATGAATGCTATATAAGCGCTCGCCGTTTCTGTATGAGCGCATCGCATTTTATTCCTACTTTCTCAACCACCACTATGGCTACTACTCATGCTCCTCTGTTTAACTTCACCAATGTCAAGCATCAACTCTCACTGATCCAGGACATTCGTGGGTTGGCCTCTGCCACTCCTGCGAATTACACCGGCAGCCTGGAGCTGCTTGCTGTCGATTTGGTGCGCGCATCGCGCGATTCCCTTGTTGTATGTTACTGACTTCGTCTGGCACGATTGCAGAACCGCTGGCGCGACGCGCACGGCGGTATCACTCGCGTTATAAACAACAATGAAGCTATCGAGATCCTTAATGAGACTCGCGCCATATATACGTCGCTCGAGGCTGACCACCACATTCGCTCCTTCTCCCCTGCCGCCAACGCATTTATCAACTTGCATGAACAAGTCCTCAAGGCCAAGGCTGCCGCTTCTCGTCAGCGCACCCATACCCCTACTGGACCGGTATGTTCATCTTCCTTCCCTAACCATTTCTAGACTTAATCTCCCTTTTTGGTGCGCGCAGCGCAACGTTCGTGTTCTTACGTGTTCCGCAACTGCGGACCTTGAGACCGCCTCCGCGCCTGGAGGTACTACATCTCCTGACTCTGACGATGACAAGGTGTGGCTAACCTTGGTTTCTTTGCCAGACATCACTAACATGCAACTTTACATGCTCCTCAAAAAGATGGCTCTTGACAATAAAGTTGAAGCCGCGACTGAGGGAGGTCCTCCCAGTAGGCAGCATACACCCGAACCGAGCCCTAACAAGAAGCGCGCCGCGCCTCCTGATACTCCTAAACAGGTGTGTGTTTGACCCGTCTCCGCTGCGCGCACTTAGATTCTTATAGAAATACCAGCGCGAGTGCGGAGACACTCCTGGTTACCGCTCTCGTCCCCTTGGTCAAGGCATGACTTATCGTCAGACCGAGCTTCGTCGCTCATTCCGTGACGCCGCCGCAGGTGAAGCCTCTCCTAAGAAAGCCAGGCTGGGCTCAGAGGGCGTTCCTACGTTCCCCGACTCTCCTTTTATTATGCAAGGTGCGCGCACCGCACCGTTCTCTTACTAATCTTTTCTAACCTTTCTCCCTCAGGCACTTCTCTCGTTTTGGACAATGACAAGGTCAATGCTTGTCTTGATGCCGCCGCTAACCTCCTTAAGGAGCCCCTTAATACGGGTAACCCTTCCGAGTTGGTGACGCGCCGCCTCATTGGTGATTTACAAGCAGAGATCATTTGTGATCTCCACAAGGTCGACTTCATCCTCAAGCGCCGCGCGCTCCTCGTCGAGCAGCTTGTCATCTTGCAGCGCAGCCTCGACATTACTGGCGTTACTGCCACCGAGGACAAACCAGCCCAGTAGATAGCCTGGCTCAGTGTGCGCTGCGCGCCTTAAAGGGGCGTCTGTAGCTAGCTCTCTTTGTATTCCCATCTTCTTTACCCAATATATTATATTGTGGTCGCTTTCTTCCTACGATGCTCGCATCCCTAAGTGTCTTCTTCGCCCCAGTCATCATCATCTTCTTCATCCTCTTCTACTGTAAGCGCACCGCTACCCGAGGGTACACCGGGTTCATCAAAGATATAATCTTTGGGAATAGCTGGCTCATAGTCCGGCGCCTCTAACATTTTAGCTAGGTTCTCCTTGGTCTGATCAATTATATCATCCAAACCGTCTGGTAAGCGCAGCTGCCTCCGTGCAAAGTAAGGAATGAGGCGGAACGCCGCCACCTTATCCTTCAACACAGAGCCATCCATCTCTGCCACTAAGTACGCTCCACCATCTTTTCGTGCGATAATGATGTAAGGCCCATTCCACCGTGCGAGCATCTTACGGTTCAGACTGGATTCTATGCCCGAGTTCCTCATTAGCACTACATCTCCTGGCTTAAACACATAGTCACGGATTTTAGCCGAGTGCTTCTTTTCAAATGCCCTGATCGCATCTCTTTTCGTCTTTGATACTCGTGCGCGCATCTCCTCTACTGTGTCGCGATGTTTGGCTAGTGCGCGCGCGCGATACCCTACTAACTCCTCCGTAGTCAGCACGCGATCTGGTAGTTTCACCAACCAAGTCGCTTCTGCTATGTCGAATGGTAGTATGGGGTGCGCGCCCGTTACCATGAAGAATGGGGAACACCCAAATCCTCGTCGCACAGTGATACGATCCGCCCACAACACATGGTAGAAGAATCTACTCCAACGCTTATGCGCGCCTTCTGTCCCTCCACACGCTTTCCACAACATCTGTCTTATGTCCCAATGAGGACGCTCTATTTTTCCATTCGCTTGCGAGTTGTACGCGGAGATAGTAATCCCTGTAATCCCATACTTCTTTTCTAAATACTTGAGCGCTGCGCGGAACGGTCCACCGTTATCTGTGATGATTTCTTGTAGACAGCCCCAACGGCAGATAATGTCCTCGAATATCCACTGCGCTATCACACGGGCATTCTCTTTCTTTAACGGCCGCCCTTCCGCCCATGAGCTTAGCGCACATCTTCCGTGCACTATGTAATTATATCCATTGGAGGCCGGGGACATGTGCATAGTGTCCGCGTGTAGTTGCTGGAAGATAGACGGCGTGTGTGTCTCGGTGCGCGGGATCTGAATGATCGTCTTCTGCCTTAACTGACAGACATGACATGTTTTCACATACCAGTAGACATCCCTTTCCAACTCAGGCCACCAGAAGCGCTCGGCTAGCAGTTTGCGCGTAGCGTACGCTCCCCTGTGCCCCAAGCTGTCATGCGCTGAGCGCAGCATGCGTGTCCGCTGCGCCTGATCTATCACCAACTTATGCGCGTCATCTATGGATCTCCGGTACATCCGCCCATCCTTGTCTAAGAAGAAGTTACGAGCATTCCTCGTAAAGTTCTGATATTCTCGCTCCGTCATGCCTTTAGGCCTAGTGGTTGGATTCTGCAACCAGTAGCGTATCATCGGCAATTTCTCATCCATATCTTTTCCTGCAGACGTCCTGTTGCGCTCATCGTACTCCTCATCCTCCAGATCCTCTATTCTGGAGTCGGGTATGGCGTGCGCTAGTATGAATTTCTCTAAGTACTCGCGCTGCACGAGCGGTACACTCTCTTTCTGTATGAAGTCCCGCACGGCCCGCTTTTCCGCTTCCGTCTCTTCCCGTGCGCGCTCGAGCTCCTGCTGGAAACAGCCTATAGAGCGCGCTTCTGGCAACTTGCGCGCGGTGGGACCTTCAAACAACTCGTTGAGTAGTCCTGTGTATAGATACCTGCCGCGATCGTCAATCTGTTCTTTGAACTCCTCAAAGTCCAGGGGATCCGGGTCCTCTTCATAGACTTTCTCATATTCGAGCGGTCCTACCTCTTGATCATCATCTTCTTCAGAGTGCGCGTACGCCTCATCTCCCGATTGTCCTTCCCTACGCGATAAACCATCCGCACCAAAGGTTTTGCCCGCAACATGTTTCAACTGGAAGTGATACATAAGTATTTTATCTATCCAGCGATTAATAGTCGCATTAGGGCCCATGCCCGGATTATCCAACATGCCCTTCAAGTATTTGGCATCCGTTTCTACCACCAGCTTGCGCGCACCGATGAGCCAATAATAACAGGCTTGTAGCGCACGTAAGAGTCCATACAACTCCCGTTTAGGCTGTGAGAAACGCTGCTCGCGTTCCGTTAACAGTATTGATCCGAAGCGCGCATATACCCTCTTCTTCGAATCTTGTGTGTCCTGCTGATAAATATAGAACCCTACTGCTCGCCACGATGTGTCAACAGCCAAAGTAATCGGCCCTGGCAATGTGTAGTCCAGTGGTTTCACGCAATGTGCGTTGCGCGCACCGTCTTTCAGCGAGTCCATGCTAGCTTGCTGAGCGGGCCCCCACTCAAAGGGTTCTTTCCCACGCAACAGCCGCTGTATGTGCTCTGCGCGCTTCGCGTAATCCGAGATGTAAATCCGTAGCAGACCCATTGTACCCATGAATGCGCGCACATCACTGATGTTCTTGCATGGCCCCCAATTGAGGATCGCATGCACTTTATCAGGTGCTGGCTTTCGTCCTTCGTATGTACACAAGTGCCCCACCACTACTATCTCAGCCGCGCACAGTATGGACTTCTTTCCACTAAATGTTCCTCCTGAGTACTTCATGCGCTGCACGATTCTGTTGACATTCAACATGTGTTCCCATACAAATCTCCTTATTCCCTTATTCTCTGGTATCGTCTCATATCCTCCTCCTTCTAACTCGTAGCGCGTTTTAGGTCCCCTAATAGGTACATCGTCTATATAGGGTTCTGTAACTTCAGGTATTTCATCACGTAATATATATGCGACATCCTCATGAAAGATGGGCACGGAGTTCGTCCATCCCATAGGTAGGGTTACTAAGCGCAGCGCACCGAACGGCGTCTGGAATGTAGTCAGGTCTCTAGAGGACTCAGCTAACAGCCGCTCATCGTACCCAACATACAAGTCCAGGATGCCGCCACATGCGCGCCCCGCAAAGTGTTCCGCTAGACTCTCCGCTGCTGGAGGCAGTCCTGAATGTGCAATGGTCACCGCATTTAACGGTTCGAGACTGTGCACAATTCTGAACAAGACCCCATCTTTCTTAGTCACTGTAAACCAGCGCGACCGGTACGATGAGCTCGAGGGCTCATACGTGCCTGCGCGAATCTTGGTGGCGATGAATTCACATACGCGCTCATACATCCCAGGTGGTATTGGAATGTTCTTCAATACCCAAGGCGTGTGTTCTACAGTGGGAATGTCTACTGGAGGGAAGAAGTCCGTACGGAATCTACCCTTCTCTGTGTCATCCCACGCGAACGCCTCGTTCTGCTGCATGAAAACTTGATGCACCAACTTGCGCTCCTCGGACCACAGGAAATCCCCTTCATGCGCCTTGTCAATTCCCTCCATGCGCTCAGCGGTGTACCGACCTGTAGGTACGAAGTCTGGCGGATGTGGTGACAATTGCGGCATGTCCTTTAGTGGGTCTCCTTTTATCTCCCTCACTATTCTAAACTTCTCTGGTAAATCTTGATAGACGGGCCTGACTTTCTCAGCCACTGGCTTATACTTCTTTCCTGCGAGCACCGTAACGGTTGTGGCATTCTTGCCAGTCAAGCGCTTACGCGTTACTCCTTGTCTCTTACTAGGGACCTGTTCCTCGTGCGATGCGCGGAACTGCCCCCTAGGCTCTCCTTTGACTACTTCCTCTTTGCGCCATTCGCGCTGCTGAAAATACTTGTATATTCTTTCTTTCTCATCATCCTCCATCTTTGCCTCATGTACTGCTTGAGCCATGTATACATCCCTGAGCTCAGCGCTCCCAAACCGCTTCTTATTCTTTGGTAGCGCGTACCCCGCTATCTCTATTTTCCCCGTGCGATCATCTCTGTCAAACATCAACGCGACCTCTCCTTGACGCATCAAATCATCGAGGATTGAAAATCCTGATCTGCGTTAGGGTTTTCCATCGTGCCAGGGTCCTGCAACTTAGGTTCGCGCTGCACAATCTTGGGACCGCACCCTCGGTTATAGGTGGGTACGACCAATTTGCGCTGTGTGTTGGGATCGGTGAGCGTAAGCTCAACCGTTCCATCACCGCGCGTCTTGACATTGCTCTCCGTGAGGATCTCGAACGGCCTGCCCAAGAGTACCTCATAAGCCGCTGCGCTGATGACATGTACTTGTAAATACACTGTCAGCCCGTTAAACACAAATGGTACATTGCGCGCTAAACCCTTGGTGGATTCCACCTGCTTATTCGCGCTCTGCATTCGTATAGTGAAGTCCGGGTCCCAACTAAGTCCTAAGCGCTCAGCGGTGTCCTGTGCCATTGACACAATCTGCGACCCACTGTCGAGCAACGTCTCTGCGTGTCCCTTGCCGTTGATGAGCGGAAATACCGCCTTCAGATGGTGCGATTCGCGCGCCACAATAAGTCCCTTAGGCTTTTCGCCTGGCTGCAGAGTCGAGACGTACTGCTCGTACGGGTCTTCCATGATGATGGTCCCCGGTTGCAGTCCGCTGCGCTCATCTGAGCAAGTAAGGAAAGTGGCCACTGGTAGCTCGTCCATCTGCATAAACTCCTCTTCCTCTTCTTCCCCTGCTAACCGCGCGATAGCCTCATCTACTTCACGCTCTTCTTCATCGTAGTCTAGTTGTAATACGCGCATCGTATTCAAATCCAATGGTACCTTTCTTGGTACTATGCGCTCAACGAATTTTCTTCTAAAGCCTGCAGTCGAGATGCCTAACAACTGGCCCTGCGTGATCTCAATTTTCTGATTTTCTAAGTGCTTGAGGACTGCGTCAGCCTGCGCCTCATCTTCGATAGGTGCGCGCAGCTTATAAGCAGGTTTCCTCTTCTCTACTACCGGTATGGGTTCTTCCCTAACCTTAGGTTTTACTTTCTCCGGAACGCGCAGCGGAGGTACCATTACATATGGCACTGCTGCTGGTCGTGCACTAGGCCCAGCCTTTGCAGGAACCTCGAACACTACTTTCTTCTTTACTGGTGCGCTGCGCGCACCTTGCTCCTCCACTACTTCTCGTAACTCATCTTCCTCATCATCACTCGCGTCCTCAACTGATGCTCTGGGTATATTTCTGATTGGTAACTTCTTATTTGCGCCCTCCGGGTTCTTGGGTTTATCAGAGCCGCTACGCATAACTCTGCCCGCGTTTCCCTTCATCAGACTCAATCGAAACCCTGACTGAGCGCAGCGTCGCGTTCGGCTTTCATAGTCGCTATTAACTGACGCTGTTCCTCTATCACTTCCTCAGGCGTCTTCGCCGATGCGTGCTCCTTCAGGAACGCCTTCTTACTCTCCAGCTCTTGCTGAAGTGCGCGTATCTGCTCCTCATAGGTCTCGTCCAAGGAACTGGCCGGTTGGTACATCTGCGAGTATACCATGCTAGGAGGCATACTCATGTACGGGGGATGGACGGGTGCCATATACGCTTGCTGCACGGGCTGCCCGTTCTTCTTATGCCATTCGTCGACGCGCTCTTTAATCGCGCGCGAAGGGTCCCAAGGTATCGATGACCCGTCAGGTAGCTGTAAGCGCCCCGCCTCTGTGATGACAATCCTCCCCGCTGACAAGTCTTGCTGCCGTACGATGCACTCAGCCACCACATGTCCCGTCTGCTTGCAGTAGAAGCAGCGAGGCTCCGGGCGTTGTTGGTATTGGAAGGGCCTAGGTGGCGGTCCACCAAAACTCGGTGCGCTCATGGGCATCATGGGGGCTACTGGTTGCACAGGCACCGACATCAGTGCGGCGCGCGCAGCCATGACATTGCGGATAATGTCCTCCAACTCTTTCTTACTCGACTCCTTTGACTTCGCCACTGTCTTCTCCACTAGCGACAAGGTATCCTTGAAGGAGGCGACGAACCCTTTCAGGTCCTCAATCTCTCCGCGCAGCGAACCAACATCCGCGGCCTCAGTCTTGATGGCGGGCACCGGCATAAGTCCATCAGTGCTATCGCGCCCTAGGCTCAGCGTAGTGCTTGGGTTCTTGGTACGGGCCATTTGTTCCGCCATCTCGGCTACTTGTTTGAGAGGGTACATGTCCTCGGTGCGCGCTTCTACCGTCACCCCAGTAGGTGCGGTGAACTGTATATTGCGCTCAGTCAAGAACTTGTCGAACGATGCGCGCGTCGTGTAATCAATGTCCAGTTTATTAAACAGACGATCCCTGAACCCCGCAGTGAGACTATTGGTGAAGTAAGTCACCAAGGTATGATTCGCGAGCAGGGTAGGCGCTTTCGTGAGCTTAGCGGCCTCGGCCAAGAACGCGCGCTTGAAGTCCAGCAACACCTGGAGGTCTTCCTCCGAGATGCGCTGATTCTCCTTGCAGAGCTTCTTGAGCCGCGCAATGGACCCTGTCTGAATGCTGATCACCTCCGGGTACTCGTTGAGAATCATTTTCTTGAGCTCCGCGTACCCCTTGGTATCATAACCTGGTAAATTCTTCCACTCCTCCGCCGTCTGCATGGGTACATATTTGATTACATATCCTCTCTTCTCATCGTCCTCCGTCACCTCCGCGCGCTTAAACCAATCCTCCAGGTCCTCGAAGTACCGTGGCAGCTCATCGCGCTCTGCAGCAGGATCGAAGCTCGGCGCGCCGCGCGCACCGCGTACTGGCATGGACATATCCTTAGGCATAGTTTCTGGTTTTCGTGGGGGTGAATTCCGTTCGCTTTCTGAAAGATCTGACAAGTCTCCTTCAAATATATCTCTCGCTACGCGCTCTGCCTCACTTTCGCTATTTTCCGCCGTGCGCTGCGCGGATGTCTTAGCAGTCCCAAATACTTCCGAGAATGGAGGAGGGGTGTCTTGGGTAGCTTGGCTATCAGAAGTACCGAATGGTGCGGTTTCAAGTGTAATATCACCGTCCACTAATTGGTCTTCTGATTCAATGCCAGATGGTGGTCCCCAAAATCCACTAGTCCCTACTCTTAATTCCGAGTCGCTTTCGGTGAGCGCACCTGGGATGCGCTGCGCTAATCCCTGAGTCTCGATCTGCAACTGCGCTTCCTCCCTCGCTCTTTTCTTTGCTTTTCTGTCTCGCGTCGGTGTAATTACCAACGGCTCTACCAGCTCAGCGTTTTTCTTGCTCCTCGTGGTTCTCTCGCGTGAAGGCACCGTTCCAAAGGATGGTCTGGCTTCTTCTGGCTCGGCGAGCGATGAAGGCGCAGGAAATTTGCCTCGCTTGTTACTCGTCCCTGTTTTATTTGAAATTTTTGTAATTTATTGTAATAGGCGCAAGCCGTAGTTCCCGAAACACTAATTGAGATTTCTGAACCTTCCCCTCGCGGTGGGCTCCAGATGAGAGGTCTACTGCGTGGCTAGACTTGAAATCGCGAAACACAACACACACACACACCCAGCGGAGCGAGATCCTATCCTTTAGATCGAGCGAACGCCCTCAACTAAACGGCTAGTATAATCTTTGCTCTGCTCTGGTTCCCGGTCTGGGCGTGCGATGCGCGCACCTCGTGTCCTCTAGTCTTTGTAATAGCAAGTAGTGCCTGCAAGTTCGTTTGTAAGGAGGGGTTTAATTCTAGTAAATCTCGGATAGAGCCCGGTTGCTAGTGGCGTGCGCTAGGCAAAATGATAAATGAAATAAGTTGTTTTAGCGAACGGCTTCGCTGCGCGCACTTCCGGGTCCGGTGACCTCGTATGATGCGCGGAGTCTCCAAAAGTCCAACAATCCAAGACTCTCCAAAGTCTTTCACCCGGTGGTGCAGTCTCACAGTCTAAACACTACAGTGCGAGTTTCCGTACACGGTTGTACTGACTCCTCACTGAGCTCTCCAATTGACCCGGTGGCCAGAAGCTATCCAAAACTCCTATGATTCACAAATACTTCACAGTTAAAACCCTAACAAAAGCTAAACACAGCCCGCTGACGGCCTGGGACAGAACCCAGCACACAGATCTAGTGGGTAGACAATTGCTTAAATTACTATAGACAAGGATACAGGTTTATATGCGATGCGCGCATGTGTACTAATGATATGGTGAAGTAAATACTAGCAACGCCGCGACCAAAGGTCCGCGATCGCATCCGGCTTCCTCTAGTGTTACAGCCCTTGGCATTCGCTGCGCGCATGTCGTTCGTTCCCTCGGGCTTTTGCGCGTCTTTTGATGCGCGCCGCCACGGTCACATGATGTGTGGACTTAGGCAAATTCTGCCTTCGCGATGCGCGCACATGAGATGCGCGCACAGCCCTTCACACCGCCCTTGGTACTCGCTCAGCTGTACTCACACCGCACTTCGCTGGTGCTTAACCGTTCTACGCCTCTTCTATCGCTCGCACGGATGACCAGACTATGCACTTTAGACTGTGCAGCTCGCTGACCGATCCCTCTCGCAATACGGTGCGTGCAGGCGCTTGTAGTCATAAAGCGCGCTGATAGCTATAGACTACGAGTCAGGCTTCACTCTAGTCCCTCTGTGTTTTCCCGCACGCAGCTATTCCACTAACGGACCTTCTGACTGTTTACACCCGTAGCCAAAAAGCAGCCCTGTCAACGTATCAGCAAGCTTTTTTCTTGTACATGAGCACCGAAATATATTACACTGTTCGCAGCTCACACCTGCAATCTATACCTATCACACTTAGACAGCCCCAAAACCCAGATCAAATACTGTATGAACTATCTGTATATCTCAGTATTTTGGCGGGGACATTTTACTGATCCGACATACTGCAATTTGTGTATAAATACCGTATTAATTATCCGCATATGACATACATCAAATCAGCAGTCATAGATCACAGTAGTTCTTCCCGGACTTATATGCTGATACATATTACTGCAAATCTTATGGGCTTCATGATGTCGCATCTGCTTACAGTATTCCATCCCGGACTATTTTGCTGATTCATACTACTGCAGATTTTAGGGGCCTCCCAAACGTCGCATCTTCCTTAGTGAATCATCATTTGCACACCATGTAAGTTCTCAAAACATCCAATGCGGCAATGTGCGCGCCTTATTAGCTGAGTTTCTGGTGGTTGATGAGGAAACATTTGAATGCCTACTCTTATTTGCTGGAGTCATGAAATCACAGTTCGAAGCATAGGGAGTCTTTCCTTTCTTCTGTGTGTCGACATGTTGACTACAAAGGCAATCAATACAGGGCGCATAACAGGTGTGAATTAACTGACAAATTTATTCGCGCCCACGTGTGAATAAGCTGACATAGACATGTGCGGTACCTGTGTGTGCCTGCAAACATGTTGAAACACTACTATTAAGATTTTACGAGGTCTCTTCAGGTCTCTTCCTACAGATAAGTATTATTATGTTTACAACAAACAACCACCTCCGTACTTTAGCTGTGTGGAGACTTCCGTGAGCTGCTTCCAGATCTTCTGCCGATGATGTCTTCTGCTTGTCTTCTGCCGTCGGCCTATGATTGCCTTTGTTCAACAGGAGACTCTGCAAAGATTTTGCACATAACACACCTCAGTCAAAAATCTGTAAATTATGAACAGAACAGCTTGCTTGTGGTTAGGTTCTGTGATTAACTTGGATCTACATTGAAAATGACAGGGACCTTTGCTCACCGGAATCACGACACAACTTATATCCAAAAGTAGTTAGACTCGGATAGCTTCGGTTGCCTAAATCATTTAGGTATGATTCTCGTGAGAGGCCGAACGCTACCCTGTTGTCATCCAGATGCGTGCAAGCCAGCAAAAAAAATCTATATAAAGGAAAGGAAACGGGGTTAGTATATCCATACAACACCAGACATTCACCTTCGACGCACATAACAAACATCCAACTAGTATTTTCTTCGCATAACACGTTATGGTTGAATCCGTGGATCCATGCAGGAGGGAGAAGGGATCTCCTATCGACTTGAACGTCAATATTGAATACCTCAAACTCAAGGAAGACTGCAGCGTGGACGCGAAGCTGCGTGTGTACAATTGACAGGAGGTAGAAAAGCTATGCATTGGACCTGGTTCATGGGTTTCATTCGTCGTCGGAGCACACGCAATGCAAACCGCATCATACTTCCATTTAATGCAGGCCATGGGCGGGCCCAACCTAGAGGCGGATGTGGGAAGTGTTGTTAAATGGGAGCGGAACTGGGTCTGGTTGCGGCTCAAACCAGTTGATGAGACTGCTGCAACTGCCGAGAACTCTATTCTCTTGGTGATGCCTGTAGATTGGGTCCGCCTAGGATTTTTTTGGCGGCTTTACCACGTCATATGTCGTCCATGGCTAGAAGCTAGTAAATTCCCCCCCGAAGGCTCCTCTAATGTATAGTCCATTCAATGGTGAGCTCAGTAGCACAACTGGTTGGTATTGGCAGCTGAAGATGATAATATTGCAGATCTTTCTTCTCCTACTACTACCTGGATACAAATCTGTGTCATAGGAAAGAAGTGACTGTCAATAATATGTATATGCTTTGCTTTGTCCTAATGGGTCCCGGTCATAACTTTGAAAATTTTTATGTATCATAGACCGGAGTATAGAGCAATATATTTTTAATCAATAATGGCCAAGTTTGAAGTTTGAAGCTCTCAGCTGGCTAACTTACTCTATGGATGCAATTTGCAGCCCTTTGGTACATGGTTATTAACTACAGTCTGTACTTGCTTCATTCATCCTGGACGGTTTTCCAAAAAAAAATTGACCTTTATACTATGGGCTGCACGAGGGGTGTGCGAGCTCACAGTGATGGCCTCGTGGACTCACAGCAACAGCATGTACGTCTACCGCACACGGGCACCTACCACGTTCTCATTAAACTTACGTACATACAGTAGTGAATCTCACATGAAATTTGCAGGTTTATCTACCTGTATATGATACACCAAATACAATGCCGCGTGTACTCACAGCAACGGGCATACGCATTTGCAGGACCAGCTGACTGTAAATATGTTTACAGCATACTGGTGCCTACCATGTCCCCGTCTCATCCCCGCCCCTCCGATACTCAGACCAATAGGGGTCTCCAGATGGTGTTAAGTTTGCACGTCGAATACTGGTTCGTTTGGAGTGTTCTTTGGTGCGTTAGAAACGTATAAACGAGCTAAAAACGTACCAAAAAACCGCTTTATAATGCGGTTCACCGTTCCGACGATATACAGCAATCTCTATTGGAACAGGCCCATTCCATGATCCATCCTTGTCTGCCCTAAGCCCAGGTCAGGATCCAACAAGGTAGCAGCCATCAAAACTGCCTGAGTAGAGTGAAGCCCAAGCATACAAGTAAAGTTGGGTGAGGGGGGTGGGGAAGACAAGAGTGAAGTGCAAGTGAACTTAGAGGACTTAGTCGACTTAGTGCGATATTGGATAGGCTTACATAATCAAATTATCGCACTATTTGAAGTACTTAAATGGGCATGTCACCCACATAATGTGTATAATTTTAATGTTTGAAAATCAACAATGAAGGTGGGAAAAGTCGTTCAAGCTGGCTTTATTTCCCCACGTTGCATGGAAATTCAAAGCATGCCAGGGCATGCCAGGACATGCCAAGGCATCTCATGACATCCTAAAGTAGTTAAAGGCCCCATCAATTGATGATCTGATCGCACTTTCCTAAAGTGCCCTCCGATCAAAAGTCTTTTTCGTGATGCTCCTCCCTTCTCCAGCGCACCATGTATGGCAGAAGCTCACCTCACAATACTTATTGGCAGGCCGCTATGTAATACTCCAGGTATGTGCTCATTTACTGTACATACATACAGCAATCGGTCTCACGTGAAATTTACAGGTACATCCACCTGTATATGATATACCGTGTGCACAGCCACAACATCTGCGCTTGCAGGACTAGGTGACTGTAATTATTACTTCTACCGTACACCGGTGCCTACCACATCCCCGTCCTGTCCCCATCCCTCCCCTACCCTTTTGTGTGTAGGGAACTAAGATCGCGATATGTATCGACAAGTTGCTATGTAAGGATGTCAGTCCGGAGTACTACAGGCAAAGGGGGTGTAATGCGGCCAAATACAGTGTGTAAATACAGCAGTGTTTCTCCCAAAATGTTTGCAGGTAGATATACCTGCACATGAAGCCCCCAGATACTGCTGCGTTGTTTCATGGCACCAATGATAGTCTTTGCAGGTTTAGATTACTGTGTTTCAAAATGGTGTCCAACCACATAAACTGCAGTCCATCTGCGTTGTGGTGGATCAGATCCTGGCAGTAACCGCTCTGTTAGAAAGTGAGAGCGTTCCCTGGTTGGTACAGTATTAGTCTCCCTATATAGTGTCGTGTGATCACCACTTTAGAACGTCGCTGTAGATGTATATTACTGTATTTTAGTTACTAAATTACTCTATGTTAAACCACTAATATGCGCATTGCAATGCGGGGTCCCAATCTTACGCAATGCATGGTGTATGTTATGCGCAATGCGGGGTGTAATAAGTCAGCATGGTAGGGCGCCCCTACCCTGGTTGACAATAACAAGTAAGTACTTACAAACGGATCACAAGCGCGCACTTCTACTTCCTGTACTGGAGTTGCGGTTGAAACCGACGTTACCACTTAACAGATAATTAGAAAATAGGGAGGTGGTGTACAGATCAATCCACGTACTGAGAATTGCAAGGGCGGTGGTGAGGATGGCTTTGAAGGATAGCATTGTTTCTTTCGATGAATTGGGGGGTTTATGCGTTGTTGTAGTTGAAGGCGCTCATAAAGGCCTCTTATACGGGATTGGGATGCGACCAGGCCAGTACGGTGAGAGTTAAAATGGCAGTACAATATGATGGATAAGGTAATTATATACTCTATCTGTGTGTGATACATTGTCATCCATAGAAAGCAGGACTATTTATAAGGTGTTATCTGGATTTATGTACATATGAATTTAGCACGTGCTTTCTATTTTCCTATCTTACTCTACATGCAAATGATAGATCCCGGTGTAATTTCTGCACCACATAAGCGTGCATTTCCCCCTTATCAAGGTTCGTATCAAGTATTGATTTAGCGCAAGTCCCCTTTTATCTCTGGACAGACGCACGCAGTTCTACTGAAGTGAGCCTGGCGGGGACTTCGGAGATGGGCGCTGGAGCGCGAAGTATACATTCCTGCGAGCGCACGTTAATTTATTTTTGTAATCTATGGATGTTGTATCCGATGTCAAGCAAATGTGGGTAGATACGGCTCTTGTGCTATGGTCATCGAGGGTGTGGTGTGGACAATAATAAACACACACCTATGCTCTCTCTTCTCTGATTACATAGGACTGCAGCGAGGCGGAGCCCAGGGCCGTTGTGGACGTGCCGAAGAGAGTAAATGGAGCCAGTACTACTATTTACGTGCACATGGTAATGCTAACTAGCAGAAATAGCCTGTGCACGGTTTCTTCTCATAAGCATGTGGTAACGTGCACAGTCGTGCCAAGCAAAGGTCATGCATATCACTTGCTCGGCAGCACACGGCACGGTGCAGCTGTATAATGCCACATTTCGGCGCCATGATGATGGATCGTACACCGTCATCGGCAGAGTTGAAGTCGGCGATGTAATCAGTAGATCATTTACGTCATGTGATTAGACCCGGAGCTGTATGCGACCTTGTATGCGACCTACATATGTGCGACCTGTATGCGACCATAGTGTGACTTCATATACCACGTTCTTTGAGACCTAGTTGTATGCGAGCCAAATGCACTGACAGAAGCCACACAAATACAACTCATATGTAACTCAAATGAGTGAATTTGGTTGTAATGTTGATTATGGTACCTTTCACATTTATAGAAGTAAAGTTGACTCGGAGGCCTACATTTTTTTAGATATCTTACATGTGTATTCTCTTACCATTAGCTTACTCAAAGGTATAACACTGCAACCATCCTTACTCTGTCATCATTTAAGATTGTTCAGAGTTCTAATCGAAGGGCACATCGGAACTAGATTTCCAAATGGATGGATATATATATATATATGAACGGGTTGAGTAAATTTCTTACCGTGTCCATTCTCTGCGCCATTTGGCAAGATAAGTTAAGCTCTAAATGTGTCTGTTGTCTATCTGATCACCTCATTTCCAGACTTGAAAATGATCAAAGTGTATGGACTCCTTGGGGAGGAAGACACCTCAGTTCAAGAAAAAATTAAATAAAGGTACATTGCTGATTAAGAAGACGAAATACATGAGTCTGGGCACTACGGACTTTTACAAATGTGGACACATGCTGGTGCTAGTAAGCAGATACAGTAGAATTGTTCTGTTCAGCATAGTAGTAAGTGAGTACTTATACAGAAAGCAGTTTAGCCATACATATTTAATTTGTATTGAATGAAGCAGAAAGGAAGAAGGACATGGTCAACGGCGTTTCACAATACGTGGAAATAAATTAGGTAAACTCTGGGACGCCGCGGCCTAGTACAGCCACAGAGCGCGGCCTAGGAAGCAGGTGCACAGTAGGTGTGTCCAACCCGCCTGTCCAACCTACATAGGATCTCGACTCAAGCTTGAATAGCCGAGAGTCTGCTCTAAGTTGCTTGGGGAGATGACATGAGTTGTGTTTGAGTGCTATGTACATTCTACTCTAGTGACCCATGCCGTACGCAGCCGTAGACTGTGGCAGCAAGCCGGTCTGCCGAGAAACACAGTTGCACCATGTATTGGTGGAGTCTACTAACAGCGCTTGTGCACAGTAGCACATGCTAGTAAGAAGCATTTGTGCACACATATTTTGTGCTAGTTGGCACTGGTACGTGCACATATGTGGTCGCATTAGGTGGTAAATGTGGGAATACCTTACAGAATCTATCCCATTGCATCAGTGACCATGACTGCCAGCCGGACTCTACTTACCTAATCCACCCGAGGCCAAAGTAATGCTCTGCCAGTCAAATAGGTACCAGATATTGAACATAGAAGAAAGGTATTAAAAAAGAGCGTGCATGGGTATGGTTGAAAAGTGCACCAAGGGAGTGCGTGGTGATGTGATCTTATCACGGGAATGTGTGGGAATAGCTGAGTCAGAACAATGGATCAACGTGTTACGGTCGGGTGACGGTACCCTCTTGACTTGCACGACGTGCCTTCGTTAGGATGGATCTCAGCTATCGACGCGACACGTCTGGTCCTTTCACCACCCAACTGGCTCCCGCTGCATCTTGTTAGGGTCAGCTGCTGGCCCACGCGTCTACCTGGGGAGGTGTTGGGCCGACCCTCTCCGATGTTCTCCGGGGCCTGGCGCAGCCCCTCTCTGGCCATGGCGCCGTGCTCGCTTCGGTATCACATCGACAGGTATGGAAACTTGCTTTCCCCCTGCCCCGTCCCGACCCTACGTGAACCTTTGCCCTGAACAAGTTCCCCTCGTCTCTCTCCCCCCCGCCAGGCACCTGTCCTGTCCCTGCGTTCCATCTGTCCTGGAGCAGACATAAATCACTATTCCCTTCGTGACGCGCGTCCGCGCTTGGCATACCTGCTTCCCTGCAACTGTCCCCCTCGCGCACGTCCCCTGGTCCCTCCCCTCCCGGCTTATCCCACCTGCAGAACGCGATCTCGATGTCCATCCTTCACCCTCTGCCTTGCAAAACTGTCCCTGTATGGCGGGCGCATCTGACTCCGTTATACCGTGCGGCTACGAGCTGCTGCCCTGCCCACCTGTCTGTTTTTGTCGATCTCATCGTGCATCGCCGAACACGCCGTGTCTAACTAGCGCACGGTACTCTATTTCATGCGCCCAGGTGCCCTTGTGATTCGGGGCGCGCAGACACGTTCAATCACTCATCGGATTGTCGAACCTAGCTGCATGCTTCCCTCAGGTTCCCTCCCGCTGATGCGTCCGTATCTGCTCCCTTCTGCTGTCCCCTCGGGTCCACCCCCCTGGTCCGTTCGCTCCCTCCTCTCCATATTTATCTGTGGTGCCTTGCTCGCTCTCAGGAGATAGGTCTCGCGCTGGCCTCCAGCTCAGCCCGTCCCCTCCCGTTCCACGTCCAGTTGACTTCACCTTCCGTCGCGTGTTCATCGCTGCCGCATATCCGCGTGGATCTGGCACGTACCCCGCGCATACGCGTATGAGTCCGCTTCGTCCTAGCCCAGAGTAGTACCGACCACCTGCGCCCTCCTGCTTACACTATGGCACATGGACGGGCTCACTACTGATGCTGTTCCGGAAGGATACTCCAGGCTCCCTGTCTGAATCCGCCGCTGCCCCCTGCGTACACACCTCGTGGAAGGTCTGTCTGCGTCACAAAGAGGGGGCCCTTCCTGTCTGCCCTCATCCGCTCCCCTGCTGCCTGTTGCGCCAGCCACCTTGTACCACAGAATCGTGCCGCTCGCCATTTCATGAATGTGCGCCTTCGCATGATCGCCTGGTTTGTCGTGACCATGCGCTGCAATAGCCGCTGCGCGGGGGGAGTGCAGTCTCTTTCGTGTGGATCTCGCCAGCTCTCAGTGTATCTATCTGTCTATGCCTCGCTCGGGGGTGTGCAGTATACGCCTGTGTGTCTCCACACGCACGCACCCTGTATCCTAATTCACTCCGACAGGGTGCCGCGCAGGCACGCGCTGAGAGGTCTGCCGCGGGGCTAGACTCGAATCACAAGACACACAAGACACACAACCCCCGCGGAGCGAGATCCTATCCCTTAGATCGAGCGACGCTCTTCAGCTAAGCGGATTATAGATGTCTACGCTTCTCCTGGTCCTCTCCGCTGAGCGGACTGTGATGTTTTAAGAGTCTTGTGAGTTCAATCCAGATGTCCGCTGTACAGTGCCTGCAAGTTCGTTTTTAAGGAGGGGTTTAATTCTAGAAGTCTCAGATTAATGTCTGGGCGACCTCCGCTGAGCGCAGGGTATCGATAGTAATGTATAGTTTTGATGGTGGCTCCGCGGGGCTTATTCCGCTGAGTGGGTTTGAGGTCCGGTGACCGATGCAGATGCTCACACAAGCTGGTATTCCCAATTGTGCCTCGCTCCGCTGACTATCCAAAGTTGTTCCGCTGGGACTGTCCAAAGTCCTATTCCGCTGAGGCTATCCAGAACCTCGTTCACCCGGTGGTGCAGTCTCAATTCACAAAACACTACAGCGCGAGTTTTCGTACACGGTTGCACTGACTCCCCGCTGAGCTCTCCAAATGACCCGGTGGCCAGAAGCTATCCAAAACTTCTATGATTCACAATACACTTCACAGTAAAGACCCTAACAAAAGCTAAACACAGCCCGCTGACGGTCTGGGACGGAGCCCAACACACAGATCTAGTGGGTAGACAATTGCTTGATTTCCGTAGTTACAATTACAAGTTTATATAGACGCGCGTTGTGTACTAATTTAGGTGGAGAGTAAATACTAGCAACGCAGGACCAAAGGTCCGCTGAGCGCATGTGCCTCCGCTGGGCGCTTTGATGGCTACTCCGCTGAGCGCGACCTGATCCTGTTGTGTTACCAGCCCCCGCCGAGAGACACTGTTAAAACTCTGCTGGGCGGTTCCGTCTTGGTCATCGAGGCCTGGTTACTGCTGCCAAAGTGCCCCAGCGGAGTCTGTGCTGTGTGCATTGTTTATTCCCTCGGGCCTCACACGCTCCAGCGCGCGCGCCACGGTCACCTGACGAGTGGACTTAGGCAAATTTCGCCTTCGTGATGTGTTCCGCTGAGCCCCTTTGAGACACTGTTTACACACAGTCCTGCTCGTCGCCTTTGATATTTTCCGCTCAGCTGTACTCCTGCCTTCCGCTGGGACGACAGTAACCGTTATGTGCTCCGCTGACTGCTATTCCGGGTACTTCAACTGTGTACTTATGGCTTGTACAGTCCGCTGAACCCCACACAACCGCCCGCTGAGCACACACGTGATGATTTGTGATGCACGCGCTGAGCGCTGAGACGGCTGACCAGGCTAGTCACCGCTCCGCTGTACCCTTGCACTCCAGCCCAAACCGCCCGCTGTGGCCACTTACAGCCTTGGTGTAAATGCAGGCCTGTCAGCGCGTCCTCCTCCGGTTCCCAGTACTGTCTGCGAGCACGGTTCACCTCGTCACAGAGACAGCGACGGCAATCCGGGTGAAAGATCAATCCGTGGACCGTCTGCTGCAGTCAGTAAAATGCCTATAGACGAGTTCTAGACGGTACCAAAGATGAGTGACTACGTGGTTCGCGCGAAGTTGAAGCTAATCCCAGTCAGCAGCATGAATATCCACGGATGAACAACGGGCAGTTTATGTCACTGAATCATTTAATGTGATGGCCGAGCTAAAAGAACATCAACAGAACGCCTTCAATATATATGGATTGAACAAAGGAAACGTCTCTTACCTCGTTCTCCCTTCCTTGTGATGCGAGCAGCGCAATGACAATCAGACTGCGCTGCTTGAGCTCAAGACCCGGGCGCGTCCATATTGTACCCCATGCGGCCTGTTTTGTCCATTTAATACACAACATGAAAGGGAGTGTCGTTGAGTTCGCACCTCCGTCGCCAGTTGCTGCATTGGCTTCATAAAATCCGACACGCTCTGTAGTCCCATCAGCACCTTCTAAATTGTATGCTATCATAGTTAACTAGAGTGCGTTACCTGTTTGAGCATGTTGTCGACAAATGCATCCCCCTGGAGTGATATGTGATTAGACTGTGGAGTGCGCATGAGCCACTGGCAACGCCCATGTGAGAGTATCTTGTAACAAAAAATAATTTCCCATATTAGGAATTTTTGACCGAAAGAGATTGGGATAGACCCCTCATCCTCAGAGCTAATGCAAAGTTTAACAGATATTCAGTAACACAAGAAAATGGAGGACACTAGTACAATCGCAAATGTCTAAAGTCCGTATGGAACCATATGAGGTCATATTACAGGCCTCTAATGCCGTCTCAATAATAATACCAAGTAAAGCAACTTGGCCAGCCAATGGCCAGCACAAATAAAACCTGACAGAGGATTCCTAAGTCGGCTATAATTTGTTTTGCTTTCTTTCTACCATCACCCTGCGCCATTCAATGCCACAACATAAACCAGCCATTATGAACAGTGTGCAAAATTTCAGCTCTAATGGCCAGCTATTCGATGACGACCCGTTGTGGCTGGATGTATCAATGGCGCGGCTATTGCCGTGTGATATCCCATTTCGGATGGACCTCACAAACACACTTGACTTCTACAAGGAACCCATCACGACTGATGACACATTGTCCATCAATGTGCCTTTACCAAAAGCATACCCAGTATCTTATCTGGCAGATACACGAGAGCATCAGGGGGGGCCAGTGCAGACCTTACACTAGCAATCCACCTCCCTGTCATTATTCACGATCCAGAACCATTTACACAGTCAGCCAAGCGCAGTTCACACTGTCGCAGGAGTACAGAGTCAACTAAGCTTCGGCTGGTCAGCAGAGTTTTGGGG
Organism: Stropharia rugosoannulata; assembly: GCA_028532985.1. Taxonomy (NCBI): domain Eukaryota; kingdom Fungi; phylum Basidiomycota; class Agaricomycetes; order Agaricales; family Strophariaceae; genus Stropharia; species Stropharia rugosoannulata. The sequence goes on from JANCIK010000005.1 coordinate 182,571, forward strand.
AAGTAACGCGTCCATGTACCCATGGCATGGCCACTCCGGTCGCGATGCGTCTGGTCACGCGTTCGACGCGTCGAATGCTCCAGCCCGCATCACATCCGGAGAGCCCGGCCCCGCCGCGTTGCCGCATCCGCCAGTTTTGGTACCGTCGCAGCCTCGAGGTGGGACAGGTTCACCACATCACAGCAACGAGAGGCCGACAGTCCGTACTTTCTCCCCGAGAACCACAGAAATCGCAGAACATCCAACAAGACTCGCAGGTCCTTTCACTTACGTCGCGCGTAGTCCTGTTGCGCATGGTCATATCACTCCCGCACGCCAGCGCGCATTACGCGCCATGCGCAGGGAGCTAGATCCGTTGAGTGAACTAGTCTGCCGTTTACATCAACAGAAATCTGGTAGAAGAAATGGGATATGTGGACACCTCTGTGCTGACGCGCACGCGTTGAAAGTTCACCTGACTTCCGACCACAAGATAACCAACAACAAGAACAATAATCTGCACATGGTGTGTCCATGGGTTCTCGAGGACGTCAAATACGATGGTGCAAGGTATATAAGTGAGGACGATGTTTGTTATAAGAAGCTTTTAGGGTCAGGGCAGCTTATAAGGCACATCGTTGAAGTTCATGGAGGGAAGAAGCGTCCTGGAGGAACGAAGAACCTCAAACGAGCTGATCACGCTCGTGCATAACCCTACTTGAGGGTGAAAGTTGAAGGGGCGACTAATGTGCACGCTAACTAACAAGAGCGAGCTGGCCCTTTGCCAAGTAGAAGGAGGTGTGCGGTAAAAATAATAATCTAATCCTCCACTGATGCTTGCGACGTTGGTTTTCGTAATTGATATATAATGTACATAGCTTGACTTAATTCCTTTAATGTTAAACATTTAATTGCAACAATTTTATCGACATGAAATGCATTATTCTACAAAAAATCGGAGAACATAACGTGGACTGTCTTATAACTTCGTTAACTTGATAAGTAGATACAGTATAATTTCAGGTTTTCCGTATAGAGAAGCCACTTGGCCAGGTATTGCGAGGCCACTTTCCGTTACCACGAAAGGACAGAAGGACCACAGCCAGAATAGGAAGTCATGATAATATCACGCCGTGTTAGGGTCAACGCTTGTTACAGAAATTTCAAAGCCAGACAAACAAGCGACAGCCCAGGTATATAAGGCCGACATTGTTCTCGTCACCCACCTGTTCCAACTATCCCCCTCCTCATAAAGACCCCCCGTTTACAGTACGCGCATCTGCCTAACATCCTATTGACGCGATTACCTCAGTCTATTAGCTCTCTTACTGTAGGGTAGCCATCCATGATGGATGTGGCAGGTATCCAGTTCCAGTCTAGTGCACAGGCATACCCACAATATTGAGGAGCTATCACAAAGTGTTGGGTAAGCTTTAGCTCATACACCTACCCACTGCTCTTTCTGAGGATGAACCCAGGCATAGTTCACGATACGAAGTCAACTGTAAACCTTACATAGAACTCACGTGGAACACTGAGTACAGCGACGTCAGTGTGGCACAACCAAAGCGTCCCTGTACAAAACAGTAAATCTATATGGGGATATAGTGGTACGGCCAATGGCCACTGGCCAAACTACCTGCCTGAATTGATACCTTTGCTTGCAGCATGGTACTGTCACTCTCAAAGAGGACGGATTACATACAGCGACATCGGTGTGGCACAACCAAAGCATCCCCGTATAAAAATAATTAAATCTATATGGGGATATGGTAGTATGGCCACTGGCCTCTGGCCAAACTATTCGAAAGCAACGGCCACAACAAGATGCAGATGTTTCATATGGTGAATATCCAATAGCAGACCGTCTCTATTGTCATTCTGAGGGCCAACATTGTGATTTTGAGTGCTGACGAGCTGTTTAACCAATTCAGGAAAATAGGACGGGGAATCAGTTACTACATTTGCAGAAAGGTTGTGTTTTGAGTTGCTTTGGAGAACACCTACGGATGGTATAAATTCTGGTCCTTGGAGTAGAGAGTGGCTCATCCTTCTTCTTCTTTCATCCCATCTACGACGAGGTCGTACAAGCCACTAACGGGTCACTGTCTGACGAACTTGCGGTGTCAATCCTTGCCCTGTCCTCCTCTTGTCTTCGGCTCTACATTCCTCAAGTAGCATTTCATTTTTGGTACACTTTATAATGTCTTCATATCAGAACAACTCAACAGGATACATAGTTTTCACCGACGCTGAATTTCAGGACTTGCTGGGAACCCAACCCGACAGCAGGAATTCAAATCAACTTTATGCAGAACTACCAATGCCATTGGTAACTTCTGAACCTTCATATCCTTATGTAACAACTAACAACCTTTCTTTGAGTAGTTTCTCCTCAAATTCTGTTGGGGGTGCAACGTCGTCAAGCCACCGGCAGGCGTGTAAATCGCGCGACGCAGCGCGTCACATGGCAGACGTGTCAAGCTCATGTGTTCCCCACCTTGGCACGTGCGGGATGAAGTGCACCAGAGGTGGCAGGCTAAGTATTTGTGGGTATGAATTTGTCGGCTTGGATGACATAGACAACCACTTGATACGAGTTCATCGTATCCGCAACAACAAAAACGACAAGGTGAGTATCAAATGTGAGTGGACTGAAACCAGTGGGGTGACAGAGTGTAGTAAAGAGATGGCCGGCTCTGGGAATTTACTAAGACATATCAAGCAGGTGCACTTGAATTTAAGGCGCGGTGAGCACAGTGTCAATCAACATAAATCAGTGCCCAAACCATATGACAGAGCTAATGAATATTCTTCCCCAAGTCAATTTTCAGATGCCCTGGTTAGCGACCAGTACTCCCGTCAACCTTGGGAGAATACCTCAAATTTTGAACACTGGGATCCGCATGGGCAACAGCAGCTGCCCATTATTCAATACAACCCTGACCAAAAGAAGAAACGAGGGCGTCCGTCACATAATAGGTAAACATATACTTTGCTTTCCGTTTCATTGCAAGATTACATTATCACGCATTAGTATTTACTTTAGAGTATACTTCACATAGAGTACATTGGACTATTTACTACATATACCTTCGCTAATTTTAATTATCCATTGTTACATTAATTCACTCTGTAGACTTAAATTGTATAAATAATGTTCGATTTATATCATCTTCATAATCTTTGTAATTAGCATCGATATGTGTCATGGCGCAACGCGCGAAGCACGCTTAGGTGTGGATGCGGGATGGGCAGGGCGGGGGCAGGACGCATAGCATAGTATACACAAGAAGACACTGAAGACGGCGCACCCAGGGCACAGATGGCAGGGAGCAGGAAGGTAGTTGTGGTGTCTGTGAGTGTCAAGAGACAAAGAAGATGTATGGGACAGCGGGGCGGTAAGGCAGTGCATCCTCACGTAGATAGTGAAGGGACAATAGTTGTAAGACTCTGAGAATGCAAAGCTGGACGGGAAACGCACGCGTCCCGAATCAACAGACCAACACGGGGTCGAGACTTGAAGCTTGAGCCCTTGAGGCCTTGAGGGACGTGTACTTGCCTCTGGGCGATATTCAGAGAGGGAAGTGGGTGTATGCGGGCACGGGCCGACTGAACACAGCACATCTATTTTCCGTGCATGTTACGAAGGAAGAGACCGTAGGACCGCACGGCGCAAGTCCGAGAGGGTGGTCGAGGGCGTGTATCCGTATTTGCCCGCCTCGTTCCAGGCCTGGGTGGAAGCGTGCGAGGGGCGTACCCATAGTGAACAGTGTAGAGGACGAAGCGAGACGGTGTTTACTCTCTTTTTTGCGGTAACCATACTCCTGAGAGGCCAACACAAACGCGTGCAGAAGGAATGAACGGACTGGGGAGCGCGAAGCCTGGTCCGGACGGAGTGTGTCATCTTCGGCGTGGATAGGGCGCGAGGGGTTGGAATAGGATAGGATAGGACAAGACGCATAGCCGCCTATGCAGGGAAAAACAATGCGGATAAAAATGGGAGGTAGCCAAAACACGGACAGGACCCGTCGAAGCGGGCACAGCATAGGCGGACACATGAGCAGAATGCGCGGGGAAGAGGCAGGGGGGGGTGCCGGAGACCATTGCAGAGGGTCGGGTCAACACGTCCACCAGGCAGCAGCTGCTGCCGTTGAGCCTGTGTCTTCACATGACGGTGGGGTTGACGCGTTGGCGGGTGGGAGTTGAGGGCACGGGCCATACAGGGAGCACGGGCAGCCCATGCGCCCTGCGACGGAAGAGGACAACGAGGGTGAGGCCTTAGTTCAATCAATGAAGTTCATACGCAGATAGTGTAAGCCGTTGCGCCATAGAAACGCAGAGCGCAATAGACTCATTCCTGACAGAAGATTGGTATGCAACGCAACGCAAGGGCTGGGTCGGAATCGTTGAAGAGGACGAGGTCAAGCTTCAAGCCCAGTGAAAACGGCTTCCGCTGTGGTCCGCCGGCGGTGCCATTTTACCGACATAAACAGCTCATTACTGACCTGTCCTGTGCTGTCAGAAATGCCACGGATAGCTTTCTGCCGTGGTCCGGGCTGTACCGAGCTTCCGAGCTCCTCTGACCTCATCAGAGAGCTGGCCTTTGCCTTGTGTAAATAATCGTACCATTATTCGTTGCTCATTAATTGAATGATGCATGAGTCCGGTCTGAAGAAAGAAAGCAAACGTCTGTGTGATTCACCAGTTTCCCTCTCACTATTGCCACCCCCCTTGTATATGCCATCCGCACCAAAGCCCTGTCCTTGTCCGAACTGCAGAGGGACTCTCAGAGATGCCAGAACTGTGAAAGCACATGCTGCAGAACAAGCCCGCATATCTGCAGATCAAGAAAGCCGGCGTCGCTTGTACGAAAGATCTGTTTTGGATGCTGCTAAGGGAGAAAGCAATGGTGATGCTTCTGAAAGCGAGGACAAGCCTGGCGATGATGAGGAAGGGACTCCCAGACCATCTAAGCGAGTTCGGGTAGATGGTAGTTTGTCGGACTTTAGTGAAAATGATGTTTGTCTTTTTGTTCTTAATTCCATCTCACATCCAATTCATTACTGATAAATCTATATAGTATGTACATGGTGCTGGTTCTCTAGCTAGTGATGCTATAAATCCACCAGAAGAAAGGGAGGATGTAAATACTGTAGAGCGCACTTGTGTAGGTTACTATAACTGCAATAGCAACAATGTTACCAGTTTAACATACTTATACTAGTCATTGGATTCAAATAACATGTCCTCATCTGAAGAAGAGTTGGAGAGCGAGAAGGAGAGCAAGAAAGATGTCTCTGATGAAGACACAGGGGGGGTTCTGGAAGACCAGACTGAGGCTCTTCAAAACCTTGCTCATGTCGCACTGGACCCTGTCCCCCAGCCAGATGGAGATGATGAGCTTGATGAAGATGCTCCTTTGCCAGCACCTTGTATTGAGCATCTCAACCTAGCTCAGGAGTTTATTAAGCAGGTAAAAAATGCTACACTCGACAATGGCAAACTCGATCCTGAAGCCACTCACCGCCTTCGACACCCTACTGAAGCTACAGTAGATCTTTCCGATCCTGATGTTCGTTTCTCTCTGGATCTGTACATGTCTTGCAGCAATGCCTCCGAAGCGACTTACAACAGTGTCAGAGATACCATTAAACGAAGATTTCCAGACCTGGAAGTTCTCTCCCACTACGAGGCTAACAAATTTATCTCAGATGCAACCGGCATAGTCTCGGTAATGGACGACATGTGCATCAACTCATGTCATGCATTCACAGGCCCACTTGCAGACCGAGAGACATGTTATACTTGCGGTGAGCCGCGTTACTCCACTGCGGGTAACTCTACGAAGAAAAAACCAAGGCAACAAATGTGTACAATTCCACTGGGGCCCCAGATTCAGGCACTGCAACAATCAGTACATGGGGCAAATGCAATGCGTTACCGTGAACAGAAAATTCGCCAGTTCTGTGATGGGTTTGAACACTTGGAAAATGATCTGGATGCAGTTTATGACGATATCTTCTGTGGATCTGATGTACTCGACCTTTGCGAAGAGCTTAATCTCACTGGCGATGACACTACTGTGATCTTCTCTATAGACGGCGCTCAACTCTATCAAAATAAAAAGTCCGACACATGGATTGCTATTTGGATTGTCACCAACTATGATCCAAAAACCCGGTACCGCTCCAAGCATGTTTTGCCAGCTGCAATCGTTCCTGGTCCAAATAAACCAAAGCTACTGGACTCCTATCTTTTCCGCACATTTCACCATGTTTCTGCTATTCAAAGAGAGGACAATGGTACTGGAATCAAAGTCTACAATGCAATCAAGGCAGATATAGTATCATCTCATACTGTAGTGCTTTGCAGCACAGCAGATGCAGTTGGATTGACAGAACTGGATGGCCGCGTTGGACATCATGGAAAGAACGGCTGTCGAATAGGCTGTCCCTTTCAGGGCCGTCACAAACCGGGCAGCGGCCACTACTTTTCTGCTCACTTAAAACCAAATAACTATTCTGTCGAAGGCTGCGACCATGGGGACTTTAATTTCCGACAATTTGAGCACCAAATATCGCCGGAGGTCTATGGTCAAAACCTTTCTAAAGTCATTAACTCTGCAACTCAGGTAGACTATGAATTAAACCGCAAACAAACTGGGATATCAAAGCCATCTATTCTGAGTGGCTTGCCTTCATCATATATTCTTAGCCTTCCTCGCTGCTTTACTCTTGATAGTATGCACCTGGGTACAAACATCATGGAAGCCATGCTTAAATTGTGGCGTGGATCCATAAAATGCGAAGATACCGATAGCAAAAAGGACTGGGAATGGGCTTCGATGCCTAAGAAGAAACAGGTCTGGAAAGCTCATGGTAAACTTGTTGCTGCAGCTACTCAATATTTTCCATCTTTCTTCCACCGCCCTCCTCGCAATCCAGCTAAGAAGATCTCAAGTGGTTACAAAGCTACAGAGCTCTATCTCTATGTGCTTGGTCTTGGGCCTGGTTTTTTTCGACAGGTTCTTCCGAAGAAGTACTGGCAGAATTTTTGCAAGTTAGTTCGTGGCTTTCGCATTATTATGCAGCGCTCAATTACAGGAAGACAGGCAAAGGATGCCTACCTCTATCTTGTTCAATTTGTTGAAGAGTTTGAGCATATCTATTCACAGCGCCGCGTTGACCGCCTTCATTTCAACAGACCTTGCTTTCACACTCTTCTTCACGCAGCACCGGAGATCTTCCGTGTTGGAAACGCCATACACACAGACCAGTTTACTATGGAGCGGGCAATTGGAGAATTTGGGCAGAATATTCGGCAGCCATCAAATCTGTATGGGGCTTTGACTCAGCTTGCACTTCGGAAAGCCAGAATTAATGCGCTCAAAGCAATTTGTCCTGAACTGGACTATGATCTAATTCCACATCTCCCTCGCTATGCGCACGACATGGGTGACGGATATATACTTCTTTGGCCCTGTGAAGATAAAGTGCATGAGTTCCCTGCAGAGGAAGTGGAGGCTATTCAAGCTAGATGCAATGTCACAAAGAGCCAGAAGTGGGGGCGTGTACAGTTGCCAAATAGACAGGTTGCAAGGAGTGTGTATTCAGAGAACCGGCGCTTAGCTGAAAACAAAAGAAACACAAGAAATGTAAAGGTATGGCTTAGCCTCTAGTACTCTATCAAATTCATTAACTCCTCACAATGCTTACTTAGTTTGAGTTAAATGGAAACACGGAATTTGGTGAAGTTCAATTTTATTTCCTGGACAAACCACGCCACTACAACAATCAGCAACCTGAGCGTCAGCAATGTGCATATGCGGTCATCTCACAGTATGGGCCACCAAATCAGCTTCTTCTTCAAGAATCCTTTGGTACGCTTTATGCCTGCCATTATTTGGGCCAGGACAATCTTGTTTGTATCCCCCTTTCATTCATAATTTCAGTGGTGTCAATGCAGCCACTTCCCCATGTGAATGGAGATCCAGCAAACATGTGGTTTGTAGTGGAGAAGAGTGGCCTTGACGATGCACAGCTTTTTGGGTATGAAGATGGGGGGGCAGAGATAGATGAGTAAAACAAGAGTAAAAGACATATCTTGATTCAAAAGAACTGTAGCTTGACTGCAGCAGTCTTAAATATTGTACAGCACTGTTGACTTGTATATACTTACTCACACTTAAAAAAAAATAGCTACATTCTATGCACATGCTCTTATCTGAAGTTGTAATGAGCAAGGGGGCAAGCTGCCAATGCCGCAACGCGTTTGCAATGCGTGGTGCGCGATATGCATGTGTCAAGCACGTGATGCATGACTTTGTTGATGATATTGATATGCACGTCGGTTTCCTTCATGCCACTACCACATTGCCGGTCGCCATACGCAGAGTTCTGCGAGGCAGCTGGCATTGTGGTTTGGCTCATTCCCCTCCAAAAATCGCCCGAGCTGAGTCCAGCTGGTAGTTTGCCATTAACTCGTCCTCACCCTCGTCCTCGCCCTCCTCAACCACCTCTAGTACTACCGGTCCTATTTACGGAATTCCTGGTCAACAAGTAAGGCTTTCTTAATTTAATGCTCCTTCACACTGACATTAAAACATCCCAGGACGCCTGCATGCACTGGTCCTGGCCCTCGTTGCGGGCCAGCATCTGCACAAGTGAGCTCGAGCAGGCTGAGCAAAAGCCGCAGGCGTACGATCAACTAGCGGACGCACTTGTTATTGACGAATGTGCGCACTCAATGTGCGTGTCTGTCTGAAGTTCGTAGCACCTCTCCCCCAGCGCAGATGTCCACAAGTGAGGTAACTCAGACACCCTTGTTCTGCGTACTGGATGAAGCACAGCACGCAGTGACTCAGCACAACTCGTCCTTCCGTTCCGACCACAACGGGGCTCATTGGCCTATTTTGCGTGAAATAGTCAAGGCTTGGGAGGAATAGACAAAGCTACTTGCATCGAAGGCTGGTTCAAGACCAATTGAAAGGGTTTGGTATTGGCTACATGGCAGGTCTGTGTTTGCCGTATTTTAACAGCTAGTCGCTCATATACTGTAGGTACCGCGTCGCCACGAGATATGTCACGGAGCTGCTACTCGATGTCTTCAAGCGGCTGCATGGCCTGTTGAATGCGTACATCCACCACTTCACAAACTTCACCATAACTGGCGCACCCCACTTAGTCAAGCTGGAGGGATCAGAAAGTCTGCCCACCTTCTCCCAATACTGCCTTGATTTTTCATCGTGTACTGCCTCAACATGCTGCTCTCCACGCACTGGCGGGTCAGTGACGTGTTCACCTTCATTGATGTACCTCCAGCGCGGAGTGCTCTAGATGCAGAGCTCGTCGCACTCCACCGCATTGACCTCGGTGGTACGAGCGCAGAGGAAAACATGGTGCGACACTTTCAAGCCACAGGACCTTCCGTGACACTCAGGACAAATGCGAAGTCGCCTGAAAGCACCCTTGCGTGGCCCGCCCGCCCACCAAACAAACTCACTGATTTGCTTCCCCCATAGCTCCATGGGCCCCGATCTTCTCTTTGTGCTGCGCCTGGCTGATCACGCGGACAACCCAGCATCGTGCAAGCGCCTGCCGTCAGGACTCAGTTGTTGGGTGGGGATGGTATGGGTGGCGCCACCGGTCGGATGTGGGGATCAGCTCACAGGGACAGACTGGTGCAAGTGCAAGTGATGCAGAGAAGGGGCGCGGGCTGGAGAGGGATACATATGGGTGCTGGCATGTATGGGTTTAGTGGTCGAGGGGGCGGGGTTGGGCAGGTTGGTTCCCAAGACATGGGGCACACGGCAGGGTCAAGGTTGTTCGGGGCAGATTCAAAGACATGGAGCATTCTGTAGGCAGATGGATTGCAATGTACGTGTATTTAGAAATACAAATACATTTTATGTTTTCTACCAAGTACTGAGTACAATATTCTAATCTATCATGGCCCCGACACCCCGAAGTATTTCTTAAGCTCTTCTGACACCACTGGCCCTTCTTTGTGAAGCTGCTGTACCTTTGGATTCCACTCTGGATCAGATTCCGTTACAGAGGTATATTCTAGCTCAGTACTATTGCTTTCTGTGGCAATAGCAGCATTTGGTTCTGGTGAATGACTGACATATGCTTGACTTTTTTTCTGCTCTTGACGAAGCTTGTTCCACGCTACAAAAGATGGAAAGTCCCGCTCAAATTCTTCCCATTCTGCATCTCGTCTAGCCCAAAACTCTGTGTTCTGAAGAAGCATCAGTTGCAAGAAAACCCAAAGTAATCACATAAACTTACTAAACTGCCAATAGACGAATCTGCATCGTTGCTATCATGGCCGCTTTTTCTAGTATTCTTCTGCCTGTATTTAAGTGTCTGCTGTTTCGGCCGTGGGCTCTCTGGTACATATGTATGCTAAAACTTAATAAGCCTGATTTTATTGCTGGATAAATATGATTTTATCTTTAGTTCCTCTTCGTCTCGTGCTTCATTTATATCTGAGGTAGATATGACCTCATCGGAATCAATTGCATAGCACGCCGACCAGTCCCAATCAGTATCCTTAAATAAAGAAGATATAGGGACATTGTATGCCAGCATTAGCTCTATGCGTAACTGTTACAGTGGACTAGGAAAGGAACGTTGCAGGAAAGTACTAGTAATCTGACATGGTACTTTCTAGATTAAAAAAGCATGTGATCTTGCAGTGCTGGGAAACACGTCCTAAAGCGCGTCCTAAATTGCTTTCCCTTTTCCCCCTGCCGCCTCCGTCTCCCAAGTATCTCTCTCAATGGATCACTTTAGCAACATTCACAGATACAACTTCCCGAGCTACAACTCTGAGCAAGCTCAGCATTCGCAGGGTATGCATCAAGGCAGTAGCAGCTCTGACATGGGGAACAGATTGGTAGCGTACCTTGTCCCTGAGATTAGTACATGCCAGTTTTACTCAAAAACTTATTCAAAGCACGAGAGAAAGGCTATTACATCCCCCACCACACAAATGTTTGGAATATGTCACCAGAGCGCGGCGTCTCCACCTAGCTTCGATTTGCTTGCTGCTATTGGAGCAGCCTCAAAGGAGAAGCTACTTGCATCAGAAAATCAAGTGTACTCACAGCTTCTGCATGATTACATGCAAGTGAAGGCAGAATTGAGTGCAAAATGGTTCTGTGTTCTAATTATATGTGCATATAGCCAGACTAACTTTTAGACTCGCAGTGATATCATTACATTCTTAAAAGAGAATAGCCGCGCCATATCCCCGGTTGAAACAAAACCACCATCGAAATCAAATACCCACGAGCATGGCTCCTCATCTTCTTTGTTGCCCAACCAGTCCGTGTTTTTCGAGGCCAAGCCCGATATTCCACCATCTCCACCTGCCCTTAGTCGAGACGACTATGATGACACCAAGTTCTGGACAATTGAAGAGTGGAACGACTTCCAGGCTGAAGAGAAGAGATTTGGTAACGAAGTCCCTCGTCTCGACTTTCTGACGAATGAAGAAGGTGAAGTTGTTTCTGCCATTCGGAAGAAAGAGTTTTATGATTGGTTTTCTACTCTGGCCGCCTCTCTTTACCGTGTACGTGAAGAGCCGAAGACCTGGAAGAAGAAGACCAAGTTTGCGACGGACTTCATCTCAAATTCCATGCGGGAGAGGTTCATTGAGTTCCGTCTTTGCGAAGGTGACTGGAAGGTGGATAGATATGGCTGCATCAAGTATTCGGACTGGTTCAAGGGCCCTCGGTCAAGAGGACAGCTACAACGTGAGTACTTGAGTTGCAGCTAGTTTACTGTTACTTACTTTCACATATAAAAATTTCAGGGGATAATGCGGCATCAACCAATGTTAAAGCTATGATTGGGACAGGTAAACGAAAGCGTCAGAGCCAGGAGGAGGAGGATACAGCAAACCACATACCAAAGAAGCCCAAAAAAGAAAAAGCCGTTATTGCGGTCAGCTCCGATAGTGAGGATGATGGAGAGGTGGTACAATGCCGCAAAGTTCGCAAAAAGGTGAGTTTTATGCAGCACTTCTAAGGGCTTTATTCACAAAAACTAGTCTCCTACCGCCGTTGCAATGCCAGGGCCTATAGCAACCCCAACTAGCTCCATACCCCTCAATCAGCCAGCAGCACACCCATCACAGCAGATCGAACCACCAACGGCTGCAGAGGCGGCTCCGCTCATACCATCAGAGCTAGCCAAGGCTCCCGAAAACTCGCCCCCGCCATCTCCTCCAAAACCAGCAAGCGTCCTTGCAGACTCAGAGACAGTAACTGAGCTAGCTACTAGTGCCGCCAATGCACAGGTGCTTCTTACTGTTGGTCCTCAGGGAGCGCCAATTGGACAATTCACCCCGCCTGCAGCCGTCTGCGTGCAGACAGCCTTGGCTCCAGAACAGCCGGTTGTTTCAAATGCTCCGGAACCGGTGGTTATGGAGGACTTAGCCGCATCTGCTTCATCCTTGGATGCTATAGCTCCTGCTGCTGCAGTCCCTAGGCGCGGTAGGCCTCATAAGGTGAGTTTTTTCTCCTTGCCGTCAGCCCACATAGTCTAATCATACAATTTCCATTGAAATTTCATCAGACGAACCCTCTGTAAGTGTCGGTATATTGTTTAATGCAGACTTTCTGATTTGATTTGCTTTAGTCTAAGTATCACAATCCCACCTCCTAGCAACGACATTCTCGCACCAGTTAGTGAGTCTACAGACCCAGTAGACTCAGCATCTGGGTCGGCCTCGAAGAAAAAGATAATGAAAGCATCAGATGCACTCACAGCTCGGTAAGTCGGCTCATACCACATATATTTCAGTGTCTTTCAACTCATATACTACATAGTAACTTGTATGCTATCGACTATCTCAAAGACCATCAGGTCACAAAGGCCGAGTTCAAGACTGTCTTTGATAGCCTGGACAAAGAGACGCTAAGGGTAAGTTACATACTAGTCAGACAATTAACAGCGGCTAATAGTACTGTTTATAAGAAATACAAGGATCTTGCACGGGAAAGAAAGAAGGCTGTCAAGAAGTAGCAGCGTAAGTGGGCCGCTTCAGTCCCTCTTATGTGCTCTAATTAAATGTCAGGGTTGATCAGCACACAGCGGAGATTGTCGGTGTACAGCGGTACTCGGAGGATGTCAGAAATAGTCAGATGTCGTCAGTAGAGAGCAGACCACAGCAGAAATATAATATGTTTTTTAGATCAAATTGTATTAAAGGAAATCAGAATACATCAGAGAGCATCGGAGGACATCAGATTACAAGCCGTATATATCAGATATAATCAGACTGTGAAAAATATCTGGCTCTGTTCAGAGCAGATTTTCTCCGAAAAGGGAGCAAACGTACCGACGACATCTGACTAGATCTGAATTGCAGATTTCGTCGGTTTTCGTCGGATTTGCTCGGAAGCCATTTTCACTGGGCTTCAAGTCTCAAGAGGGTTCCGTCACACGCGTCACACCGACTGTAACGCGCCTCAGATCCACGGGCCGAACCCAAGTCCCACGGCCGCGTTCGCGCGTCGCAAGCTCCACTTCTTAGCTTTATCCTCTACATGCTGGATATGAGGAAGGACATTCCATCTGCCCCCGACCGTCTATGGACGAAACACTCTGAGGACTGATGTGTTCAATATCACTATACGTGGACTCTCTTGCCAATCCACCATCTTCAATTAACTTATGTGAGAATTTTTATCTCTTACGCTTTGTGTCATGAGCCCGTGACGACAGTCTGGTTGGATGCAGCCACAGACTCATATTAGATTGCAGAAATTCAATCGGCAGTGTATAAGTGACATTTATTTAGAGACCAACATCACCATATGCAGTGCCAGGTTTCTATCAATTTTTTTGGATGAAAAAACAAAGTACAAGAATCAGATTAATGAAGATGAAGTAATAAAGGCAGTGTGTAATGAAAGTATGTGTGTGTTTGTACAAAATGTGTCGTAAGATATGTATCGTCAAGGGGCGTAGATGCTCGTCAAGAAGGTCAGACCCGGAAAAAAGGTCCCTGTAGACCAATTTATGCCTCCTTTCCATATTATGCGGCCCCAGCTCACAGCGACGAAGCATCTCCACGTTCTTGTTGACGCATCGACAGGCTTACACGCCAAGAACACCATCATGTACAAGCTGCACGAGGCTCGGCGCTTGCCACCCACCTCGGGTATATCTCTACGCCAACAGGGACAGAAACCATCGTCAATGATGCAGATGCCCAAAATCGTGAAAGTAGACAAATTATGAATGGTTAATTGACTTTGGGAATTTTCAGTCTGCATCGATATTGGTGAGCATCGCGGGCCTCCTCCAGAGTCGGGCACAGCCAGTCACCTCTGTATCACTACGAGGGAAGGCTGCCCAAGAGGACTGTACCCTAGTAGAAAGTCTCATTACACAGTTCAATTGCCCGGTGTTATCTGTGGGGCCAAGCGGTAACACACTAAGTACACTCTACTATTGTGCTTGTGTAGCAGCAAATATATCATGACCCATTGTCCGCCTGTCAGATAAAAAGATAGGTTCCAGATAAATCTATCCTATTAGCTGCTTTAGAAATACCAGTATATTGATTTGAATGCGACACACTCCCATGCCGATAAACTGTTATCTACAGTACCCCGCTTTAGAATGCATACAAATGCCACTTGTTGCCACACCGTGGTCACCATAAACGCGGTACACTTTAATACTCAACGCACAGACGTGCGTCCCCAGATTGATTTATCTCATTATTATAATAATAACTGGTTCTATAATGTCAATACACAAGCATAGTTAAGTTAAAATTAGCGCACTTACTCCCCGACACTTCCGAATGAACATGCCCCAGTCACTGATGAGTCGGAAATGGTAGGGGCAAAAAGCCATGACCAGTGCATGACCATGTGTGGTACTCTATGTCCACAAGTATAATGCAGAGCGCATTCATGATAGATATACATATCTTTCATAATCCAGAGAATTCAGAATTCAGATGAGACACACATCCGAGTTGAACAGTGCGAGGTGGGCGACGATGGTCATGACATGCATATTCATGACCAGAGTAGAATAGAGCACTCTGGAAAGCATGCGCAACGCGCCCGTGAAGGGAGGAAGGGCCAGTCGGGGGCGGTGCATCATGATACGGCGCACGGGGACATATACACTAAATTATAGCGCCATGTAAAGCACGGACGCACGTCAGTTGGCGAGCAGGGACGCACCGTTCGATGGTGGTGTACGGCCCAAATCCGAATCACCCACTTGTAGCGCCCCGGAACCACAGCGCCTGTGTACTGTTGGATGCGGAACGGCAGGGGCGACGGCAGGACGCATAGCATATATGAGGGAAGCCACCAAAGGAGGCGCACCAAGGGCACAGTTGATACTGCAGGGCCAGAGCTTACCTTCCGGGACGCGCAGGGAAGGCCCTGTTCATCTTGCCGGGGTTGACGCAGTGCTTGTTCGGGGGAGGTCAGAGCAGCGGATGCACGAGAGATAATCAGTGGTAGGGAAAGAAACGCAGACGGGAAAGCGGGGGAAGCAAGGTGAGCTCTGTTCAGCGGGTTCGGTGGATGTAGCAACCGGACTGCAGGAGCACCAGGAATGGGCATATGCGCATCGTCGATGAACGCATGACGACAGTTCGAGTGTGGTGAGGGCGGGCCAGGATAAGACGGGCCAGAAGGGGAGCGGACGCATCAGGGGACAGACACGACACGCCCTACAAACATAGCAGGCAGACAGAGCGGACAAACGGACCGGCAGACGCACTTGCAGGGACAGGGGGTGGGCACAGTAAAAAGGCAGTGTGAAGGTAAGTGTGCAGCAGTGGGGCAGTGTAAGGTCAGTGTTGGTCAGTGCAAGGTCAGTGTTAGTCAGTGTTAGTCAGTGTGTGGCGGTGCAAAGGTAAGTGTGTAAGTCAGTGTACAGGTAATACAGCCAGTATGAGGACAACATAGTATGGCATAATTTAGAGTATGCTAAGACATATTGGTTAAGTCAAAATACATGTAGGGTAGATTGCTATACAACATGTAAATGGTTGTAACTCAAATGATGTACATGTAGATGTTCAAGCATTCAAGGCTCATGTCTACTTTCTTGGATGAGGTCGGGGCCTTGGAATGTTTCTCGGAGCTTCCAAGGGTTTAGTGGGTTTTTTTACACAGTCTGTACCGTGCTGAATGAGTGTAAATCAAGCTCTCGAGTCTGAGTTAAGCAATTTTAAACATACCATAAGCTCATCCTCATCCTTGTTGTCGTCCCGGTGATTCCCGTTCTCCGGAATGCCTTTGTATTGCCACCAAAATTGATGATCACCTGCATCAAGTTCCCATTGATAGTAACCCGCAAGCCCTGCACGCGCAGACAAGAGTCTGTCAATATTGAAAGTGCTGTATGAAAGAATCTGTGTGAATGCAAGCTCAGTTGTATGGTCAACAACTGTTTATTTGCGTAGCTAGCTGTGTAAATACAAGCTACGTACATAAGAAATATAAGTACAATGTAACAGAAAATCATAGTAAGGACATACCTCAGTTATATGGTCAACAACTGAGGTGCTCGAAGTCAAGAAATACGAACTATATACCTTCGTCGAAGCTATGTGACACAGTAAGTAAAATGCAAGTGTCCGAGTAATACAAGAAATTAAAGCATAGGCGAAGGCCCGTGAAATACGGCCCTCGTGTACTTGTGATGCATGATTGCCACACGACAGCGGTACTCCTGAACCGAAATATACATATCTCAGCACTGTACATTTGGTATAATTTCCGTACATGTGTGCATAATTATTGATTATCGCATGTCCAAATACGGCAAGTGTTGGTCTGTGTTGGTTGGTAGAGGTCAGCGAAGGCCAGGATAAGGTCAGTGCGGGTCGGTGAAGGTCAGTGTGAGGTCAGTGTGGGTCAGTGGGAAGTTGGTACAAGTCAGTGTAGGTCAGTGTCATGTCAGTGTAGGTCAGTGTAGGTCAGTGCGGGGTCAGTGTAGGTACGTGTAGGTCAGTGCAGGTCAGTGTAGGTCAGTGTGTGGTCAGTGTAGGTCAGTGTGTGGTCAGTGTAGGTCAGTGTGCGGTCAGTGTGGGTCAGTGTGGGTCACTGACCAGTGACAATAAGTGTGAGGTCTGTGCTTCCGATGTGCAGTTATGCGGAAAGTATGTAGTTAATACACTATTCTTGGTGTGCCGCACACATACAGTTTACTACACACAGACTCGGCATCGATTATTGATTGAATAAACTCCTGGTATATTACTTTTGCTAGAGAATAAAAGCTGTATGCGACTTTACGAACGTCTATAATACATATGAAATATAGTAAGTCTAATGTATTTCTCATATACACATTTAATGGCTGTATTCTAACACAACCTGTTCGTCCTGCATCACACAGATGTTTAGCCGACTCAACATGACAATCGGCACGCCAGCCGTAGTCGCGTTTTTGATCAACACTGCCCAGCAGTAATAAACGGCAAGGCAATGCCGTGCCTCGCTGTGGTTCAAGCCGTGTCCGTGCCGATGAAGCATGTTTTACAGTAAGAAAAGCTGTGCAAAGGTCAGTGTGAGGTCAGTGTGGCTTGGCGGTAAGTCAGTGTGTTTTGATACACTGACCACGCACTGACCCACTGACCACACTGACCGACACACTGCCTTTTCTATTTGCCCACAGGGGGTTTATGCAAGTCGAAGGGCGGCGGCAGTCTCCCCAGAGGCACCCGTTCTCCGGGAGTGCCTTGGTGGCCCCCTCTAAATTTCGTGACAAAGAGACCTTCCATGAGTATGTGTGACTGACAGATGCAAGTAATACCAGACCCAGACCTTCTCCATCAGGAAAATGACTTTTGTCCCCAGGGGCTTTGTATCTCCCTGGCACTGCCTTAGAGATCCCAAGGCAGCCAGGGCATGCAAAGCAGCCAGGGCCCTTAGGTGCACTCAGGGCAAGGTCCCTCTGCAAACAACCAGGTACAACTTTCCCAAGGCAATCCAGGGCAGCTCAAGGCATCCTAGGATCCACCAGATGTACCTTGTATCATTCAAAGATGTTTATATATAATGCCATTTAACAAGTACTATTCAAACTTCTTATACAAAACAAGTTATATATTGACTCTAACTAGACTAGATAATACAGTATTCATGTAGATACATATAATACAACACAGTGATAGGGCGCTTATGAAGATGGTAATTCTGCACGGAATAACGCGTTCAGGGGCTCGTTAGAAAGCCTGAATTAACGCGAAGAGGCTCCAAAAAACCGCGACGCAATTGAAGAAGTAGTTCTCAACTTAGAGCAAAATTAGTCCAAGACAAGAAGATGGAGGAGGACATGGCTACTCACAGGCATCCAGGAGTCTCAAAATTTGTGTAAGGAATGTGTTCAAACCCCACATAAATGGTGAATAAACATGCCAAGTTGCGAAAGCCTTTGTTGAAAATTGAAGGAAGGAGATGATATTCAACTCTGCAATAGTAGTCATATGGTCAATAGGGACATCGGATCTTGAGGGCGTATCGGACGCCATAAACTGGTCGATTAGTCGATACATATCTATAGTAAAAGACTCCAAAAAGAATTAGCCAAAAATACGAACAGGAACCCAAGATATGAAGTACTTTACCTGGAGGAGGGAGGGGGAGGAGGAGCACATGGCGGATTTTTGGATTCCAAGCGATGATATATAGCATTTGAGGGCTCGTTAGAAAGCTACAATCAAGGTGAGTTCATCATAGAAAGAATTAAGGAGATTGGAGACGAACCTATGTCAGAATCAATGAGATACCTCAAAACTCCGAAGTTGACTAGCAACTTGAGATGAAGGACGCTTGGTTGCCCCAAAAATTAAGCCGTTGCAGGAGCAGGTACCTGATGTAGTTGAGTAAGTTTTCCCAAAGTTTGAGACACTCAGGATATCTAGAAGCGCACCTATGAATTAAATTGTCCCACCTAGGGGAAGGAGGACACACAGAGTGAGATCGCCCTCAAGCTTGTCAAATCGCAAAATTAATGGTACTGTTCGATAGGTATTAATGAGACGAACCAGTAAATGCAAAGATCATACTGTTTGGCCGGGTATTGACAGATATATGAGGGAAAATGTGTCCTAGGGGGACTTGACACCTATAAGATGGTACTTGGCAAGTACAGGATGGATTGGCATGATCTTGGGGACGGTTTGCAGAGGACTAAGATGGTCTTGAAGGTGCAAAAAGAATTGAGAGCAAGGGTGGACAGGATCTGGAGTTATGGCACTTTCAAGCAGAGGCAATTCAGGGGCAGGAGGAGCACATCACAGTTGTATGGCTTCCTGGCGTCGGAATCGAACGTTCATAGACTCAATAGAATCCCCTAATTCCCAGGAGCTCATATATGAAAAGAACAACACAATATAGCGGATACATACCTTTAAAATCGATAAAACATCGGAAAATAGGGAAAGGAGAGAGACATAGCTGGTTCTCGCCTTCCAGGCAACCAAATACATCGGTCTTGAGCTCGTTAGAATCACATAATTGCCCACAATATGAATATGCGGTGACCGAGGGCTCGGAGGAAACGGACAAGATAGAAAGTGGTGAAAGGGGACTTGACACCTATAAGATGATACTCGGCAAGTAAAGGATGAATTGGCATGATCTTGGAGACGGTTGGCAGAGGACTAAGCTGGTCTTGAAGGTGCAAAAGGAATTAGGAGTGAAGGTAGACAGGATCTGGAGTTATGGCACTTTCAAGCAGAGGCAGTCTAGGGGCAGGAGGAGCACATCACAGTTGGACGGCTTCCAGGCGTCAGAATCGAACGTTCAAGTACTCGATAGAATCCCCTAATTCTCAGGAGCTCATATGTGAAAAGAACGATGCAATAAACCCAACACATACCTTTAAAACCGATAAAACATCGGAAAACAGAGGAAGGAGAGAGACATAGCTGGTTCTGGCCTTCCAGACATCCAAAATCTTCGGTCTTGGGCTCGTTAGAATCGCATAATTGCCCACATTATGAAGCTGGGGTGACCGAGGGCTCGGAAGAAACAGAAAAGAAAGAAAATGGTGATATGTTCCAATAGGGGTCCCAAAATGATCACCAGTTTTTGCATCGAATACTGGTTTGTTTGGAGTGTTCTTGGATGCGTTAGAAACGTATAAATGAGCTGAAGACGCACCAAAAAACCGTTTGATAATGCGGTTCATCGTTCCGACGATATACAGCAATTTCTATAGGGATGGGCCTATTCCATCCACATTTGCCCTCCTGACATAAGTCCAAGCTCTATACCAGATCTAACAAGGTATCAGTCACCAAGGACTGCCTGAGTAGAGTAGAGCCTAAGCATACAAGAAAAGTTGAGGAAGGGGAGTGGGAAACATGAGAGTGAAGTGCAAGTGAACTTAGAGGACTTAGTCGACTTAGTGCGATATTGGATAGGCTTACATAATCAAATTATCGCACTATTTGAAGTACTCAAATGGGCATGTCACCCACATAATGTGTATAATTTTAATGTTTGAAAATCAACAATGAAGGTGGGAAAAGTTGTTCAAGCTGGCTTTATTTCCCCACGTTGCATGGAAATTCAAAACATGCCAGGGCATGCCAGGACATGCCAAGGCATCTCATGACATCCTAAAGTAGTTAAAGGCCCCATCAACTGATGATCTGATCGCACTTTCCTAAAGTGCCCTCCGATCAAAAGTCTTTTTCGTGATGTATGCAAGGAAGTCATCCCGAGTTCAGCAGGTCGACGTTCCCAGAGCGGTGGGACGTGAAGCGAGGCAGGAACAAGTTCGTGAAAACAGGTGGCCGTAACACTAGAACACGGGAAAAAAGTTGGAAATCCATGCCACACGGGACAAGCGACCCAAGCAGATATTCACCCAGCAGGCACCTGTGGTTCTCTGTGCGTGTCTGAGAAGTGGCCGGTGGCGATCATTCGTGACTACGTGGCCTGGAAATGTATGCATATGTGGCAGCCAGTGGCTACGAATCATACATGGAGTCAGTGAACGATGCACGACAGAGGTTGCACTTACGCAGCGGCCACTGCAGCAGCCATTGACACGAGGAGCCTGGAGGTGGACAGCAGGATTCAGCCAGGTAGCAATGCAAAGGCAGGGGACATTCATCCGATGCACACAGGACGGGACGGGAAACATTTCCTATTAAACAGGATGCAGCCTTGACAGGTACTTCTTTGATTGCGTTGTCCGAAAATGGGGCATGTGGAAGAACGGGGAGAGTCCGAATGTACGGCTGACGTCCATACGCGGACGGTATGGTTAGTCATTCTGGAGATCATACAGACATGTAGAGCGCGGTAGAGCCATACCCGATGGCAGTCTGGTCTGCAACGGAAGAGTGGGTCAGAGGAAGGGGTCAAGAGGGAACATAACAGTCATCTGTGTCGCACCGCCTGATCCCGAAAGTCCCACGGCCGCGGTTGCGCATTGAACAAAAACCGCAAGAAGGTGCGGTCCCAAAAACATCACTATTCTTCATAGAGATTCATATGAATATTCTAACTGTGCCTCATGCCTCCTCTTGCAGATCTTTGCTGTCAGTTAATATGTTGGTTTTATGGAACAGGCGGAGAATATAGAAGACAGAGACTTTCCGTTCCTGCTGCTGGTGTCATCAAGCCTCATCAAGCACGAACAAACTTAAGCAAGTGGGGGAGCGGCCCCGGATTGAGGGCGGGCCTATGTTCTGGACAGGGCCGCGTTGTATTGCATTATAAATGACGCTTCTAACGCCGCCTTAACGCGTGGTTTGACTGGTTCATGGATATCCATGACACTGATAGGAATGAGCTCCAACTTGGTGCCAACCATATCCTCCTCCGTATCTTCCTACCTCCTGGAACTCAACCATGGCCGTTTCTACTGACATCAACAAGTTCTAGGAAATTTTCTTACATTGGTATTAACATCACTTTCTCTGCAACGAAGCGGACCATGCCTTATCGATATCATCAATGCTACCATCCAGATTTTATATCTACAGTCACCATGTGCGTACACTGGTCTTAAATAAACATTTTAGAGCTCTAATTCCCCCCATCCGAGATCTGAAAGAAATCCGACGCTGCCATCGCATAAACAACCTACCATAGTACAAACCTAATCACTCCGTCACCTACCCCAATTCATCTCTTCTATCAATTCTGATCTTCCAATGCTAGTGCAGGTGTGTCCAATTCTGTGCTCCATGGGAAGAAAAATGAAAACTTGTATTCAGAAAATTGAGATCTCTCTGCCAATGCGATCCACTTCTTCTCCAGCACTTCTCCTGAGCCGCCTTCATGTTTCCCGGGAATTTTGGGTAGTATACCTTCTCGCAGCTCATGAGAAAATGCTAACACACCTAGGGGTCAGCTTACACATGACAGCAATATAACAGGACTCGGATGCAAGGCTATTACTAGAAGTGACATGACTGTGGACATAGTTGATTGACTACTGCATGCACTTAATTTAGCCCGTGCGCAGCACGGGTGAATGTCTAGTCCAATACAAATGTCGTGAGATGTCTGATGCGTAATAATTTCGTTTTAGAAATCGAACAGCCTCAATGCCACTATATTTAGAGCATAGGACATGTGCGTACACGATAAATGCCAAAAATGTCAAAGTGACCTGGCTTTTCTCTGATACTTGACAGTGAATCGAAAAGATGTTGACATAGTTCCGAGATGTGGGTGGGAAGTCTTGGGTGGTGGTATCACCTCAGGGAACAATCTGGTGTATTTGTGGAAGTCAGCGGGCTGAAATAGAACGATCCTGCCATTAGTATGATGGCCGTCATGTTTCCATTCAAAACAAAAGCCGATGCTGTGCCTGTGACAGATTTTCCAGATGCTTAAGTAGGTCAATGCAGTGATTTTTTTCCTTTCTTTCCTCCCGCTCACATCTCAAACTAACCACATTTTCAACATGAGCATATCAGTTTCACCAGTGTCATCCATCATCTAATGGGATGTTACAGGAAGCACAGTGTATTGCACAAGGAATGTCCGTCGCAGGAGATACACAGGAGGCTCGTGACTTGCTTGCGGCGCTTGCCAACTTTGTAAAGCCCTTTGTACATGAATGCATGTATTCTGGTAATTCCATACTTTCCTGAGAGTCTGGTTTGATTTGACAAATTTTAATAATATAGAAACGAATCACTATGAGGTCAAGCAGTGTATGTCTTTTATTGCATAGCTACACAAATTTGTTTTTGAAAGTATTTTAGACGAGAGCGCTCTAGTAGAGTCTGCGGAGAAACAGCTTGTCATCCGTCTCAAGGTGTACATTGCCAAAACGGTAGATGACTGCCGCGCTGAGAAATCACCGCCGTTATCATCTCGCAGTATATCTCCCGTTCCACCTGCCCCTGATGGCGTTCTTCATATTGACTACAAAAATACAAGATTATGTATGTGGTGTACAGTATATTTCCTGAAATTAAAACTGATGGCACCTAATATGAAGATGCCTTGAAGCAAAAAACATTAGCATGGATTTGCCTGGAGATATCTCACTTTCCCACCCGACTACTGGCATTTGATTCAAACGGATCTTCCATCCGCCTTATCAACCACCAGGAAGTAATGCAAATCATAATGGAGAAAGTATGGGGAGAACTAGAATCCCAGCTCCATGGTAAGATCAAACCTTGAGTTCAGAGCCTATCTAATGATACTGTGTAATGGAATATGTAATTAAAGTCTTACTGCATCCCAGGAATGCCCATACTGCGGAGGTGGATATCAGATATCTTATATCTAAATACTGCCGATATGCAATTCTTTCCCATACATGGAACAACGACCTTCACGGCGAGATTTCATATCAACAGTGGCCTACCCGAATGCAAAACCCCACCGCATTTGCGAAAATCAGCAATTTCTGTAGGGTCTCTGCTCTAGAACATGAATGTTACTTTGCTTGGATTGACACTTGCTGCATCAACAAGGAGAGTAGCGCCAAGCTGGACGAGGCCATTCGATCCATGTATAAATGGTACAGTCGGGCTCCAGTATGCATTATCTATCTGGCAGAGACAGAGACAGTTGAAGGCGTCGCCAATGACCCTTGGTTTACGCGTGGTTGGACTCTACAGGAGCTTGTTGCACCTCAAAACGAAGTCTATGTTTACAACAAACACTGGACGAAAATAGAATGTGACCAGAACACTGTGCTAGGATCCGCTGCTAGGATATCTTCGGAGGAAATGGAATCTTTTCGATCTGGGAAGAAGGACTACATTCCACTATCAAGACGATTACAAATGGCGTGCACCAGGCGTGTGACTCGAGAGGAAGATACTGCCTATTTGCTCATGGGTCTGCTCAATGTCAGCATCTCAATTGCATACGGTGAAGGTGCCAAACGAGCCTTCTCCAGGCTAATGCATGAGATCATAAACACACATTGGAACATCTTGGACATTTTCAACCATAGCTATTATTATGAAGGTACAAGTGCTATACCAAAGGCCATTATATCATACTCTCTCCGTTCCAATGTGTTTGACAAACATCATAAACTGTCAATCATTCCATCTGAGCCGCTTCTCTTGACTCACTTGGGCCTGCGAATGAACCTTCTCCTTATTCCGGGTATTCGCGTGTACTTGAAGGAAGGGGAGAATTCCCAAAGCATTCAGCCAAAGGGAGATTTATACAGTCAATTTGGGGATATTCACTTGCTAGATCAACAAGCCTATTCTCCAAACAAAACCCCACGTGATATAAATCATTTTGGCATTGTAAACTTCCTCAATATGGATGGAGAAATCACAATTATGAAGCCCTGTCTCGCGGTTCCACTGAAATTAGACTGGCATGGACAAATAGGGAGCATCAAGACCATTAACATCAATCTGATCCCTTATTTTGAGCCTCCAACATTCACATTGAAATCCTTGAAAGATCCAAATGAAACAAAGGTTGAAATAACAATAGCAGAGAATGATTTACAGTTGAATGGTCTACAGCTTATTACGGCATATTTATGAGCTAGACTGTTGTCTCACTGTGTATACATGAAACCTGCGTTTTTGGTACCCTGAATATAAGAAATATGTAAAGGTTCATTTGCACTTTGAATGCAGTCAATATTTTACTGTAATAGTTCTGAGCGGCAAATGAAGCCCATATGTTCACTCATTGTCTGCAGTTTCAAAGAGCAATATGTGGACATGCATACTGTATAAAAAGGAGGGCAATTACCTGATATGTTAGACACTCATTGGATGATATTTGGTACACTAACAATTGCTATTGATCGCTGAAGCGCTCATATTAACACACAAGAGCAGTTTCGGCAAGTTCCAAAGGGTGCGCAAAGTTGAGAACGTGCGGCTCATGCAGATGCCTCCCGGTAAAAGCCAACAATTATAAACGCTCGAGTACTCGCCCGGGAGCAGCAGGAGTGAAGCTGTACGTGCTGTGAGCAGTTGGACCGAGGTGAGTTGTGATGGAGGGGCCGACAAAAGTCATGTGTGTCAACGAGGGATGTTCAACATGTGTTGTGCTGCAACACAAGAAGACACTGAGGACAGTGCACCCAGGGCACAGGTGGCAGGGAGCAGGAAGGGATGGGACACAAGAGAGGGCTCAGAGCCTAATTGATACATGTAGATCAAACATTCATCTAGTTAACCATAGGGAAGCAATGCGATTCTAACACATATATTCCTTAAGGACATTGACACCATCAACACCGAGCTGCTTCCTAAGGCCCTGGACGACATGATTTCTTTTAAAAAAAAGTTATGCTGGAGGAAGAAAACATTTATGGATGATCTTGAGAGGCCGCCACGACCGGTGTGGAGGATGAGCAAAAGGGCCAGGGGAGTGCCAGGCCTGGGTGTATGTATGTTGGACAGGGACACGCAACAGAGTCGGATGCCTTCTGGGATAGTGTATGAGGTGAGAAGATGCAGTGGTGTGTATGCGCCCCTCGACTTCTCATCGATTGAGGGGCGAATACGTGTCGCCGAGCAGGGCAGTGGTGGGAGCTTACATTGCAACTGTTATTTCCATTTCCGTATTATATTAACATATCGTGGCAAATAGGCGGGGAGCGGTCTAGCTGGGATGGAATGGTGGGTTCGGAGGAAGGGGTCAAGAGGGTGCAATCACCCGTGTCACACCGACTGTAACACACTGATCCGTGGGGGACAAAAGTCACACAGCCGATGCAGGAGCATCGAATATAGGGAAAGTGCTCCTAGGTGCTCCCTCCCGGCCATTATTGTACTCTTGGGCTCGAATAATAGACCACTGCTCCAACAGCATAACATTTCATTGAAGCTTTAAGCTTGAAAGTCAGAGCACAGGTGTACCCCTTTGAAAGCTTTTATGTGAGACATAATCATATACTAGGTGGTAATTGTCATCCTACCAGTTTATTCTGAGCTTAAGCTGCTATGTCTCGCTTTCTTCTGTAACTTCATTTCTTCTTACTGTTCATGAACAATGATATATATGTAGCAGGATTATCTCCAATACTGCAAAGGTGTATGGATCACTCTAAGACATCAATCCGTTTATCGAAGCTTATATGTTGATTAACTTAATTAAATCAATACTCTTGCTGTTTTCGAGGTGTCACTGGAATCATGAAGGTATCCCAAACAACTATGAACCTGTCAAGAACGACAGGAAGCATAAGCCACAAAGTTATACTCTGGTCCATACCAGGAGTTTTACAGCCCCATAAGGGCGACTAATCGTTCTCATAAACAAGGAATGCTCTCCACTGGCATGGTATAAAATGAGCTCGTATAATCCACTCAGCATGCCATATCAACTTTGGAATGCTCCGGAGCCTACATTGACTCTCCCTTACCTTATGTTCGATAACTCCACTCTTCCGGCAATTTTATCCATAAATTATCTTACAATGCCTTCCAGGTTGTCTGTAAGCTTTGATCAGTTACACCTTGATGTTTGTTCTCGTTTTCATTTGACCGATCTTCCTTAATAGATATTATTATGGCATGAAATGCCTGACATATGGATCTATACAGGACCATGCAGTGAGCTACCGCAGAAATGGGCAGGGTAGTCTGCATAAGTGTACTGTCTACTTCTCAAATGTGATGATTCTAAATATTGTTTAACTAAAAGTGGAAAACATGATATCAAGTATTGGAATTGCGATGCTGGTAGTTGCAGTGGTAAGATCGCCTATTGAATGCTTCCCGGCTAAGTGATCCACCTAATAACATATTTGTTAAAGCTGTCGAGTTTGCTTAGGCTATGGGGCAATCACAGACACGTACCACTCATCAATGCCAGAGGCTTCAAGTTCGAGAAGAGCTTGTCTTTCCCCTATCTATTCGAGGAATAGACCGTATTTGGTGTGGAATATGTTCATTCATGGGGAAAGTGTAAGTCAATTTATTATATCAAAGTGAGAAATAAAGGCCCTTACACCATGAAAGTCCACCACTCACTCGTCTAGCCAACTCATGGGAGCCATACTGTGTCGCTCAGTTGTGCTGTAGAGCTATCTATATTTCCCTACACGGGCGTGACAAAAAGCTGAGCTGACTTGGAAGAAGCAATCATCAAAAACTCAATGCACGTCCCAAACACGAGCAGATGTATTTTTATTATCATTCAGAGAGCGAGGGTTCCAGAAGCATCAAGTCCAAGGAGAGCTTGTTATTTCCCTATGTATTCGAGGTACTGACCGTATTTGCCGTGTAATATGTTGATTCTTGGGGAAAGTGTGAGTCAATTTATTATATCGAAGTGAAAAATAATGGCTCTGACATTATGATACTAGACACTGCCTATGACTTGGCGATAGAATATGACCTGATTCAAGCAGGTCATGGCAGTGGCATCCTGACAGCTAGAGCCGTGGATTGGTTATATGGAACCAGTTCCGTTATCAGACAAGAACAGTGGTGGGCCATCCGACTACCCTTCTCTATCATCATCGCGTGCAGTAGACTCGACTCCAATGCTATCAGTACAGCACCACGCAATACTTTCTACATTATCACACTACACAAATGATGGGCTTGACCATTGGGCTGCTGAACTAACCCGTAAGCATATAAAGCACATTCTTCGTGAGACGACAGAACTTACAATGAGGTGTAGCTTTCCAGTGTCCATATTCAGATTCAGTGCCACAGGACTGAAAGGAAAGAAATCGTTGGGGAACATTGACTCGGGAATAAGATAGGATCACGGGTATGTTTACAGTGAGCTTGGACTTTGCGCGGAGAAGGAATTCTTTTTATAAGGCTATGGAATTATTAATTGTCACCGTAGAGCTGGAGTCGCCTTTACAAACCATAAGTTGTATACCACGTACTAGAGTATGTCGCTTATTTCTATTACGTGATGCTTGAATCTACGCAATACGCCTCCTTTACTCACTGTGCGAAAACCGGTTATAAGCCAGGCTCAAGTGACAATACTATTAAACGCACGATCGACGTGTGCAGGCCGCACACCTCAATCTCCGTGACGACAGCCAAGGCAGAAGGCTAACTCAACATCTGGCTTTGTGTTTGACGATGGTCTGCTCGATGTTGAGTCCCGGGATTTCTTATTTGATGTTTAGAATATTTTGTTTCGTTCTTGTAAATGTATTGTATGTGCCCAATATGAAATATAGTCTAATTGAATAGCAGTCCTTGCGACCTTTCCATCTGAAAAATTGTCTCATTGGTGTGAACCATGGAAACACTCTGCTGCAGCGAAGCCGTTTACCAGCATCACTACCTTGACCTCGGTTGCTGCGCGCAATGAAAGAATTTTTTGGCAAAACACCTCTACCAACATCTACGTAGATTAAAAAACCCTTCACTGCAGTGCACAGTCAAATTCGACCTCTGGTATGGGAAATCTATGACCTGTGACTAGTCGTGAGCGGACAACAAAGAAGAGCTAAGAAAATGCACAGTTTGAAGATGGAACACAGCTGCCTGAGCTCCGTTTCAAACAGCCCCATTATATTTATTTAGCTCCCTGATAATGCGGTTTCAAAGGTCAGCGAGGAACATGTAATGGCACAAAGCCTGGAGCCAGATCTCAGCTGTGAATGGCTCCTGTGAGTCAGCTCACAGGCTAGATGTTGTGCGACATGGCCCTCCTTCACATAAAATATTTTTGCATAACCCGTCAGCTCCCCATTACAGCTCAGTATGTATGGCAAGGGGTAAATCGAAATGACGCGGTCCGGACACATATGTGCGATCTGTAATAACATACCAGCCATGGCCGAGTGCAAGAGTTGGAGAGGGAGGCACATATACATGGTGGAGGGGTAGCGCATATGCGCCCCGACAAGGGGTGTACGCCGTGTAGGAGGGGCAGGGACCCAGTCCCTGTTTAGCAGTAGAGAGAAGTACTATTCCTTGCATGGCACGGAAGGGGGCCTACAGAAAAGTCCGTGCGCGTCCGTGCGGTGTTGCACGGACACTGCACGGATTTAGCTTCATTTGCACGGACTTTGCACGGACTTTGCATGGATTGCACGGATGCACACAGACTGCATGGACGCACACAGATTGCACGAAAGCACTAAAGTTTGTTTAGAAGCAGAGGAATTGGATAAACACCGCTGTTTACTAGTGTCAATAGGCCTACTTCTTCTCTTTGTATGTGGGACACAAGATTCAGTGAGGCAATCAACGTTATATCTGATTACAGAAACCCCCATGATTTAAAATTGTTGAGACAACAATTCAACCAATATTAATCATATATCAATCCGGACCCCATCAATACTCAAGTATAACGGAGATGGTAGTAAATCAACTTGAAATCAACCGAGCATTAAATATTCCCTAGTACGAGTGCGGCTTACATATTATTTATAAATAATTCGGCACAACCTGCAATCCGCTAGCCGTGACCCGGCATGTATAAAATGACAACGGCATTGGCTCGGCATTGTTATTTCCACGGAATGCCAGCACGGCTGGTTAAAGCCTGGACACTGCCGAGTCCGTGTAGGGCTAGAACTTGAGCGCTACATTTAGATGTACTGCAACCCAATGGAATCAGCAATGACATATATTATTTGAACAAAGCCCTAGGTCACTCTCAGGCCCTGGCACGGACATGCACAGACTTTGCACAGACGCGCACGGACATCGCACGGATGTACACGGACTCTGCACAGACGCGCACGGACGCTGCACGAACATGCACGGACATGCACGGACATGCACGGACATGCACGGATGCACATAAACTTGCACGGATATTGTACAGACACACACAGACTCTATGAGGTTCTGAAACTAAGTACGGGATGGTAATTCAACATATTAGAATGGTTAATAAGAAAATACATGCTCTTAAGTCTTCAATTGACTTAAGGAGGGCAGTCGTATTTTAAGAAAATCGCCACATAGTCATTTATTGCAATGATAGTTTTGATTATGTACCAGATAACAAGTATATATTTTATCTAGTATTTCACTTATGAGTTTAAGATGGCAGAACTGTAGCATGCTTGCTTGAAGTGAAAGGTAATTGCAGTTATTGAGAGCTCATAGCTACTACAAACCTTCGGGACACTTGGCTGTCACTATAAGTACTGGAGTCTGGAAAAGGTCCATCCAATGTCACACTAAAACATTGAGATTACGGTGACAAGGAGGTAAGTACCTTACCTGGACATTGTAATCTGCCATATCATTCATTTCCACTATAGCCGCACACGGATTATTACACTTCGCGTACTCTTCGAACATCAGTGGAAGTGAAATTGTGCCCTAAATTACGCCCAAATAGATAAACAACATATGTTGGTATAGGAAACTACCAAATACCTAGTCGTGAAGTATACTTGTAAGCGAGGCCATTGCAATAATTTTTTGAAATAGTAGATACATATATCTGTTCTTATATTTTTATTAATCCTAGCTGCATATACGAATCCTTGTCTTGCACGGACGCATCACGGACGTGTGCATGGACTTACAGCTAATTTGCACGAACTTTGCACGGACTTACACCTGTTTGCACGGACCTTGCACGGATGCACGGACGTGCCACGGACGTTGCCACGGACTTTTCTTGGTGCCCCACGGAAGGCACCCGAGGGGACAGTAGAGAGTTCAGCGAGCGTTCTGCCATGTAAATGTTGAACCGGGCAGGTCAGGGGAGGGCGGCGTATCACAACGAAGAATATAGGATAATGGAGGACTCACGGGTTCTCTGCAAGCAGCCAGCAGAGCACGTGAGACTGAGGGGTGGATACATCGCGACTGCTACGTACACTCACAGATGGTACTAATACGTCGTGACAGACAGGCGGAGCGCGGTCAACCTGCAATTACTCAAGCTCAAGCTCGAGCGGGTGCTGAACCGGGGGGTATAAGATTGAATATAAGTTTAGCAGTGTTATTTATGAATTGAATAGTTTCAGTGATTTAACAGAGCAAGGTAAGGGAAGACAAGTACACGTTGGCTATGCCCTCTCAATGAGCGGACCGGACCCGGGAGCATATCATTATACATTATTCAGCTCAGCCCCTTGATTATCTCCATACGCTCAGGATACACCTCAAAGCTTGGCCCAGCCAAACAAGTGACCTGATAGAGAACTCCGTCTGCCCAACCCAAGCAACGCGACATGACATGCCATAATACTGTAATAGGTCTAACTTGAAAGTTTAAGATCGAGAATGGCCAAGGACATTCGCCCGCATGGATTGTGTGAACTTTGACCATATGTGGAGGAGGGGTAGGGTTTCTATAAGGAGACATCGCTATTTGGCGAGAAATGTGTCTTGTAGCCGACTGGGCACAGGAAAAAAGCAGTGTGTTGGGCAGTGTTGGGCAGTGGGGGCAGTGTAAGGTCAGTGTGTGTCAGTGTAAGGTCAGTGTACGTCAGTGTAAGGTCAGTGTTCATGAATTTATGGTCAGTGTACGTCAGTGTGAGTTTGTATGCACTTACACCGGTCGATATAGAACTTAGTCTGCGGGAAAATGGTCAGTACGAGGGCACTAAAGTGTGTCGCCGTCGATGTGCCATGGTGTAGATATACTTTATGTATTATCAAGCAATACATAGATCACTGTATGTATACTATGAATATAAAACACATTCTTCACTTCTGCTTTCTTGCACGAGGTCGAGGTTTTGGAACACTTTTCGGTGCTCCTATGATTAGTCGTGGATTCTTGACATATTTCGGACTGCGCTAAGTAAATAAAAGTTAGTATTTGAACTGCATAAATTGAGCATATAAACCATACCATAATCTCATCCTCATCTTCATTGTAGTCTCCATGATTCCTCTTCAGGAGTGCCTTTGTATGGCCACCAGAATCGGTGATCACTGGCATCAAGGCCTCATTGTTAATATTCAGCAAGTCCTGCACGTTTCGAAACCACAAACATTTCCTCCTCAAGCCGTGCAAGACATTCCTTATCCACATCTGTGTCAATGTGAAGAGAAGTCACACTGTGAAGCAAGACCTCTCAGTTTTATTCTACCAGCTTATCATGGGTAAGTTGATTGTACTTTGGATGGTATGCACGTCATTGTGAGGGCAGTGTACGAGCTTAAAGGACAGTGTGAGCCTGGAATAGTTGGTGTGGGTCCATGTGGGCCAGCATGAGAGCAGTGTAGGTCAGTGCAAGGTCAGTGGGCGCTTAGCATAGGTCAGTGTAGATCAGTGTGAGACAGTGTGATGTCAGTGCGGGTCAGTGTGATGTCAGTGCGGGTCAGTGTGATGTCAGTGTAGGGCAGTGCGGGTCAGTGCAAGTTGGTACAGCCTGTATGTGAAGTTGATGCACTGTCCGTGCATGTAAGTAAGCAGATGGCTGAGCCAGAAATGTGTTGCTTTCTCCCAAAAAAAGTTGGTAATATAATTCACTTCCGATTCAACTACATTGTTATTATATACATACATAAAAGGTGCACTATAACAACAGGTGTAGCTTGGTGATGTAAGGAAGCTAATTGTAGCACCATATTACTGTGTATTTATTGCAGTCATCGACCGTAAAAGCAGCAGCCGCGCGCAGTTCGTGCGTTAACACTGCCCACGGCAATACACGGCAATGGACTGCCGTCTCTAGCCGAGCACAAATTCCTGTCCGAGCCAACAATCAATGTGCGGCACGAATAACAAATTGGAAAAAAAGCTGTGCAAAAGGCAGTGTAAGGTCAGTGCGAGTCGGTGAGGTCAGTGTGGCTTGGCAGTAAGTCAGTGTGTTTTGATACACTGCCCGCACACTGCCCCACTGCCCACACTGCCCATCACACTGCTTTTTCTCTTTGCCCTTTGGGGTCGATGCCCCGCGGCGAGCAGTGCAATGAGTACAGGATGAATAGCCGTGGATGACCACTGAAACTCTCTGGGTAAGTGTTATTGTATAGTCCTTACAGTTATGACACGGCATCATGGATACAACCAACAGTCTGAGGGAAAGGGACGGTTGGCTGTAGTTATTTGTACTTTGTAGTGTACATAAATAAATATTCATGTTCTCAAGAACACTACATCCGTTGTGAATGCGCAAGGCACTTGGTATCCGACCATACTTTGTTCGGTCCCCAAATATTTATGTATTTAGCCTAGTTCTGTATGGATAATGGATAGAGCCGCAAGGCATTACGTGTGCATATGAAGCTCCGAAGGAGAGACTAGCAGGAGTCTGGCTCGGCGAGTCCCGAGACCGCTTTCTTCTTGCCAGCATGCATCCTCGCAGACGTGTATCCCCTCACCGTGCTCTTTCAGGCGTTGTAAGCACTTCTATGCATCCTCACGCACTGTTACCTACATTCTAATGTGGACTTGTAGTGTCATGACGGGCATATTGTTATGCTCCTCGCAGACATGTATCCCCTCACCATGCTCTTGCAGGCCTTGTAAGTACTTCTATGCATCCTCACGCGCCGTTACCTACTAATGTGGACTTGTAGTGTCACGACCGGCATATTGTTATGCCCCAGACTCGACATCGTCATACTTGCCAACAAGAACTTGTAGTGCATTAGCTTGTGTCACGTTGCACCAGACTTATGTCCTCCCAGGCCAACCTGGAGGGTTTGTGCGTATTGAACAAGGTACGTCTCCCTGTTCTTTTCAAACCACATCCCAGGCCTTCGGGCAGGGAGAATCTCTGCCTGTACGCACCTCGAGAACATCAAAAACTTGTCTAGTTTTCAACAAACTATCCCTTTTATAGTATATCTATTGCCAGAGACAGTTAGCACGTGATAGCCGCACGTCATAAGATAAGATTACTCAGTCATAGGGTAAGTTGAGTGAGGCGGAAAGAAACATTTGGACCTGTGGGAAGGTTCTGAACGGCAAACGACGCAAAATGGATAGATTTTGTAATATCAAACTGACTTTGTTCTGTAAGGCTTGGTGAGTACGATTAGAGCTCGGTGCGCCATAATCAAGAGACTAAGCTCCTTGTCCATTTATGTCTTTATCCCTTGTTTTCTCCAAACCCCTCGGTCCGAGGTATATTCCCCCAATCTAAGCCACTGGAATATATGACGTTTAATGCTTCCCTGTATGCATACAGATATAGCCAGTGCAGCGTTGGGTGGTGTAGCGTGGGAGGTCCGGGGCTGAGATGCGATGCGGCGCAGGTTGAAAGTGAGGCAGGCGTACGCTGCGAGCCGGGACGGGGCGTGGTGTGCAGCATGCAGTGCAGTGCAGTACAGTACAGTCCTTTATTCGACACCGCCACTGCCTTGTGCCCACCGCCCTAACGAGCCTGTCCTTCCAGCACACGGACACCCCATATCTGGCAAAACACAGATTGTACCCACACACCAGCTACAGGTCTACCCGAGAATGCGAGAGCGAATCGCAATCGGCCCCGCACCCGCCTAACCCGCCTCTCGGACCAACATCTCTCGGGTCTGCGAATACATCCACCCACCTGCCTTTCCTCCGCAGCCGTACCCGTCCACAACCTTCACCAGCCGCACAGGCATGGGCGCGCTCCGTCTCAGCTCGACTCTCTTGTAGGTCAGGCATATCTACTCCGTATCACGCGCCCTCTCACCCCTCTACTTGGCCCTGTCCCCACACAGTCACCGCACCGCCTCTACGCGCCCCGTACGCGTGCCTCAATTGCAACCCGCGCCACATTGCGCTCTCACTCTTGCATCGCATATCAGCCCCGGACCTCACCCCCGGACCTCACTCGCCCCTCCAGCAGCTACCCGCCACCACATTGGCCGTATGCATGTTGCGCAGCGGTATGTGCTGTACATTCCAGCGGCGCAGATTGGGGGCTGTACCTTGGACCGAGGGGACGACGGAAAAGTCAGAAGGGCTCGAGGAAACAAGGGAGAAAGAAATAAAAGCGGACGAAGGTGCGTAGATGGAGGAGGGGACGGGAGGCGAAGGAGTGGGCACGCTATGGGGCAAGTGGATGAGAACACCGACAACGCATGCGGCAATGGTGCGGGGAAAGGGACGGGTTGACACAGGACGAGGGGATTGTATGGGACTGGGGGACATAGTTGACAGTGTGGTTGGACCGTGATGGGGTTTCGTCTGTGCGGAGGGCATGCACTGAGGAGGCCGTGGGGACGGCGAGAGAAGGCGTGGGAGACATGCGTAATGTTCTTCTCATTGAGCAAGGTCCTGTCATGCATGGACACGGTACACCGCCCAGCCATGCCAATGCGCGACCCATTGGCAAGGGTGTCATGGCGTGTACCTGTCCTCCCACATCCGCCCTGCCTGCCGCACTCAAGCAGCCGAGCCGCATGAGACGACCTCTTTCTCCGTCCTTCCACCCTTTGTCTCACGGCCTCTTCCAGACTCGATTACAGCCACGGTTTATACAAAGGTAACAGGTCCAGGACAACAATTACTAAACTACAACACTGCGGTATCCCAAAGCCCATCATCCCTACTCTCTCTGTAAGTATACCGGCACTAATAGATATTTGTGCGCTACCATCCTCTACGCGACCATACTCTCCAGCCCGATATAATCGGTTGTAAACGTGAATCGTTTATTATAGTCTAATAACGGGTGTCGGCGAATGCGCGGCCCGCGAGCCCCGCCATCCGAGAGGCCACGTCTTCCTTTCACCCAGACCGCTCGTCAAGCGCACCGCAACCAGCTCGCACTTGCTGGTCAACTGCGACCGCCATACCACCCGCGCGTGCAACACCTCCAGACTAGTGAGCCACGTGTGCAAGCTAGCTCTGCTTCCCAATGCCGAAGCCCAAGCATGCCAGCAACATTCATGTGGCATGGACTGCGTTCCATATAAAGGACTATACCTGGAGTTTGGGGGCTCCTAGCTGACCGCGTCCTCGCCCACTCTCCAAGGTATGTACTACAGTCCAGAGTCCTCGCCTGGATGCAAGCTGACCGCGTCCTCGTCTGATCTCGCAGTTCTCTGCTGCTTGCAACTGCACGCTTGTAATCTGTTTTGGCACCCACCCACCTACTACCCTATTTGTCTGCCCTATAGCCCGATATAATCGAGGTATTATGCATTACCACGTGTCAAATACACGCTTAGCGCTTATCCCTCTCCCGTGCCTCGCTTGACCCACTGGGTTCCTATTATCGCTGCCTGTAACTCTATCCACCTGTGACTGGTGTGCAGACCTTACCATACCGTCCCTTTGCTGCACCGGTTGGCAAATGCTGACCCTATTCTCGTAAAACTTAACCCTTTCTAATTCACTTCCATATCAGCCAAATTCGGTCTTTGATGTCTTAACGATCTCAGCCACTATTAAAAATATATTTGTACATGTAGATAGGGTCAAAAGGTTTATATACAGTTGAAAAATCAATTTCCTCGTCAGTTTGTAAGAATGATTTTGTTATTGGCGAAGTCCATGGCAATTTCTTCGTTTTCCGACGAGTACTGCTTTCTGCTTCGATTTATATACTCGTCCATAACTTTAACTTGGAGAGTGTTCCAATGCCATATTGGGTGCCTAGTGCATATTTGCGTTTTGTGCTGTTGGATAAATGCGGCTATTGTATAATTTAGTGAACACTCTTTCAAGACAGTTGGTAGAATGTAGAAATCTGTCCACTGATGATAATCGCCATGTTGATAAGGGATTTTATACTTGTAGGTCTTTATTCTAGCCTGTCGATAAACACGGCGACTCCGCCACTGCCTTGGTTTATCTTTGCTGCCCCGTATCCCATAGTACCGTCCATGACAACAATCACAAATGGGTTCGACGTGCAGCCTGAATGGAACAAAACATCTCCGCAGATAATTAGCAAATATAACCATGAATGTGATGTTGAAATGCTTTCTAAGTAATTTAATGCCATTGGGGGCAGAATATTCGAGGGTTCTCCACAGGACTTTGCGATTTTCCTTGCGCTTAGAATCGCTACACATAGAAAATGCGCTGTAGTCAAATGTCACGTCTGAATCGGTCTGGAGAATAGTGCGCGGTAAACGTGGATGTCGAAAGGGTTGGATATCTGGGCTTAGACCCAGTGCAAATGAACACAATGTTGCCGTTAAGCTGGGCCACTGCAGATACACTTGAACTTGTTCTTGAAGTTGTGGCAGCATTTTGTCAACCAAGCGATATAATCTGTCAGCCTAAGTTAATCTGTTGAGTAAAAAGGGTATACATCATACAGTTTGAGTATAGCTTACCACGTACTCTTGAGGCACTTGCAAGAGCCAATACAATGTTGATGCATTTTTTAAAGGCCAGATTTTGTCCATACACATGCCATTTATCATATCGTTCCAGGGGTCCGTTAAAATATCAGGCTCTAGAATGGCTTTCAGGAAATAATCCCATGCATCATTTCTGGAATTCTGCTCATTTGAATGGGCGTAGATATAATCAAGGCACAGTTGGGCGGTACGAAGTCGACAGTCTTCCATGGAACCTATGAAATATTGTTTGCTCCGCGTTTTATCCAGCAGAAAGTCCTTGAACGATGCATGTCGTATAATCCATCCAAAATGTATATATGCATCCGACACAAGTACTGAACATAGTGGCTTTAGCAATAGCTCAACGTCTTCTAGTTCCAAGTTCAGCACAGCAGTTAGCAGATCGATCTTCATAGATGATGTCATAACAATTGCTATGACTTTGAGCGCCGTTTCAATATTAGGATGAGACCTCAGGAGATGGCTATACATTTCATCAAGTTCAGCAAACGGTAGTCCGCGGTTGGCTGGTCTGAGCCCCATAACAACCTCGAGGCGACGATGGGGTAGATCATTGAACGGCGAAATATATTTAATGACAGCCGAAGCAAATATAAATTGCCCAGAAGCTTTGAAAACCAGGGTATCAAGGATGCATTCTTCCGGCCAGAGTATGGGAATACGATGGGCATAAGGGTGAGTCGACTTGATTTGCTGGAATGAATCCACAAGGAAGCGTCGAATATCCTTATTGGATTGGTAATCTGAATCCAGAACAAAGGAATGCCAAAGTCCTTGCAATGGGTGGTGGTTAAATACGTGCATGATGTCGACCTCAGGGCGGCTAGATACAAGAACCGTTACTGGGGTGGCAATGATCATATGTGCGATGATGTGCAAGAGATTTTGTCGGTTTGTGATCTGAATGCATTCATCAATGCCGTCCACAACAATGAGAGTTGGATGGGGTGTATTTCCATCAAAGAAGCCTTCCGATTGTAGGCACTGAAGAGGCTCGATGATCAGAGATCGCATTTGAACTTCGGGCGTCCTACTGAACACCAAAGGATCATTTTCGATGACGTGCGAAACAATGGCCTTCATTCGCGGTATTTTTTGTACCATCTGATAGCAGATTGTAGCGACAAAGCCTTTCGCGTGGTTCCTGGTATTGTCCGACTTCCAGAAAAAAAAACCAGCAAGCAGACGTCCCTGACTGAAGCACTCCTCAGCCATGGTTTGAACTATGGCTGACTTTCCAGAACCCGCGGGACCATAAAGAAAGGAAATACGTGTCTCTGGGCTAAGATTACCAGCGACGCGTTGGTGTAGAGTATCGCGGATAGCAACTCGTGTTTCCGGGTGGCATCGAGGGGGATCATAACGGGCATCGGCATTGTGAAAGGCGTTGGGCACTACGGCCGCAAGTAATGGCCCTATCGAAGAGTCAAATGACTTATGTTTCATAGTTTCTACTACGGCGTACCGAGAGATGCCCATGAGTTGTCGTGGCTCTGGGTAAATGTTCCACCCGTGATTATAAGTTTTGTGGCGTTATCCAACATTCGGAGACTGTTTGGTTCTCCAGTGAAATGTGTAAAAAAGAAGAAAGGGGCGGAGAGCTTTGTCGCTCCTGTAAACTTGGGACGAAGAATGGAAACAGGGATACGCTGGAAGACTGACCGCCCCAAAGAATCCACGTATATTAGTGACCTATATATAGATTGAAAACGGTAAACATGTTCTGACACTGCCTACAGGGCGGTGTAAGTGATCTGTGTGAATGGAGATCCCCCAAGGAGTCCACGCATAGCAATGATCTGTATATGGGTTGATGACAGTTGATATGCTGTGACACTGCCTGTAGGGCGGTGCAAATGATCTGTGTAAATGGACGAGGCTGC
This sequence comes from Stropharia rugosoannulata, assembly GCA_028532985.1. Taxonomy (NCBI): domain Eukaryota; kingdom Fungi; phylum Basidiomycota; class Agaricomycetes; order Agaricales; family Strophariaceae; genus Stropharia; species Stropharia rugosoannulata. Next base: position 222,074 of record JANCIK010000005.1, read on the forward strand.
GTATCAAGTATACCCCAGATCAAATGAGTGCGATGATGTGTGGGATAAGATGTATGAAAATCCAGACGGTCGCGTTCTGTAAGATTGTGTTTGTGTGTGCACGAGCGACGACTGGTGGGGTCGTCTTGAGGGTGTTGCTCAAGAAAAGAGTGAGAGAATAAAGAAATGACTGTGCTCAATGAACTGGATCTTATGGGTAGCTATACTGAGCTTCTTGGATTGTAAACAAAGGTGGGTGGTAAATTGACTGCCTCTCTACGTGTACACCATGTCCTTAAATACTAAATAATATGTAGAATTATCGCCTGACTCCGAAGCACTAAGCAAATTAGTTTTAAGGAAATCATACCACTGGAAAATCATGCCACAAATTGGCCGGATCTAAGCGCACGCAAATAGCGCTCCTTACAGTTCTCAATCAAGCGCAAAGAAGGTGTACAAATATATCGGCATAATTCATTCGTATGTCCAGGTGTGGCAGGACTCCAGACATGCTTGTATATATTTAAAGTATACAAGTTCCGCCTCGCTACGCTGCGGCTTAGGGCGTACACAGTAAACAAAGTAGTATGTAAGTAATGTTGTGAAGCATTTGTAGATAGTATAACATGAAGCGGTCAGAAATCTCTCGCCTTCTCCCAAAAAGTTGGCAATGTATTATTACTTACATTTTGTTATTATATATATACATAAAAAGTGCACCATAACCACAGGTATAGCTCGGTGGTGCAAGGCAGCTAAGCTTAGTGCCACATCACTGTATTTATCAGTCATCGACCGTAGAAGCAGCAGCTGCGCGCAGTTAGCGTTAATACTGTCCACGGCAATGATCGGCAATGAACTGCCGTCTCTAGCCGGAGCAAACATTTCTATCTTCGCCAACAATCAATGTGCGGCACGAATAATAAATTGGAAAAAAAGCTGTGCAAAAGGCAGTGTAAGGTCAGTGCGAGTCAGTGTGGTCTGCCAGTAAGTCAGTGTGTTTTGATACACTGCCTGCACACTGCCCCACTGCCCACACTGCCCGTCACACTGCTTTTTCTCTTTGCCCTAGCCGACTGTGCCACTTGATTGAAATTGTGGCCGTGACTCGGTTGTCTATAAACGAACAAGTGGGCCAAGGGAACCGCGACAACATCGGCCACTTTCGAGAACAATAACACGATGCCACCGCTTTCACCAATTAGAGCTGTTTACTCAGAGTATCGACCCTTAAAGCAACGACGTCTGCTTGGTATAAATACCTCGGTTTTCTCGAGAACTTGTCTCAGAACTCCGTCTGCCCAACCCAAGCAACACGACATGACATGCCATAATACTGTAATAGGTCTAACTTGAAGGTTCAAGATCGAGAATGGCCAAGGACATTCACCCGCGTGGATTGTGTGAACTTTGACCATATGTGGAGGAGGGGTCGGGTTTCTATAAGGAGACATCGCTATTTGGAGAGAAATATGTCTTGTAGCCGACTGTGCCACTTGATTGAAATTGTGGCCATGACTCGGTTGTCTATAAACGAACAAGTGGGCCAAGGGAACAACATCGGCCACGATCGAGAACAATAACACGATGCCACCGTTTTTATCAATTAGAACTGTGTACTCAAAGTATCGACCCTTAAAGCAACGACGTCTGCTTGGTATAAATACCTCGGTTTTCTCGAGGACTTGTCTCATCAGTCCAACAATGCAGCCATCACCAAGCTTACCATTCTATGCAACCTCAGACTCCTTCTGTGCATGCAGACGAGTACATCAATCCATTAACTCCTTGGTAACTTCTGAACCACCTTCATATCTTTATATAACGACTGACAACCATTCTTTGAGTAGTTTCTTCGCAAATTATGTGGAGGGTGCGACTTCGTCAAGCCACCGGCAGTCGCGTAAATCGCGGGACGCAGCAGGTCACACGGCAGACGCGTCAAGCTCACGCGTTGACCACCTTGGCACGTGCGGCATGAAGTTGCCCAGCGGTGGCAGGCTGAGTATTTGTGGGTATGTCCCAAGTCAATTTTCAGATGACTTGGTTTCCGACCAGTACGCCCATCAACCTCGGGACAATACCTCATATTCTAAACACTGGGATCCGAACCGGCTCTGGGAATTTACTGAGACATATCAAGCAGGTGCACTTGAATGTAAGGTGCAGTGAGCAGAGTGTCAATCAACATAAATCAATGCCCAAACCATATGACAGAGCTAATGAATATTCTGTCCCAAGTCAATTTTCAGATGCCTTGGTTAACGACCAGTACTCCCGTCAACCTTGGGATAATACCTCGAATTTTGAACACTGGGATCCGCACGGCCAACAGCAGCTTCCCATTATTCAATACAACCCAGACCATAAGAAGAAACGAGGGCGTCCGTCATATAATAGATACACATATACTTTGCTTTATGCTTCATTGCAAAATTACATTATCATGCATCAGTGTTTACTTAGAGTATACTTCACATACATTGGACTACTACATACATATACCTTCGCTAATTTTAATTATCTATCGTTCCAGTGCTTCACTCTGAAGGCTTAGGCTTAAAATTTATAAATAATGTTCAATTTATATTATTTTCATAACCATTGCAATTAGCATCGACATGTGTTGTGGCACAATGCGCGAAGAGCGCTTAGATGTTTGGCGGGGGCCAGACTCACTTCCGAGGCCGACATGACCGGCGGGCAGAAGGAACCAAAGACCCCCAGACGCCGTGCTTCCCTTTCGTTATCCGGGCGATTTGTGTCTAGCCCGTGTCCGCCAACTCATATCTGAGTCTCTCGCCCTCGGCCCCCACCTTTGTTTCATCTGTAAGCGCTCTGCTAGATGCTTCCCAGGGGATCTGGAGGTCCCCCCCTCTCCCATGGGCTGGGCCTGCATGTTACGAGCGGCGGCAATCCGTGTATTACCGTCGCTCTCACTGACACTGCTATCCAGTAGCGCCAGTGAGGATGTACAGACGCAATTGTATCACTAAGGACATCCACTCCGACAAGTTATGTCGACGGTTGTCCCATCAGTCGGCGGGCAAGGACGCACCATCCGATGGGGGTGTATGGCCCAAATCCAAATCCCCTACTCGCAGGGCCCCGGAACCACAGCGCCCAAGTACTGCTATATGCGGAACGGCAGGGGCGGGGGCAGGACACATAGCATATACGAGAGAAGCAACCAAAGGGGGCGCACCCAGGGCATAATTTCTTGCCGGGGTTGACGCAGTGCCTGTTCGGGCAAGGTCAGAGCGGGTGGGGCAGCAGACGCACGAGAGGCGATCAATGGCAGGGAAAGAGACACAGACGGGCCAGCGGGGGAAGCAAGGCGAGCTCTGTTCAATGAGGGACGGTGGATGGAGCAACCGGACCGCGGGAGCACCAGGACTGGCCGTATACGTATTGTCGAGGAACGCATGACGACGGTTCAAGTGTGCTGGGGGCGGGCCAGGATGAGATGGGCCAGAAGGGGAGCGGACGCATCAGGGGGCAGACACGACACGCCCTGCATACATGGCGGGCAGACAGAGCGGACAGACGGGCCGGCAAACGCACTTGTGGGACGGGGACAAGAGGACGGAAGGGGTTTATGCATGTAGAAGGGCGATGGCAATCCCCCGAAAAGTATGCGCGGCTACGTTCCTGGCCTGGGTGGAAGGGTACGAGACTCTTGAGATCTTGAGAGGCCGCCACGACCGGCGCGTTCCGCGGAGGGTGAGCAAAAGGACGGGGGGAGTGCGAGGCCTGGGTGTATGCACGTAAATTGGCGAGGGACGCGCAACGGACTCGAGTGCCTTCTGCAGACTAGATAGGACGTGAGGTGAGAAAATGCAGCGGTGTGTATGCGCCCCTCAACTCCTCATCAGCCTTAGGTTCAGTGGCTGGCTCCAAGCGCTCCAAGTATCATTAGCCCGACCATCTCCAATGTTCTGCGGCGTTTTGTGCTGCCGGGCCTTTTGCGCTGCATTCTTGTTGTGCATCCGCCTACGCCGTGCCCGCTTCGACGTCGACTCCATGCATGGCATTGCCTTAAACTCTCTGGCCCGTCGGTATGGTGCATCTCCCCGTCTGTCCGCCTGTGCAATATAGAACCAGGTTCTCCCCTCCTTTCGAACAGGACATTGGACCGTCCACAAGTATGGCACACACCAGGTCCTGCCCTGCTGCCCTCCAAGCACGTCTAACCAGCACATGTTAAGCGTAAATCGTCGATATGACGAGGTCCAGACACATATGCGCGTTCCGCAACAACGAACCGGTCATGGACGGACATACGAGTAGGGGAGGGGCGCCCATAGGCGCCTGTGATGCGATCCGCGTCGAGGAGGGATGTACGACAAACGAGATGGGGAGCAGTCCCTGATTAGAAGGACTATGGTTGGCGAGGCCGACTCGCCCTACAATCATAGCTAGCAGACAGAACGGCCGAACCACGGCACGCACGCGAAGGGGGACGGATGGAGGAGAGCATATAGGGATGCAAATGGATGGATGCATGTAGATGTTGAATGCAGCATGCATAGGCGGATGGTGGAAGCTGTAAGCTGGAGGAAGAGGAGCCGATCCGAGATGGGACAGAGGATTCAACCTCTCCCTACAAATATGGAGGGCAAAGGTAAGAACGGAGGCGGGAGCACCGGACTGGAAGAATACGCATTGGCGAGGGGTACGCGACAGACGCTGAGGCCTGCTGGAGGCGGCACGGAATGGGACAAGCCGGAACAGATGTATAGCCTGGCAGGACGCACCCGAGGGGTCAATAGAAGGTTAAGGGAGGGTTCCACGCTGTTAAAATGGGCAGGATACGGGAGGGCAGCGCAATATATCAGAGCATATAGGAGAATGGAGGACTCACGTCCTCTGTGGGCAGCAGCCAGCAGAGTGCATCAGACTAATGCGGGGTCCGTGTCGGAGGGCAGGGTAGTGGCGCGGTTGCTACCCACGATGATTGATGCCCGTACCCAGATGGTATTGACAATTCGTATCGGGCGGACAGACTCTGGTCGAGCGCAGATGGAAGAGAGTCGGAGGAAGAGGGTCAAGCGGGTACAGTCACCCGTGTCACACCGACTGAAACATGCTGATCCGTGGGGGTCCAAAGTCCCACGGCCGGCGCAGGAGCATCGAATATAGGGTAGATACTAGAGCTCTCCCCTGGGCTGCAAAGTCAGGAAGTACTTGTTGTCAAGAGATCGATTTTCAACATGACTCACTGAATCCTTTGAATTAAAATGAACAACCGGCATCTCAACGCCAGCCCTCCCAGATAAATCCACACCGTCCCATTTATCTTCAAGCTTGCTTCAACCGTGAATGCTCTCATCATCACAATGCATATGTCTGCGTGCTCTTCTTCTCATCACCACTGTCCCACCAACCCCATGACAACATCTCCATTCCAGCTACCCATTGACAAGCCAGATTCCCGTGCCGCTATGGTGCGCAGTGTTGGTACTGAGCGACTCAAAAAGATCCGTAGTACGTAGTTGTATGACCGTTACGCGAGACTAATGTTGGTGTATTGCATGAATGCTTGAAGCAAGACCGAATGCAAGTGTAAATAACTGTCAAGCTTAAGCTGCCAAGCTGCACTTCCATCCAACCGTGTACACTAACCATCATTTAGTATGAATAATAATATATGTCTCTGAGAGTATCTCCAATAATGCAACGCAGTACAGATCACTCTAAAATATAAATACATACGTAGAAGCTTACAACAATGAGAATAAGAAGTTGCAAGGCCTTATAAGATAAGGAATTTTCCGGTTCTGTGAGACCGACTAATTGTTCTCTTATGTAAACAATGGCATTCGAATTTAAGTACTGATAGAGTATAAAATGGGCTCGAAAAATTACACGTCATATCACATCAACCTACCATGATAAGAACTCATAACAGGACTTTCTGTGTCCCGGAATTGCCACCCTTTCATTCCATGTTCGATTATTTCACGCTTCAGGCAATTTTATAGGGAGACCATGATGAGTCGCTCAGGGCATCTCCCTTCGCCTCCGTTCCGTACTCGAACATCGTCAGGCATGTCCAGGGTATCTCGTTGCACGGCCATGATGTATCGTTCACCACTCCCACCCAGGAGCAGGGCTAACCTATACATCATAAATGGTATGAGCCTCATGCGGAACGTGAGCGTTGTACTTACTCTCATTCACCCAACCATATACCTGACCTTCTGTCTTTGTGCTCACTTCCTTCCAGGACCGCCAGCGACGTTTACAGTCTCAAAACGCCACTTTTCTCGAGTCAGACGATGCTTTCTATCAACGGGATGAACTTCTACTCGACCCAAACCAGCGTGTGCAACATATACTGTCTTATATACCGGAGTACAAGTATACTCCATTAAGCTCAAGCCTTCAGATCAGCGACCGTTTTACCAAGCTGGAACACCGTTAGTAAAGGTCTCCGGGAACACCCAGATTACTGCTCATTTCAACACATCGATCCTAAATGAAGAAATGTAGGTGCTGCTGTTTCTTATTCCCGTTTGTTCGTTTTTAATTCAGTATTTGGAGACATAGACCAGGCGACTTATTTTCTGCGTCGATGTCGTCTGTCCAGGGATGCCACACCAATTTCATCCCGTCACACCGCCCCCTCGATTGTCCCACCGACCAGCACGACATAATGATGAGAACAAACCCACTCGAATCTACGTATTCAAGAATGGAGACTTGATCTCTGAAGACATGCCAAAGAATAGACCCACCAGACAGAGTTTAAAATGGCCTTGGAAATTTACTCAGCATACCACCATGGTAAGGAGTCGCAATTGCATAATTTATCCTTCACTTTGTGTTCAGTTATTTCACGTTTCGCGAAAATGTTATCAATAAGTTATTATGTAATGCACTCAAGCACGTCTCCAAGCTGGGAACAGTTGCACCAGAACAGCGGGTTTTTCGAAATGACAAGGTCAAAAGGTACCGTCACTGGCGTGTCGCAAGTCCCACGACCGCCACTGAAGAATATCAGACAAGTTGGGGTACACAACCAACGAGCTTAATGTACGGCCCGATGGCCTTTCAATACTATCAACGTCTGTGCGCTATCAGGAGCCATATCGACAGTAGACCTGGTCGCATATATATTTGGGACTTGTTTGACGTTGATGACAATCTTCTACCAACAATCATGTCACATGGTGTTTACAATCACAGCAGGATCGCAGTACTTACAACATTTGCTATCTCTCTTCCTTTTTATACTGAGCACTTTGCAAGTAAGTAGGCAGTAACTGACACATGCAGGCGCGTATGAGACCCATGGGCCCGTCTTCGTCGCAGCGGGAGGCCGCACCGCGTAGTTTGAGGGTGACAGGTGGCATGACACCCGTATCCATCAAGGCGCTGCAGGACCTCGTTCATTCAGCCAAGCGGCGGCAGGGTATGCCAGTGGAGGGCGCAACGTGCAAGCCTGTGGTCAGTGGCTTTCCTCCTTAGCGGTAGTGCCGTAATTAACTTATTTACTCGAAATATATAGGTCCGATCAATCAAAAAGTCCACCACGTTTTCGTCACTCCCGTTCGAACTGGTCATCGAAGTACTGAAATTTATCTCATGGAGAGACATGCTTCGCGTGCGGAGGGTACGTCAATACAACACAAAACCGCTACTATCCACCGCTGACCCCATATCATTTCAGGTGTGTAAGCTGTTCTTGTCCGCAAGCCGCGAGCGGTGCTTCTGGGAACACTACATCCACGAACACATGCTTACCAAGGCATATCCGCCTGTCCTCGATCGGCCCACGCCCATGCAAACCACAGACGAGCTCGAGCATACTTTCCTTCTCTGGAAAAGCGCCGAACGGGGGTGGACATCCGGAGACGGGCGTTCCGCCCGCGAGCGAAAGCTAGCAGTGCCCAGTGCGATCGAGTCCGTGTACATCGTCCCCGGCGGGCGGTGGCTCCTGATCACGTCTGCAATGGCCGAGGTGTATTACGTCGACCTCAGCGCGCCCACGCCCAGCGCGCCTCGCCTGCTGATCAACGCCCAATTCAAGATGAGGGGGAGGAAGAGTATACAGATGTCTGTCGACCTCGACCTCGAATCGCCTATGTTGAAGTTCACCGTGGCGTTCTCGCTCCAGGAGGAGTACTCTGCAGCGGGCCGGCCCAATCCCAAACGCGGTCGCGTACAGATATGGGGGGTAGAGCTAGTCCGAGGGGATTCAGACCATGGTGATTGCCTCAGGACATCCCTCCTTGCCTCGGTTTCGTACTCGAATATGGTCAGGCATATCCAATGTATCTCCCTGCATGGCTCCGATTTTGCATTTACAACAACCACTGCGGGCTTCACCAGGAACAGGGCTAACCTATACACTATAAAATGGCGTGAGCCGGAGAGCAAATACCGCTCGCTCGGTCTCGTCATGCGGAATGTAAGTGCGAGGTTCCGCGTTTGTCTTAGAAACTATACCTGACCTTCCGTCTCCATGAAGTGTAAGATACAGCTACTCCCGGAAAGCCTGATTCTGACGCTAGAGATATTCACCCTCACCCTCTGGAGTTACGAGCCCGCGCTCGTAGCACTACACCGCGCGGACACTCAGGGGCCGGAAGGTATGCTCAAAATCTGGGAAATAGACGTCTACGGTGTGAACATCCCCCGCACCCTCACCGTTGCACGGACCAAAAAATCATGCAGGCTGCTCCTCGTCATTGGCGAGTCGCTCTGCTCACTCGAGTTCGACCTTGAGCTTGAGCTAGACTTCAAGTTCAACAGCTGCACCCGCTCAGAAGTACCGCAGCTCTGCATAGTGCTGGACACCTGGCCTGGCATGCAGTTCATTAACACGCAGCACATGCTCGGGTCCGCGCATGAAGTCATCGTGTCAGGCCTGGACGAGCGGGCGATCTCTATCCGTGCACGTGGCGGGTCTGATTCAGGTACGAGGGTGATTGCACTGAAAAGATATTGTGCGTCGCGGTTGTACCCACCCACCGCACCACCTGCAATGGATGAGCATTCGGGGCGGATTGTGGTACCGCAGTCGAATAGTGTAGTTGTTCTAGATGTTGCTTTTATTTATGGCTAAGTAGTTTAATGATTGACTTTACACATTACCCCGCCTCTCCTTTATTCTTCGGTACTCCCATGCCCCAACTAATCTAACGTTTTTCGTCCAAGATAACACCCACCTTTTGCAATTTCATTAATATGGCCTTCAATGAGCAATGACTACAACGTACACGTTCGCGAACAAACGCGCCCGCTCTGGCCTGATCTATTTTATTCAACCAGTCGCAATGTCTGTAATTGTAAGGCCTTCAAGTGCCCCTCATAACATAACCTCTTCTCGAGTACTCTCTGTTATTGATACAATGAATGTTGCTATATCGCTCATGAGGACATCTTATCAGTGTTTCTGAGAACTAAGGAATAATCTCACGTCGGAAAGAGAAGGTGGGGCCGGGTACTGCGGAGGCTTCAGACCAAATATACACAGGCGCGTCAACAGGCTTTAGGCTTTCTTTCACTGGTTTCTCACATATCAATTGAAGTGCTTCTACCATCATACTTTTGCTTAATTTAATGAGTGGTCCCCAGTTTCGTTGCTATTTATAATGCCCATCTGAGCATAGAAAACCTTGAACACTCTACAGTGTTGACATCGACCATGATTGCTTACCGGATGTACTGCGTATCACGAGAGACCAAAGGCGACTCGCAGAGGCGTACATTCGTTGCTATCCTACATAGCACCGTGCAATTAGCTGCTGTATACACCATAGTCACGATATTCTATGCCACTCAGGGAGTTAGAGTTATCTATACTTCCTTATCTACAGAAGCTACCATAACCGAAGTACAAGAGTTTACTACATAGCTGTTTCTGGTAACTGCAGTGCGTCCATTATTTGAGACCTATAACCATGAGTACTGTGCTGATTCAAGACTTTTTTAGGGCGCTGCCCCCACTATTATGGTGGCCAGAGTAGCATTAGCCACGCGGAGTCCTGAACGCTCTGGTCGAAGACAAAATATCACCGACTTGGAGTTTCACGGGGAAGCCTCCTCGTCGGAGATGTCACCAAATATTATAGGGATTACCTATGAGGAAAAAAAGGTCTAATTAGTTAAACGAGTGCTGAACCGAGGGGTATGAGATTGAATATGTATTTTGTCTTTGCCTTTAAGTAAGGTTTAGCAGTGTTATTCATGAATTGAATAGTTTGAGTGATTTAACAGAGCAAGATAAAGAATAAAAAGTACACGTTGGCTATGCCCTCTCAATGAGCGGACCGGACACGGGAGCATATCATTATACATTATTCAGCTCAGCCCCTTGATTATCTCTATAAGCTCAGGATCAACCTCAAAGCTTGGCCCAGCCAAACAAGTGACTTGGTAGAGAACTCTGTCTGCCCAACTCAAGCAACGCGACATGAACATGTCATAATACTGTAATAGGACTAACTTGAAAGTTCAAGGGCCGAAAATGGCCAAGGATATTCGCCCGCGTGGATTGTGTGAACTTTGACCATATGTGGAGGAGGGGTCGGGGTTTCTATAAGGAGACATCGCTATTTGGAGAGAAAGGTGTCTTGTAGCCGACTGTGCCACTTGATTGAAATTGTGGCCGTGACTCGGTTGTCTATAAACGAACAAGTGGCCCAAGGGAACAACATCAGCCACGATCGAGAACAATAACACGATGCCACCGCTTTCACCAATTAGAACTGTTTACTCAGAGTATTGACCCTTAAAGCAACGACGTCTGCTTGGTATAAATACCTCGGTTTTCTCGAGAACTTGTCTCATCAGTCCAACAATGCAGCCATCACCAAGTTTACCATTCTATTCAGCTTCAGACTCCTTCTGTGCATGCAGACGAGTACATCAATCCATTAACTCCTTGCTCACCTCGGCCACCAACGCATCATCCGGAAGATGATAGAGGTTAGAACAATGCTGGAAAATGTGCCGTCGCATTCCAGAGGTTACAGAATGCCAAAGGAGTCAAAGGTACTTATTAAATTCGTTACAATGTCCCCAGATCAGAACAACTCAACGGGATACGCAGTTTTCACCAATGACGAATTCCAGGAATTGCTGGAAACCCAACCCGACACCAGGAATTCAAATCATCATTATGCAGAACTACCAATGCCATTGGTATCTTCTGAACCTTCATATCCTTATGTAACAACCAACAACCATTGTTTGAGTAGTTTCTCTGCAAATTCTGTGGGGGGTGCAACGTCGTCAAGCCACTGGCAGGCGCGTACATCGCGCGACGCAGCAGGTCACATGGCTGACGCGTCAAGCTCACGTGTTGGCCACCTTGGCACGTGCGGCATGAAGTGAGCCAGAGGTGGCTGGCTGAGTATCTGTGGGTATCGATTTGTCGGCTTGGATGATATAGTTCATCGTATCCGGAACAATAAAATGACAAGCTGTGTATGAGATGCGACTGGACTGAAACCTGTGGGACAGAGTGTAGTAAAGAGATAGCCGGCTCTGGTAATTTACTGAGACATATCATCCTGCTTATTAGAAAGTCTATGTATCACACATTATTAGATTGTTCATACCGACCAAATTTAATTATATATTATCTATTTCCAATATCTGAGACATTTTCCACGCTTAGTAACGGGGTATGTACTTTATTATCCAGGCGTTCAATAATGGCGGATTTTGTACGAACCAACCACGGTTCTGGGGCAGCGTTAGGATGATAGTGAGCGGCAGCACAAGGATACCATCACTGCATTCTCACTCATGTGTGTGATCAGTCTGATATACAGGACTAGCAGGGTCAGTAGCCAGTTAACTATGAACAGGGCCATAGTGTACATACTACAGCTGTCTGCGCGTCGAGCGGCTAAACTCCATTGACGTGGTGCGCCACTGGACGAGTGTCCGACTCGGTAAAGACGAGTCGGTTCAGCGGAAGCTATGTATCATCGTTGGCGTTGAGCACGACAGAGGATGTAGAGTCATGGTAGTTGAATGGGTACAAGACTTCCTGTTCGTATACGTCTGTATACGTCGTTCACGACCTTGAGCTCTGCAACTTGGATGTTCATTGTCAAGCTTGAAGTGTATGGGTCTTGATGAATTGAACTTGGAAGTTGGTTCTGCACGCTAGTAGCTACGATTGAGGGGCGGCACCGTGGACTCCGGACTCTGGAGTCACAAAAGTTAAAACTTAGTCCAGACTCCAGACCAGATCTCCGCGAGTGGCAAAACGATGCCCATTGGCTGGTTTGAACAACCGACCTCACCATGTCGGGAGACGTACGAGTGGCGCGCTCTACCACTGAGCTAAACGGGCAGCGTTCCATGTGCGAAGCACTTGTTCCGGGTTCCGGGATGGTTATTATCAGATTAATTCTCTGACGTCAATCATTAATGGACCTTTCTTAACGTTACTGGTTTCCAAAGATAGACCAACATCGCTGATCATTATATCTATTCCCGCTACCTTTTAAGGTAGAGGGTTTTACTGGGCAGCCCCCTTTGCGCAACCGTTTTCAAAAATTGGCATAGATTTGCAAGATCTGACCCCACGTGATTGTTTAAAACTCAGTTGCTTACATGTTTATCTCTTTATAGCAATCCTTATTGTCCTTCTCAGCGCAGCTTATTGTATCATTACCGTTGGTGGTCCTAGAACTTGCAATCGAAGTATGTTAGTGGTGTTATGCCCATGTTCTTTGAATCTCGCTTTCTCCACTCTCGGTATCTATCATCTATGGCAGTTTACATCGCTGGACGTCGAGTTTCGGCTGCGTTTTCTGATTCTGCTTGTCCAGCTCGGCTCAGTACTTCTCTGGCTCAATGGCTGCATATTGAACGAGAAGCAGAAATCTTGGCACTCACTGTGACGGTACAGCCTGACACCAATTCTTCATGCTATGCTTTTACCTCGTCTTTACCTTTCATTGCCGATTCCTCCCTGCTTTCGTTTGATGTTGTTCTCGGACCACAATGGCAGTCTTTATGTGCTGCATCTAATCAAGAACATCTGCCCCAACTCTTAGTTCAATACCTTGACGGTGCTTTTGGTGAGTATTTCATGTTATAGTTAAACATGATGTTAACTAGTAGATTTTTCGTTTATTATAGAACCTATTGTTGCACCTAACTGTTTATCTTTCCGTTCATGTGAGTGTTTATTCCGTTGAGTTCTTATTAGTTTATATATTGATATTTTTGTTAGCATTACTTATGCATAATCCTTCGTCGTCTGGAATTGTTGACCCTCCTTTGTTAAACAATGATATAACACTTTCAATTGATCATGATAGTCAAGCAAATGCAGTGTGTTTGCCTGACCCCGTTCCGTCTTCTTCTACATGTTCCTTGGAATATCCTAAGCTTTCTATTGTAACCGGTGTGGATCACTTGGAACGGTTTTTGCTAGGAAAAGCAGCGTCGGGGGTTACAGCCTCTCCGTTTATTTCTGAAATTGATGTTCTCCATCATTGTTTATCCATGCATGGGGTCGATTCGTCAGGATTTTCATTGCAAGCGTGTCAGACAGCTCTTATTACTCATATTTTTCTAGGAGCCTGTTATGATCATTCATTACTTGCTTCTGATCGTACCACATGCTTATTATTTGCTGACGGCTTTGAGTCTTCTGCAGACCTTTCCAGGGTGGCATTTGATATTATATCCTCTGCTTCTGTTGTTCAGCGTCAAACTAATGATTTGTTATTTATTCTTTCTGCTTTGGGGGTTTCGAAGCAATTTCGATCATATAAACTTAGAAAACAGGTTATCAAAGAATTAGATAGGGTGTCTAAGGTGTATATTAAAGATTTCGTTATCACATCTAAAGTTTCCTCTGCAGACACGAATGTTCAAAATATTTTTTGTGGCTTTGAACGTCTTTCTCTTTCTTCTCTTTTGGGCATTGCTGAGAGGCATGGAATCATTGTTAGCCATTTTACATCATCCGTAAATTCTGTGAAGTCAGCGATTATGCAACATTTTGCTCATGGAAATTGTTTTCACCAGAATTCGACTCATACTGGTTGTTCTCAAGTGCATAAACAGATCAACTGCGAAAATCAATTGTCTGAAGATGAATATTTATTAGCTTGGCTGGATGTTAACCGTTTTGCAATGTCCGGACTTCCGCTTAAGTGTTTTTTAACTGAACTTGGAATAGAACATGACGACCACGATAACACTAAAATAATGCGGTCACATCTTAAGGCTTATATTTCTCAATTGAGAGGTTCCATCAAGAGAAAAAATATCCCAAAGGCCAAAAAACTGGCTTCAAAAGCTGATGAATCTGCCATGTGTGATCAAATGGCTAAGATTCGAAAAGAATGGCCTACATTAGTTTCTCAGTCTTTAAAGGATAGGATTATTTCGATGTTTCAGGACCAAACTTCTTGTAAAACTTTACGACATGTTACCTGTGCAAGTTGCGCTGAATCATGCATTGTTTCAAACACAACAGAAGTAGACATCAACGATATTGATCTACGTTTATTTAATCGTCCAGATGTTCCACCGTTCCAATCTGAAGATGATGCTGGAGAAGATACAGAGATGTCAAGTGGTGAAGGAAATGTTGATTGGCTTGATCATGAACTTCCTTCTCCACCATTGCCTACTCCTTTTTCAAAATTTCCTAACGTTCTTTTGAATCAAGAAGGTATCAAACAAAAGCCAGAAAATGCACAGGCAGTTTCGTTGGTATTATGTAAAACATGTCATACGTCAATAGTAAATGGACATACACCCCCTTTGGCGATAGCCAATCACATGTTTTTGGGCGAAGTGCCTCAAGTATTGAAAGATCATGTTGGGTGTTACAACTTAAAGAAGACTCTGACGACCCTGATTTTTCTACACCTGCAACTCAACGTGGAATGAAAGGCCATGTCATTGTGTACCCTCAGAAACCTTCAGAGATCGCAACCGTGCTGCCACCCACACTTGAAGAGATTAGTGCACCCATTTGTGTTATATTTGTAGGATCATTCCGGCCTTCAGATGAATGGTTAAGACAAAAGGCTCGTCCTCTTTGTATTCGACGAGAAAAGGTCCGAAATGCTTTGATGTGGCTTAAGGGAAATAACACTCTATATAAAAATATCACAATTGATCATGATGTGCTAAATGCGTTACCTGTTCAATCAACACTTCCTGTACATGTTGAACATATATCTCCTTCTGATCATTCAAATTCATTGACGTCAAACTATGATAATACAAAAAAAAAACCTGGTACAATGTCTACATCCGAAACAGAAAATCTCACCACTGAGATTCCATTTGAAAATGTGGTTGTGACTGACGTCGATGCTTCGGCGTCATCAAATGAGTTGAGAGCTGCTGCGATGCGTCACGTTAAAAAGAAAGGAGGAGCTTACATAGAGATACCGCACGATCCCAAACCAGTAAATGAGTTTCTCAATCCTGATATGTTTCCCATGATATATCCTACCTTATTCCCTTATGGGGTTGGAGGTTTTGAGGACCCACACAGATCTACCACGGTATCTTTGAAGCGCCATGTAAAGCATTTATTTAGCCTTACTGATCGCCGTTTTCAAGAACACTATTCATTTATGTTCACGGCATTTAATGTTCTTCAAAGGCGAGAAATTCTTCTGCATACAAGTCTTACAGTTAAAAAGTCTAAATTTGACAAAGTTGCTTCAATGTTCGCATCTGTTACAGCTGAAGCAATACATATAGTATCTGAGCGCATTTCAAGAGGAGATTGGACGACTGCTAATACACCAGAAGAAAGTAGAGTGTTGTCACTTATGAGGGAAGTCAATGTAATTACCTCACATGTTCCAGGTTCATCTGCTTCTCGCGTAGCTATGCGTAATGAGATACGGGCAATGATGACACAAATAGGATTACCAAGTTTCTACTTAACAATAAATCCTGCTGATGTGTATAATCCCATAGTAAAATTTCTCGCTGGTGCAGATATCGATATAGACAACCTCTTACCTTCCCAAATTCCAAATTTCTGGGAACAATCTATTTTAGTAGCAAAGAACCCTGCAAATGCTGCCAAGTTTTTTGATATTTATATGAAAGCTTTTATCTCCACAGTTCTTGGGTGTGATAATGTTGAAGGTGGTGTATTAGGACTTGTGAAAGGCTATTACGGGTGTGTAGAAGCTCAAGGGCGTGGAAGTCTTCATTGTCACATGCTTATATGGGTTGAGGGTGGACTGAATCCCAACGAGATTAAATCACGCATATTAGAAGGAGACACTCAATTTTCGTCAAAATTAATTGCGTTCTTAGATGATAGCTTGAGTAATAGTATTCCTGACATGCCATCAGAGCCAACAAATGTTCAATCAACTGACTTCCATCCATGTTCCGTGAGAGGTGTTAAACTTGATCTTGATAATAGCGAACGAGATGTGACCTCTATCAAAAACATGCGCCAACAAGACTTACATAATCTAGTTAAACAATGTCAATATCACACCCACACTCGAACATGTTATAAGTACTGGAAAGGACCGCTGAGTGGCGAACCAAAAGAATGTAGGTTTGATCTTGATGAGCACAATACATGTGACGCTACTACTTTTGATAAAGACACGGGCGAGATTAATTTGAGATGCTTGAACGGTCTGGTTAATAATTTTAATACAACAATTATTGAAGCAATAAGGTGTAATATGGACATTAAATTTATTGGATCAGGACAATCAGCTAAAGCTGTTTTATATTATATTACTGACTACATTACCAAATCCCAATTGAAAGCACATGTTGCTTATGCTGCTTTGGAGTTAGCTGTAAAGAAGTTAGATATACAAAGTAGCTCAGACGATGACATTACAATCCGGGCAAAAAAACTTTTACAAAAATGTGCGTATTCCATGATCTCGCATCAAGAATTATCATCACAACAAGTTTGTTCGTACCTAATGGAGTATGGTGATCACTACACAAGTCATAATTTTCAGAATTTGTATTGGACAGCGTTTGAAGCTTTTATAAACTCAGAATCCCCTCTTCAACAAGATTTAGAACCTGTAGAAATTGACGAAGACACAGATTCGGAGTCTGAATTTTGTGAACATGGCTCTAATGAAGACAAAGTTTCTTTCGATGACGAAAATCCAAATTTAGAACATTCTGATAGTGTAATATCAAACTCAGACACAGCACACGAAGAAGAACTTTATATAACTTCTGAAAAAGGCCGTTTATTAGCAAAGGCAGGGCAAGTCATTGATTATCAACAGCGGGGAAATGTTCTGTCAAATTTAACATTATGGGACTTCATCACTTCAACTGAAAAAGTACGAAAGCGGCAAAAATGTGCTGTTGACGATAATGATGGTTCTGCTCCTATTGACGTAGATGAATTGCTTTATGGAAGTTCCCAAACTTCTGGAGGGACCAAATTAATTTCTCCTTTCATGGCTATTCATCCTAACTCAGAAAGTCATTACATTAAGATTAGAACACTCAAAAACCGTGTCATTCCTGTGCTGATTGGTCCGAGTATCCCACGGCGTGATCAACCGGCAATATATGAGAGATATTGCAGACTAATGCTTATACTTTTTAAACCCTGGAGACAGGCAGAAGATCTTCGAGCCCTCAATCAGAGCTGGTGTGATGCTTTTCAAGAACTTACACAAAGCTGCTCCGAAATTAAATTAAAGATTATGGACAACATGCAAATATTACATGAATGTCGAGATAGCAAAGATGATTACTTCATTGAACGAAGTAACCGTAATCGAAATCGGAACAGATCACATCAGTTACCCGGACAACATGAAAGAACAACTAATGCAGAAGAAGATTTTGGAGGTGATAACGAATCTGTTAACATAGCCATTCTTAACCATCTTCAAGATATAACCTCTTGTTATTCACAAAAAATAGCTTTAGCAAAACATGAGGCACAAAATTGTGTAATGGCTGCTCATCGGGGTGGAATCATTAATATTTCACACATTTCAATTGATGAAAGTATACAAGAACAATCTTCTCAGATCTCCTGCGAACAGCGAGTTGAAAGCCTTTCACTTGAATCAATATGGAAAGCGGAGTACGAACAGCGTTATAATTCATGGAAAAAAAAGTCTTGCCGTGTTCAAGAACAGAATAATGAAAATACAAGTGAACCATCTAGTACAGAGCCATATCGCACAACAATTCAGGATTGCTCTGCTTTTAGATCAGCATCTGCACAAGATAACCTGCATTCAAATCCGTCGCTCAAGCTTTCTATCCGGCAAGACATAAATGCTACAAGTCCTGAACATCTTATTGATATGGAAAGCATTATATCTGAGTTCACACTAAACAGAGAACAAGCTCGAGCGTTTCGCATTGTAGCATGTCATAGCCTTGAAAAAAATCCCAAACCATTGAGGATGTTTATCAGGGGACCTGGTGGAACAGGCAAATCACGTGTGATTACTGCTTTAAAAACTTATTTTGACAGACGCAATCAAAAAAGACGTTTCAGACTAGCGTCGTATACAGGTGTAGCAGCTAAAAACATTTCTGGGATGACATTACATTCAGCTCTCTGTATGAGCCAGGCTTCAATGGGCACATCATTAAGTACGAAAAGTAAAAGAGACTTGATATCCATGTGGGAAGGTGTAGACTACTTATTTGTAGATGAGGTATCAATGATTGGCTGTCGCTTTTTACTCAGAGTAAGTAATGCATTAAGAGATGCAAAACAAAGAGAAGACTGTTTTGGCGGTATGAATATTATTTTTGCTGGTGACTTTGCCCAATTGCCACCAGTTGGAGAGAAACGATTATATTCCCATATTTCAAACGAAGACGCTAACACATCAAATGGACAAAAAAATGTACATGGCAAATTACTTTGGTACTCTATTTCCACTGTTGTCACGCTAACTGAGATCATGCGACAATCAGGAACTAGAAATAATGACTTTGTTGACCTTCTAAAGCGTTTGCGTGATGGTAAATGCACAAAAGCGGATTATAACCTTTTAAACTCTCGTCTATTGAAACCTAATATACATTCTCCAGATAATAGTTTTGTTCCAATTATTGTATCTTCAAACGAGACAAAAGATGCATTAAACAGAGCAAGCGCAGCAACCTTTGCCAGAACAACGGGTCAAGTACTTCAATGGTATTACTCGACAGACATGAGACAAGGAGAAGAAATAAACGATCCAGAAATTCAAGAATATTTAGACAATGCTCACAGTGGTCAAACAAGCCAAAGATTAGGATGCCTCCCTCTCGCAATAGGAATGCCTGTGATGATCAGCAAAAATTTTGATGTTGAACATGGGATCGTAAATGGATGCATTGGTACATTAAAAAAAGTTCGGTACCGCCTTGATTCAAGAGGTCGTAGACATGCTACTTCTTGCATTGTGGAAACACCTGATACAAACACGGCACCTTTGTCTGGACTTACAGAAACCTGTGTACCAGTTATTGAGGATACTGTGGATATGACTTTTATTCATCCGTACACCAAAAAAAAATGTTCCTTTAAACGCACACAATTACCTATCACACCCGCCTTTGCGATGACAGCATATAAATCACAGGGACAAACACTTGACCAAATATGCGTTGACTTGCAAGGGTGCACTGGAACCGAAGCACCTTATGTAATGATATCCAGAGTTACATCATTAGAAGGACTGACTATCCTACGCCCGTTTGAACTTAAAAGAATTCAATGCCGCAAATCAGAAGACGCCTGAAAAGAAGAACAAAGACTAGATATTCTTACCCTTCAAACAATCGTAGATTATGGGACAGAGCACGAAGTACTGAAAGCGCAACAAGTTCTAAAGGAGAAATACAATGAAGACATCCTTGCGAAACTTCACGTTCAAGCATCTTGTCATCTACTTGATCAGGAAGAAGCAGAAACAAATTTGAAAAGAGTGGAATCTATGATCAATACTCTTTTCTCAACAACAGGGCAAGAAGTTAATCAGCAGCGTATAAGACGGAAAAAAAGGAAGTTGGAAAGAACTGAAGTCACACCAAGAAAGGTAAGCAGATGATCGACTGTGCATTTTTATTCGACTCACACCACTCTTATGAACAGCGCTCTTCAAATTCAAACATGCGCTGATACATTCAGGTGATCATTGGCAGGGACCATGCACCTTGATATTGGTTCGATCGAGGCTGATATGCCAACAACAGTATGTTCGTGGATATCATATAAAACAGTGAGTACTGACCTTGCATCATTTTTTCACCGAAACAAATGTCTTCAGACAAAAATCCAACTTTCTTTAGCGACCGTGTCGCCAGTGGCCTATACAATGACCTGGGAAAAGCTATTCTGGATCTGGGCGACAAATTTCTTGGCGCCGTGACGTACAACGACGATTTCTATCGTGTCACCGGGAAATGGGGCACACATTACTCGTACTGCCATAAGGATTCGGCTGAAGAGTTTACAACATATGTTGTCGGGGAGATTGTTAGCAGCGAGATGGGGACCTTGTTATCAGCAAAGGGGAATTACAACTTTCAGGGGCAAGACAATAAGGTACGTCTTGAAAATCCTTGTGCTTTACTGTGTAGTTTGACTAATAATCATTCGAAGTTCGAACCTATTACAGACAAATCGAAAGTCAAGGACGTCCTAGTACTTAAGTTACCAACAAATGCACCAGGCTTATTAGCAACCCTGTACGGTAACGCTATTGGTACGTTGGATGAAATTAGGGGACAAGATGAAGAGGAAGAAAGGGTCAATGGTCAGGTACGAATATTCTTTTATCTGAAATACCAACTTCATGTGTATTTTGTGTTTCAAGAACCCTATCGTCAAGGAATGGGCTAAAT
Organism: Stropharia rugosoannulata; assembly: GCA_028532985.1. Classification (NCBI taxonomy): domain Eukaryota; kingdom Fungi; phylum Basidiomycota; class Agaricomycetes; order Agaricales; family Strophariaceae; genus Stropharia; species Stropharia rugosoannulata. Next base: position 242,882 of record JANCIK010000005.1, read on the forward strand.
TACCTTCTTCGCCAACTAATGATGACATTCAAGACATGCTCATTGTCCACCTTCCTTTGAAATATGACAGTCCGCATGGGGTGCGTGAAATATACTTAATAAAAATCGTGCCTTACAAATCTTTGATTTAAGCAGGAAAGTTCTTCTTCAGCGCCTACCCGCACCCAACGGGGGAAGCAGAAAGTCTCTGAAGATTTAGATGACACAAACACCAATGCGTCAGGTAGCTCTCAGCCCGATACATCAGTAGCAGCAAAAACAAACAGCGACGGTTTGATAGGTAAGCAGATATCATGCTCAATCTGTTGTATAACCACCGCTCACTTTCCCCCATTAAGTTCCTGATGACAGCGAAATCATTCTTGGGGGTCGCTACAACCCGCATCTCTTACCAGATTTTGGTGGACCTTGTTTTCAGTTAAAGGAGAACAAACTGGCTCAGCAGGCCGTCTACTACCTAGGATCCGAAAAATTGATTCCACCTTGGAAGTATTATGAAGAACTTCGTACTGGAACGGTTGTTGTCGCTAAAGTAAGCCTTCATTGCTTCCGTTTCAATGTTGGAACAGGAAAGAGAGAACGAAAGGTAATGTTTTCTGCGCTTTGAACATAAACACAATTTTGACTAAAACCCGACAGTTATATCAGCTTCACGCACATCGGCTTGATGTCGTTGCGACTTCCTCTCTCCCTGTGGAAGTGCGCATGAAGCCTACGCCCGAAATAAACATGTCATCAAACAAATCGTTCAAGCGTGTTGAAGAGTTTCTCGGTGCTAATGCCGCTCCATCCGCTTTGTCTAACCTTGGAAAAAGGAAGATGGAAATTGGCGATGCCGTAAAGGATACAGGAAAGGGGAAGAAGAAAGAGAGTCAGGTAGTCGCTGAATCGTCAAAGAAGGCAAGATATAGCAAGAAGACATCTTCCGGTCCCGTAATTGAAGATTCCATGCAGTTTGATTGAGTGCGTGTATATGATTTATCCGTTTCAGAATTCCTTTCCACTGTTACTTTTTCAAAATACTTAACACAAATTGTCATACTCTTCCTTTGAACCACTTTGTATTTATATTATGTACCGTAAAAAATCATATCGCAAATCAAGATGTTAAAAAAGAAGAAAGTCTTTTAGTACAATCAACAAGTAAAGTCCAAGTGAAATTGGCGGTATGAGAAGGATAATAAGTACTGAACCTTGAATCTTCTCCATCGAACGGATAAAATAAAACGCCTTCTTGCAAAGAACGAACGGTTAAAGGACATGAATAAGACGTTCCACATACATGGTCCGCATCATCCCAAGTTGCTAAAGATAATGCCAGATCAAAGCCTCTGCTCCTATACTTGTCCAAACACTGCCTAACTCCGAATGTGATTACTTCATGATTGATGATCCCGCGGCGACGAAGAGTTAAAGAAGGGTACAGACAAACGGCTCCATACCAAGCGATGAAGTTCATGACCAAAGTACTGTGAAAATGAACGATTGGAAGAAGAGGATCTGGCGACGAGGAAATAATGACCTGGATGCTTCGAACTTCGCCTGAGACGACCCGATTAAATTTGTAGACACTGCGTATACAGCCTTCCGATAACTGCCAGTATTGATATACTTTTGAATTTGATGGTGGTTCGATAATGTAGCCTCGGGACTGCAAGTAAACAAAGAGGATGTTTTCTTCATCGTTTTCCATGCCTCCGGTATACAAGTCTAAGTCATTCGGCTTGAACGCCCCTGGAAAAAAGGGCAACAGGCCCCACGAGCCAGAAATAACAGTCATAGATGTATTCATGACTGCGCGAAGTTGGGATAGTTCACCCAAATCATATTTGTTCGCAATGTCACAAAGAACTGCTGTTGATCCCATTACTTCAAGTGAACCCTTTGTAAGATTAGAATGACCTTTAAAACCGATTTTTCAGCTTACTCGCAATAGTATATCAATAATCCAAATTTTCTATTATAGAAGGGTTCAGGTAAAAACAAATCGAAACGAAGTGCGAAAAACTGTGCGCGAGCGAGTATCGCACAAAAATGTCCGAATAACTGATGATGATGACATGATTCTAGTTTCACAAAGTCTAAATGACCAATGACGACAACATGACTCTAGAGAAATGAAGAGGGACTTTGTTTCGACTGATCAAAGCTTCGGTACCGCAGATAATGTTCATTTATCAATGGAACCTGTTTGAAACAATAAGAGAAAAAAAGAGCTGAATAAGGGGAATCATACTTAAAGACTTTGAATGTTTCTTGCTACAAAATCAAAATGGAACAAGCACCACAAGAGTTAAAAATAACCAACCACAAGACCAGAGAATAACCGTAAAGAGAAAGGCACACGGCAGAGCCCGTCACGAGATTGATGGGATAGCATCAAAATGTAAAGAGCACCACAAGAATTAAAAATAACCAACCACAAGACCACAAAATAAAGCCAAGGCAAAATCGAGCGCAGGTCAAACGTTGCAATAACGCTCAGATAATATGACGAAATACAGACTTGTATTCGTTCAAAGTCAACTTGAAGCAAGCGAAGTTGACAACACCTAAAACAGTTGAGAAAGAAATACGAGAAAAAAAAGGGTTCCACTGCAGATGCAGAAGCGTTAACCAGTACAAATAATGGTAAAGTAATATATAGAAGAAAAAAAAGGATCTCAAGGCGAACAGCAAAAAAATATCATAAAGGGTAACGATCATAAGACACCGCAATGCAATATATGAATACTACGAAGTTGCGCGTTCAACCCATGCGTCAAACTACACTCGAGACGAAACCGGACCTCAACCAATGAATCAACAAGAACGCTGCGTACCTCATGCAAAGGACGTTCGCGCCACTTGTAAAAGCAAAGGATAGGATTAACCAAATAACGTTCATAAAGAGGGGTGATGTATTCAGTGTACTCAGGGTTAACGACCCAATTTCGTACGCTATTTGGATGATCAGCTTGAATATAGTGTTACCCAGAAGTACAACATAATGAAATGAGAAAGAAATACCGCGAATGGGAGGAAAGGGCTAAGGACAGTTTCAACAAAGAAAATACTAAAAGAAAAAAGAAAAAAACTCACAGCTTCGCCAAAAATATCATGCCTGAATTGAAAGATGGGTTCGAATCCAGCTGAGCCAACAAAAGGGTTGATAACAGGACTATCTGGATAACCTTCCAACAAAGTATTGATTGCGTCGAGTGCTCGGTCAAAGTCGCGCCGATAAAGACCGTACTGAACTGGAGGAGCACGAAGGTTGAAGCGAAATTTTGCTGTGCTCATTAATCCAGGAGGCGAAAAATCACCATGATTGTCCAGGTAAAGATCAATGGGGTCGATTGAACCAACAATAGAACACTCTAATGGGCCGAAACAGTTGGCATCGCATAAGATATCTAAACCTCCGTAGGACATCTTCCATGCAGAAGAAGCCAAGAACAGATCCCCATTAGCAATATAGCCTGGAGAGCGCTCGAATACAGAGTACATGGTGTCGTGATAAGACGGCATGAGGGGAAAACGAATCCTTTGGTTTAGAAATACACACTTAAGACCTAATACACTACATAGTCATCCAAACAACACACGCGCCGGTAACGATCGCACGTATTATTCCTGCATTCCCCATGAATCTTCCATATCAAAGCAGACGCTTCCAAATCATGACATGTCGAAGGAACATTATGAGGTAAACCGTTGTCGAAAGAGGAGCGAATTCCACCCCAACGAAATATTGCGAATCCCTTGAGACCATGCGCGGATCGCCAAAGAGCCGGACATTGTAGTCCACACTTCCTTTCTTTAGCACCCCACGTATCGTTGAATTCGTAGCACCGATAACCGAAATTGAACACTGCAAAGCCATCTTGACTATTCGCATGCCTAGGGAATTGGGTCGGAATCATCTCCATACTTTCACCTTTGGCTAAAAGCTCAGGATATGTACATATGACACGGTTAGATGTCAAAATATCCATACCCGAACTGTGCTTAGAAGAAAGAATGAGTGATAAAACATCATCCGACCACGCTTCCCCAAGACAAATTTGAAGGCCCGTATCCTAAATTGAAAAAAATTAAAATAAACATCAGAGGCGAAACGATAAACGACAAAAAAAAATTCGCACCTCTTTGCGTAAAACAACGCATCTAACCTTCGTGCGATATTTATCATCGGATGTTGGCATGTCAATGTTGCTGTCAAAAACCAAACAATATCCCAAAGACCGGATTAGAAATATCCAATCAGAAAGCATAACGCCATGACCGAAGGGGAGGCCGATATCGAGCTGCTTTGCTCTAACGCGCTTGTGTACTCCTTTATTGAAAGAAGAAAGCATACAGTGGACGGCAGCTCCAAATACAACTCCGCGGGTCTCTGCAAGCATTCTGAAAAAGCGTTGCAAGGATTGTTCATCGACACCAATAAAGGGAGATAAAAAATTAACAATTTTTCTGCGCATAACAAGTTGACAAACGGCTCGCATGAGCGTAGAGCATTCGTTTAACTGAGTCAACGACAACCAATCACATGAAAATGCGATAATGGCCACCAACTCAGAACATGATGCGACGGTAAAAGCTGATTTGCCTACAAAATCTCGTCAGAAGCAATGTAAAGAATAAAGTGAGAAGGCGCACTCATAGGTGACTTCGACAGGATTAAAGTTGAAAATGAAATACAAGCTCTATGCGCGTTTTATACGCATCTCAATCATGGCCCTACAAAAGGGAAAATTATTTGTAAGACGAAAAGACTAAAAAAAGAAGAAAAAATGATAAGAATTCACTTACTCCCTTAAAATCCTCTCGATCAAATGCACATCCGACTCTAAAACATCGACTACGCCGCCTGCTTTAGAAAACTTCACAACAAGGATATCTCCCTTCCATGGTCTATCGTTCTCATGACCGACAAGAGAACGCAACAAAGTATTATCAGGCATCCACAAATCATCCGCCATGTCCTATAACAGAGTAAATCAATGCTCGCAAACAACTACCGAAAAAATTAAAATTAAAATATGCGCACCTGATCAGAAAAGACAAAAGTGAACACATGTTCAAGAATATTGGGGCCATCGAATGGAAATTGCGAGACGGAAAATTGTGAGGACCGCACATCCACTACAGCCGTTTCTTCGCTACGAGAAAGCCTTAGCCACATAAACACATCAAGATCCATGGCGCTGGAAACAGCCGACACCCCTGTACGGGATGTAACAGGGATGAGTTCTACTGCACTGGAAGTACAGCCAACCAAGGCGGCTTGCCACACACGGTCACCCTATAATAATTTTCCATTATAATACGAATACATGCTGTCACTAGAAACTCACTGAGCGAAGAGACGAACGAAGCCAATAGCGTTTCTGGTCGACTACAGACTGATGCATATCGAAGCGAAAGGAGCTGAACAAAGGCGCAATACGATTCATATGCTGAACGGAAGATGCCGAATGCCGAACAGTGAGTTGTGCTGTTTGTCTTCGAATAACGGAATCTCCTGGCGGGTTGACTATGGTGTGAATAAAGAGCGTAACACAAACAGTGAAATGGGTCAGTAAGTCACGCAGACACTACGCCCCGGTCTTCAATAAGGGAATAAATCAAGAAAAAAAAACCTGGTGAACAAGAAATGTCCACAGTGAGGAAACCATGAAGAGGAAACAAAGAAAACTCCACCTAAACTGCCAGCATGAACTCAGCTCGGGCGATTTTCGGTGGAGTGGATAATTAATAGCATTGGAAGAGGACGATACTTATACATATTCTAAATAAACAACGAGGTCACGTCTTGACGCGACGCGAAACGGCTAACATGATGACACGTGATATCCCAAAAATCTGGTAGCGGGCTTTGCCGTGCGCAGCGCGGCCTTACGGTTATTACAATCACTGCCAGGCTCGACCAAGTGGATAAAACTAATCTTTTTCCACTTTGAATGGTCTAACATTAAATATTTCAACGATGTGTAGACTGTAGATTACAATCCGACCATAAATGGTGACGTCATCGTATTCACAAGGTGATTGATTATAGGGATATTTATACTCAGCCGCGTGTTGTCCTTGAGGCAGTAGGGCCTAGATGTTGAGCATGTCACTAATAGCTTATACCATTTTGTGTTCTGCTCGTGGTATTCCCAACGAATACAGAAAGCACATAAACCGATGCATGAGATTTACTTTGGGAACAGCACTCGTATCCCAAGTCCTTACTTTCAAGATTACGCTTATATTTTGGTCAAGAACAGGCTTTCTTACATTTTGTGTTTGCCACGCTCACCCACATATCAGAGTACTGGCAGGTTGGTACTTTTATACGCGTCATTAGTGGCAAATGATCAAGCTTCCATTCTACGTATCTATTTTTATATAATTGCAGGTGGCCACTATAAATTGGCGCCTGCTCTCTGTTGTGCAACGATCACCTTCATCGTACTGTACCACGTACTTTGAGAAGGTACCCGTAAGATGTACAACGACCACCAAGCCACTTCGAGCTCGAGTAAATGCCCATCGGAGAATGTGCCACCCTCTCCTCTGTGTGGCTCTGTTCATCCTCCAGCAAGAAGGCTTTCGCCTCTGCCGAGCATGGACCATCTGTGTTCCCACAACTACTACGTGGATGCATTGCGCCACGTCGATATGAGTGGATTTACCAAGGACAGCTTCGATTATGCCGGCCATCTGCTCTACCCCTCATTCCTCATTCCTCCAACGTACGACAAAGAAAGCTCCATCAAGACCGGCGGAAATGTACTAACATCAGTTCCAACACATTACGTGGAATCATTTCTCCTCTCGCCCTCTGCTAGACAGCAACCGCTACCCGATGTGCCTAACAATCTGCACAGCTCGTTCGGTATGAGCCCCCATGGCGTGATACAATTTGAAGCGGAGGTGATTGAGCTCATACAAACACACGGGCGTGGTAATAGCCATACGCTATGTCCCGTATGCAAGAAGAAGCTTGGAATTTGGAAGATGCAGGAGTACATTACTCACATCACTTCCGAGGTACATGAAATCTATGTCAATTAATAATTATGTAGTATAACGAGGTAGACCGACTAGGTACTATGAAATTAAACTACTTAAATGAGACTTATATGACGACAAATGTCGTATAGCAGGGTGAATAATGGTGGTTGCGCTCCCCATTATTTAAATGGTACAGCGTACTCTGTTTTTTTGGCCCGTCCGAGAAGAGGGAGGCTACAAGAGAGCCACATTCTCATTGTCCCAATACACGTGAAAGGAATGCATTTACAAGGCTAGTATATATACAACTACTCATCGTGTCCATTTAGCAACTATCCACGCATTATTTCCCGACAACCTCAGTACGCAATGCTCAATAGCGAGATGAGTCGACCTTGGAACCGCCACGCGCCATTCGTTCCCAGTCCTCTACGAAACGTGCAGTATCCTTGTACAGAATTTGTGCAGTCCATCGCGTCCTTGCAGCACAAATATTCGGAAAGGCCGCCGGGATTGAAACATGACCAGGACTCGGATCAAGGGGACTGTTGTATATCTTTTGACAGTGTACGTATTATGGTGAGTTATTTGCACCATAATTCCCACGGCGCGCGACTCATTGATGGCACCGCCGCGCGCGACTCAACGGGTTCGGCAGGTTATTATTTTGACTGCTACATCCCAGAGCAGCCCATACTTACCTCATATTATGTGCTCTGCATATTATATTGTATCAAGAAGTAGAGTTGATTGTAGTTTAATGTTGATTTAATAACATTTTGTACCTATGATGGGATTTGCCGAAATATTCCCACGACATGCCCGCCGCGCGCGACTCTCTGAAGGACTGCCGCGCGCGACTCAAACCAAGTGGTCATTTTCAAATGCACCATTATATGTTTTTTTTATCAATAGTAACAGTATATATGTGGTACATACAGTATGAGTACACAGATTCTACAGTAATATGAGGAAATACATCCATGTTTGAGAAGGAACTACTACTGAAATTTGATTAAAATATGTGCCTAAGTCCCCATGAATTGAATTTAAAGTACTTGAGCTGAAAAGGAGGAGATATATAGCTTCATTGTGTACTCAAATGCTATCATTTATGGGTGATATTGGATGGCTTAGTGTAGTTGTAAGTACAAAACAGCAGGAAAAACTCGCCCTGTATGCCTCTCAAAGGGATTGATGACCACAAACTCCAGTAATTTACTATTAATACAATACATATACCTACATATACCTTATTTCTACTCTAAACACCCAGGATATAGTGAAACAAGCACTGTCCCCTCACTTTGAGTCGCGCGCGGCAGTGCCATCAATGAGTCGCGCGCCGTGGGAATTGTGGTGCAAATAACTCACCATAGTACGTATAGAGGCGATTTTGGCGTCTTTCAGGAGGGATAGAGCCCGTTTTGCTGCGCACAGACCTCGGCCACGACCTACATTTATGGATGTGTACTATGATTTAAGTAGGGCTCTCGACTGGTTTGGGATGGTAGACTTCACTGAAAGCTATGGTTCTGCTGCCTTTGAAATATTATAATTGAGCTTTCTTAACGAGACTTCAAATTACATCCGAATTAGGTTTCAATCGACTTAGGTTCTGCATTAAAAACATTTGTAAATTGTGGGAGACGTTGATTTTGACTCCCCTTACCAAGTCAATGTTGTCTGGGCCACATAGTTGCACATGTAGGCCTTTGAAGTTTAAGATAAATGGAGATCGATGACACGCTTTGATGACGATATTCAAGCAAATACATTGACACTGCACCCTAACATAAAGCCACTCACCCATATAAGGTTCCAACGCATTGCTGAACACCTTGGCCCCTGTGGATACTATACCTTCGAATTCGGAGAAAAGGATGCAGCACGAACGCAGGCTGCGTAGTTTTCCTCGGAGCTCCAGGTTACGTATGCCCCAGCGGGAGGCGACGTTCGATGACCTGTTCATGGAAATGTGTAGAGCCGTAATGCTTTGTGATAGTGAATTGGAAGCAGGACTCGTCCAAGAATCATGACTTATATGGTTTAAAACTGACCATAAGTTACATTGTCAAAGATGTTGTGTTTTGTTTTTCAGAACACGATACAACCTGTTGCAGCTTGCGCAGTCTGTTTTCAGCGAATACCTCATTCCGTCAGTGCTTAAGCGCTTGTCATTTGTATTAAACATATGACACGTTGAATTTCTCGCTATTGAACCTGCATGCTGGTTAGCCAGCTACGTGTAGGTCTGTGGGTTGAGAGATATGTACTGGACATATCCACATCAAAATCAACGATTGTGAGCATTCTCGGTTTAGCACAAACCAGCTACAAGTTATTGCATCATAATTTTTCAACGATGGGGCGGGTGTGTGCGCGGCGGGCAAGTGGTGGGATAAAGCAAGTCATAAGTGGGAAATTAACGTGTTGCTTTGTACGCGATTTCTGTGGAATGGGTGTATTCTACCACCTGAATCGCGTCCAAGGGCAGTCGACTACCGTATCTGCCCTTACTATTACCGAACTGTAGACACGATATGTCGGATTCCCTCATAGTATCTCGAGTTCATGTAGATTTATACTGTATACAGGTAGGTCATGTACATATCGAACCAGGTTGAATATGTGCTTACCCCCGCAGTTAGCCACCTATATACCGTTCTTCAGACCGGTGCTCGTAGGTTGACAATAAAAAATAAGTACTTACAAACGGATCACAAGCGCGCACTTCCACTTCCTGTACTGGAGTTGCGGTTGAAACCGACGTTACCACTTAACAGATAATTAGAAAATAGGGAGGTGGTGTACATATCAATCCACGTACTGAGGATAGCAAGGGCGGCGGAGAGGATAGCTTTGAAGGACAGCATTCTTTCTTTCGATGAATTGGGGGGTTTATGCGTTGTTGTAGTTGACGGTGCTCATAACACCCTTTTATATGGGATTGGCGGTGGGAATTCTCCAGACGCGAAATGGCAGTACAATATGATAGATAAGGTAATTATATACTCTATCTATGTGTAATACTCCACGCAAAAGATAGATCGCGGCGAGATTTCTACACCACATAAGCGTGCATTGCACCCTTATCAAGGTTCGTATCAAGTATTGATTTAGCGCAAGTCCCTTTTTATCTCTGGACAGACGCACGCAGTTCCACCGAAGTGAGCCTGGCGGGGACCTCGGAGGTGGGCGCTGGAGCGCGAAATATACATTCCTGAGAGCACACGTTGATTTATTTTTGTAATCTATGGATGTTGTATCCGATGTCAAACAAACGTCGGTAGATACGGTCCTTGTGCTATGGTCATCGAGGGTGTGGTGTGGACAATAATAAACGTACACCTATGCTCTCTCTTCTCTGCTTCCATTGGACTGCAGCGAGACGGACACCAGGGCCGTCGTCGACGTGCCGGAGCAAATAAATGTGGAATACCTCAGAGAATCTGTCCCATTGCATCAGTGACCATGACTGCCAGCCGGAATCTACTTACCTAATCTAAAGTAATGCTCCGCCAGTCAAATAGGTACCAGATAGATATATTAAATATAGAAGAAAGGTGATAAAGAAGAGCGTGTCTGGGTATGGTTAAAATGTGCAGCGAGGGAGTGCGTGGTGATGTGGTCTAATCTCGGGAATGTGTGGGAATAGCTGAGTCAGAACAACGGATCAGCGTGTTACGGTCTGGTGACGGTACCCTCTTGACTTGCACGACGCGCCTTCGTTAGGATGGATCTCAGCTATCGACACGACACGTCTGGGCCTTTCATCACCCAACTAGCTTTCGATTCAGCGCTTCAGCTTTTTAGGTTCAGCTGCTGGCCCACGCGTCTACCTTGGGGCCGACCCTCTCCAATGTTCTCCGGCGCCTTGCGCAGCTACTCTCTGGCCGTGGCAGTGTGCCCGCTTCAGTATCACATCGACATGTATGGAAACTTGCTTTCCCCCTGCCCCATCCCAACTCTACGTGAACCTTTGCCCTGATCAAGGTCCCCTCGTCTCTCTCCCCCCGCCAGGCCCTCCAGTCGTCCCATCTGTCCTGGAGCAGAAGTCAGCCTCTTATCCCTCCGCGACACGCGTCCACGCCTGGCATACCTGCTCCCCTGCAACTGTCCCCCTCGCGCACGTCCCCTGGTCCCTCCCTATCCCGCCTGCAGAACGCGGCCTCGTCGTACATCCTTCGCCCTCTGCAGCCTTGCAAAACTGTCCCTGTGAGGCGGGCGCATTTGACTCCGTTATACCGTGCGGCTACGAGCTACTGCTCCTGTCCTCGTCGATCTCATCGTGCATCGCCGAACACGCCGTGTCTAACTAGCGCACGGTACTTTATTTCATGCGCCTAGGTGCCCTTGTGATTTTGGGCGCGGAAACACGTTCAAACACCCATCGGACTGTCGAACCTAGCTATATGCTTCCGTTAGGTTCCCTCCCGCTGAGGCGTCCGTAATCTGCTCCCTTCTACTGTCGCCTCGGGTCCACCCTGCCTCCTGGGGCGTCCGCCCCCTCCCCTCCATATTTATCTGTGGCGCCTTGCTCGCTTTCAGGAGATAGGTCTCGCGCCTGCCTCAATCTCATCCCGTCCCCTCCCATCCCCCGTCCAGGTGACTGTAGCTTCCGTTGCGCATTCCATCCCCGACGCGCATTGACGTAGATCTGGCACGTACCCCGCGCATACGCGTATATGTCCGCTCCCTTATAGCCCAGAGTAGTACCGACCACCTGCGTCCTCCTGATTACACCATGGCACATGGACGGGCTCACTACTGATGTTTTTCCCAGAGGGTATCCAGGCTCCCTTGGATAAAGTAGGTTAGTTGCATATAACGGCTCCCGGTCTGAATCCGCCGCCGCCCCTCTGCATACGCACCTCGTGGAAGGACTATCTGCGTCACGAAGAGGGGGCCCTTCCTGTCTGCTCTCGTCCGCTTCCCTGCTGCCCGTTGCGCCCACCACCTGGTTGTACCACGGAATCGTGCCGCTCGCCATTTCATGAATGCGCGCCTTCGCATGACCGCCCGCTTTGTCATGACCACGCGCTGCAATAGCCGCTGCGCGGGGGGAGTGCAGTCTCTTTCGTGTGGATCTCACCAGTTCTCAGTGCATCTATCTGTCTATGCCTGGCTTGGGTGTGTGCGGTATACGCCTGTGTGTCTTCGCACCCACACCCGCACCCTTTATCGCGATTCGCTGCAACATGGCACCGCGCAGGCACGCGCGTCCTCCTCCGGGTCCCAGTACTATCTGCGAGCACGGTTCACTTCGTCACAGAGACAGCGACGGCAATCCATGTGAAAGATCAATCCGTGGACCCTCTGCTGAAGTCAGTAAAATTCCTATGGATGAGTTCTAGAAGGTACCAACAATAGGTGACGACGTAGTTCGCGCCAAGTTGAAGCTAATCCCAGTCAGCAGCATGAATATCCACGGTTGAACAACGGGCAGTTTATGTCACTGAATCATTTAATGTGATGGCCGAGCTAAAAGAACATCAACAGAACGCCTTCAATATATACGGATTGAACGAAGGAAGCGTCTCTTACCTCGTTCTCCCTTCCTTGTGATGCGAGCAGCGCAATGACAATCAGACTGCGCTGCTTAAGCTCAAGACCCGGGCGCGTCCATATTGTATCCCATGCGGCCTGTTTTGTCCACTTAATACACAACATGAAAGGGAGTGTCGTTGAGTTCGCACCTCCGTCGCCAGTTGCTGCATTGGCTTCATAAAATCCGACACGCTCTGTAGTCCCATCAGCACCTTCTAAATTGTATGCTATCATAGTTGACTAGAGTGCGTTACCTGTTTGAGCATGTTGTCGACAAATGCATCCCCCTGGAGTGATATGTGATTAGAATGTGGAGTGCGCATGAGCCACTGGCAACGCCCATGTGAGAGTATCTTGTAACAAAAAATAATTTCCCATATTAGGAATTTTTGACCGAAAGAGATAGGGATAGACCCCTCGTCCTCAGAGCCGATGCAAAGTTTAACAGATATTCAGTAACACAAGAAAATGGAGGACACTAGTACAATTGTAAATGTCTAAAGTCCGTATGGAACCGTATGAGGTCGTATTACAGCCCCCCGATGCCGTCTCAATAATAATACCAAGTAAAGCAACTTGGCCAGCCAATGGCCAGCACAAATTAAACCTGACAGAGGATTCCTAAGTCGGCTATAATTTGTTTTGCTTTCTTTCTACCATCACCCTGCGCCATTCAACGCCACAACGTAAGCCAGCTGTCATGAACAGTGCGCAAAACTTCAGCTTTAATGGCCAGCTATTCGATGACGACCCGTCGTGGCTGGATATGCCAATGGCGCGGCTACACGAAGATTGGAAGTTGCCGTGTCAACTAAACTTCGGCTGGTCAGCAGAGTTCTGGGGAAGTAACGCGTCCATGTACCCATGGCATGGCCACTCCGGTAGCGACGCGTCTGGTCACGCGTTCGACGCGTCGAATGCTCCGGGCCGCATCACATCCGGAGAGCACGGCCCCGACGCCGCGTTGCCGCATCCACCAGTTTTGGTACCGTCGCAGCCTCGAGGTGGGACAGGTTCACCACATCACAGCAACGAGAGGCCGACAGTCCGTACCTTCTCCCCGAAAACCACAGAAATCGTAGAGCATCCAACAAGCCTCGCAGTTCCTTTCACCTGCGTCGCACATAGTCCTGTTACGCATGGCCATATCACTCCCGCACGCCAGCGCACATTACGCGCCATACGCAGGGAGCTAGATCCGTTGAGTGAACTAGTCTGCCGTCTACATCAACAGAAATCTGGTACAAGCAATGGGATATGTGGACACCTCTGTGCTGACGCGCGCACGTTGAAAATTCACCTGACTTCCGACCACAAGATGACCAACAACAAGAACAATAATCTGCACATGGTGTGTCCATGGGTTCTCGAGGACGTCGAATACGACGGTGCAGGGTATATAAGTGAGGACGATGTTTGTTATAAGAAGCTTTTAGGGTCAGGGCAGCTTATACGGCACATCGTTGAAGTTCATGGAAGGAAGAAGCGTCCTGGAGGAACAAAGAACCTCAAAAGAGCTGATCGCGCTCGTGCATAACCCTACTTTAGGGTGAAAGATGTAGTGGCGACCAATGTGCATGTTAACGAACAAGAGCGAGCTGGCCCTTTGCCAAGTAGAAGGAGGCGTGAGGTAAAAAAATCAATCTAGTAATCTTCCACTGATAGTTGCGACGTTGGTTTTCGTAATTGATATATAATGTACATAGCTTGACTTAATTCCCTTAATGTTAAACGTTGAATTGTAACAATTTTACTGACATGAAATGCAATATTCTACAAAAAATCGGAGAACATAACGTGGACTGTCTTATAACATCGTTAACTTAATAAGACATAGATACCGTATAATTTCACGCTTTCTGTATAGAGAAGCCACTTGGTCAGGTATTGTGAGGCCACTGTCAGTTACCACGAAAGGACGGAAGGACCACAGCCAGAATAGGAAGTCATGATAATATCACGCCGTGTTAGGGTCAACGCTTGCTACAGAAATTTCAAAGCCAGACAAATAAGCGACAGCACGGTATATAAGGCCGACATTGTTTTCGTCTGTTCCAACTATCCCCCTCCTTATAAAGACCCCCGTTCACAGTACGCGCATCTGCCTCTGCCTAACATCATATCGACGCGATTATCTCAGTCTATTAGCCCTCTTACTATAGGGTAGCTCTCATCCTCCGGCCCCAACCTCTATACCTCGAGTGTATGGCATGCGGCTGCGACGACTATGCATGCACCACCTCCCGGCAGACGGTTATGCGTCCATGATGGATGTGGCAGGTACCCAGTCCCAGTCTCGTGCGCAGGCATACCCACAATATTGAGGAGCTATCACAAAGCGTTGGGTAAGCTTTAGCTCATACACCTACCCGCCGCTCCTGCTGACAATGTACCCAGGGATAGTTCACGATACGAAGTCAACTGTGAACCTTACATAGGACTCACGTGAAACACTGAGTACAGCAACATCAGTGTGGCACAACCAAATTGTCCCCGTACAAAAATGTAAATCTATATGGGGCATGGTGGTATGGCCACTGGCCACTGGCCAAACTACCTGCCTGCATTGATACATTTGCTTGCGGCATGGTACTGTCACTCACAAAGAGGACGGATTACATATGGCGACGTCGGTGTGGCACAACCAAGCGTCCCCGTATAAAAATAATTAAATCTATATGGGGATATGGTAGTATGGCCACTGGCCTCTGGCCAAACTTTTCGAAAGCAACGGCCACAACACGATGCAGATGTTTCATATGGTGCATATCCAATAGCAGACCATCTCTATTGTCATTTCGAGGGCCAACGTTGTGATTTTGAAGGCCGACAAGCTGTTTAACCAATTCTGGAAAATATGACGGGGAACCAGTTACTACATTTGCAGAAAGGTTGTGTTTTGAGTTGCTTTGGAGAGCACCTACGGATGGTATAAATTCTGGTCCTTGGAGTAGAGAGTGGCTCATCCTTCTTCTTCTTTCATCCCATCTACGACGAGGTCGTACAAGCCACAAACAGGTCACTGTCTGACGAACTTGCGGCGTCAATCCTTGCCCTGTCCTCCTCTTGTCTTCGGCTCTACATTCCTCAAGTAGCTTTGCATTTTTGGTACACTTTATAATGTCTTCATATCAGAACAACTCAACGGGATACATAGTTTTCACGGACGCTGAATTTCAGGACTTGCTGGGAACCCAACCCGACAGCAGGAATTCAAATCAACTTTATGCAGAACTACCAATGCCATTGGTAACTTCTGAACCTTCATATCCTTATGTAACAGCTAACAACCATTCTTTGAATAGTTTCTCTGCAAATTCTATGGGGGTTGCAACGTCGTCAAGCCACCGGCAGACGCGTAAATCGCGCGACGCAGCGCGTCACATGGCAGACGCGTCAAGCTCACGTGTTCCCCACCTTGGCATGTGCGGCATAAAATGCACCAGAGGTGGCAGGCTAAGTATTTGTGGGTATGAATTTGTCGGCTTGGATGATATAGACAACCACTTGATACGAGTTCATCGTATCCGCAACAACAAAAACGACAAGGTGAGTGTCAAATGTGAGTGGACTGAAACCAGTGGGGTGACAGTGTAGTAAAGAGATGGCCGGCTCTGGGAATTTGCTAAGACATATCAAGCAGGTGCACTTGAATTTAAGGCGCGGTGAGCACAGTGTCAATCAACATAAATCAGTGCCCAAACCATATGACAGAGCTAATGAATATTCTTCCCCAAGTCAATTTTCAGATGCCCTGGTTAGCGACCAGTACTCCCGTCAACCTTGGGAGAATACCTCAAATTTTGAACACTGGGATCCGCATGGGCAACAGCAGCTGCCCATTATTCAATACAACCCTGACCAAAAGAAGAAACGAGGACGTCCGTCACATAATAGGTAAACATATACTTTGCTTTCCGTTTCATTGCAAGATTACATTATCACGCATTAGTATTTACTTTAGAGTATACTTCACATAGAGTACATTGGACTATTTACTACATATACCTTCGCTAATTTTAATTATCCATTGTTACATTAATTCATTCTGTAGACTTAAATTGTATAAATAATGTTCGATTTATATCATCTTCATAATCTTTGTAATTAGCATCGATATGTGTCATGGCGCAACGCGCGAAGCACGCTTAGGTGTGGATGCGGGATGGGCGGGGCGGGGGCGGGACGCATAGCATATACACAAGAAGACACTGAAGACGGCGCACCCAGGGCACAGATGGCAGGGAGCAGGAAGGTAGTTGTGGTGTCCCGAAGAAGATGGACGGGACAGCGGGGCGGTAAGGCAGTGCATCCACACGTAGATAGTGAAGGGACAATAGTTGTAAGACTCTGAGAATGCAAAGCTGGACGGGAAACGCACGCGTCCCGAATCAACAGACCGACACGGGGTCGAGACTTGAAGCTTGAGGCCTTGAGGCCTTGAGGGACGTGTACTTGCCTCTGGGCGAGATTCAGAGAGGGAAGTGGGTGTATGCGGGCACGGGCCGACTGGACACAGCACATCTATTTTCCGTGCGCGTTACGAAGGAAGAGACCGTAGGACCGCACGGCGCAAGTCCGAGAGGGTGGTCGAGGGCGTGTATCCGTATTTGCCCGCCTCGTTCCAGGCCTGGGTGGAAGCGTGCGAGGGGCGTACCCATAGTGAACGGTGTAGAGGACGAAGCGAGACGGTGTTTACTCTCTTTTCTGCGGTAACCATACTCCTGAGAGGCCAACACAAACGCGTGCAGAAGGAATGAACGGACTGGGGAGCGCGAAGCCTGGTTCGGACGGAGTGTGTCATCTTCGGCGTGGATAGGGCGCGAGGGGTTGGAATAGGATAGGATAGGACAAGACGCATAGCCGCCTATGCAGGGAAAAACAATGCGGATAAAAATGGGAGGTAGCCAAAACACGGACGGGACCCGTCGAAGCGGGCACAGCATAGGCGGACGCATGAGCAGAATGCGCGGGGAAGAGGCAGGGGGAGGTGCCGGAGATCATTGCAGAGGGTCGGGCCAACACGTCCACCAGGCAGCAGCTGCTGCCGTTGAGCCTGTGTCTTCGCATGACGGTGGGGTTGACGCGTTGGCGGGCGGGAGTTGAGGGCACGGGCCATACAGGGAGCACGGGCAGCCCATGCGCCCTGCGACGGAAGAGGACAACGAGGGTGAACCGGTGAGGCCTCAGTTCAATCAATGAAGTTCAGACACGGATAATGTATACCGTCGCGCCAAAGATACAGAGCGTGATAGACCCATTCCTGACAGAAGTCTGGTCTGCAACGCAAGGCCCGGGTCGTTGAAGAGGACGATGTCAAGTCTCAAGAGGGTTCCGTCACCCGTGTCACACCAACTGTAACACGCCGATCCATGGGCCGAACCCAAGTCCCACGGTTGCGTTCACGCGTGGCAAGCTGTACCCACCTCTTTGCTGTATCCTCGACATGCTGGATATGAGCGAGGAGATTCCCTCCGCCCCCCGACGGTTCATGGACAAACCACTCAAAGGACTGATGTGTTCAATATTACTATACGTGTACTCTCTCGCCGATCCACCATCTCCAATTAACTTATGTGAGAATTTTTATCTCTTACGCTTTGGATAGCCCGGTTGGATGCAGCCACAGACTCATATTAGATTGCAGAAATTCAATTGGCAGTACATAATTGACATTCATCTCGAGACCAAAATCACCGTATGCAGCGGCGGGTTTCCATCAAATTTTTGAATGAAAAACAAAGTACAAGAATCAGATTAATGAAGATGAAGTAACAAAGGCGGTGTGTAATGAAAGTATGTATGTGTTTGTACAAAATGCGCCATAAGATATGTATCGTCAAGGGGTGTAGACGCTCGTCAAGAAGATTATCCGTCAGACCGGGAAAAAAGGTCCCTGTGGACCTATTTATGCCTCCTTTCCATATTACGCGGCCCCAGCTAACAGCGGCGAGGCATCTCCACGTTCTTGTTGACGCATCGACAGGCTTACACGCCAAGAACACCATCGTGTACAAGCTGCACGAGGCTCGGCGCTTGCCGCCTACCTTGGGTTTATCTCTACGCCAACAGGGACAGAAACCATTCTCGATGATGCAGATACCCAGAATCGTGAAAGTAAACAAATTATGAATGGTTAATCGACTTTGAGCATTTTCAGTCTTCATCGATATTGGTGAGCATCGCGGGCCTCCTCCAGAGGACTGTACCCTAGTAGAAAGTCTCGTTACTCAGTTCAATTGCCCGGTGTTATCTGTGGGGCCAAGCGGTAACACACTAAGTACACTTTACTATTGTGCTTGTGTAGCAGCAAATATATCACGGCCCATTGTTCGCCTGTCAGATAAAAAGATAGGTCCTACATAAGGCCATCCTATTTCCCGTATTAGAAATACCGGTATATTGATTTGAATGCGACACACTCCCGTGCCGATAGACTGTTATCTAAAGTACCCCGCTTTAGTATGCATACCAATGCCACTTGTCTCCACACCTTGTGCTCTAAAGGTGCTGCGCTTTAGTACTCAGCGCATGTATGCGCGTCCCCGGATTGATTTGTCTCATAATAATAATAATAACTGGTTCTATAATGTCAATACACAAGCATAGTTAAGTTAAAACTAGCGCGCTTACGCCCCGACACTTGCTAAAATTCACTGGAGAGTCGGGACTGGCAGGGGCGCAAAGCCATGACCAGTGCATGACCATGTGTGGTACTGTATGTACACAAGTATAATGTGGAGCGCATTCATGATATGCATACCTTGCATAATCCAGAGAATTCAGATAAGACACACATCCGAGTTGAACAGTGCGAGGTGGGCGACGGTGGTGATGACATGCATATTCATGACCAGAGTAGAATAGAGCATCTGCGAAGGGAGGAATGGCCTGTCGGGGGCGGTGCATCACGATACGGCGCGCGGGGACATGTACGCTATAGCGCCGTGTAAAGCATGGACGCATGTCAGTTGGCGAGCAGGGACGCACCGTCCGATGGAGGTGTACGGCCCAATTCCGAATTCCCTACTCGCAGGGCCCCAGAACCACAGGGCCCGAGTACTGCTGGATGCGGAACGGCGGGGGCGGGGGCAGAACGCATAGCATATATGAGGGAAGCCACGAAAGGGGGCGCACCAAGGGCACAGTTGGCAGTGTAGATACTGCAGGGCAAGAGCTTACCTTCCGGGACGCGCGGGGAAGGCCCTGTTCATCTTGCCGGGGTTAACGCAGTGCTTGTTCGGGGAAGGTCAGAGCGGGAGGAGCAGCGGACGCACGAGAGGCGATCAGTGGTAGGGAAAGAGATACAGACGGGACAGAGGGGGGAAGCAAGGCGAGCTCTGTTCAGCGGAGACGGCGGGTGTAGCAACCGGACCGCGGGAGCACCAGGACTGGGCGTATGCGCATTGTCGAGGAACGCATGACGTCGGTTCGAATGTACTGGGGGGCGGGCCAGGATGAGACGGGCCAGAAGGGGAGCGGACGTATCAAGTGTTCAACGGGGGACAGACACGACATGTCCTACAAACATAGCGGGCAGACAGAGCGGACAGACGGACCGGCAGACGCACTTGCGGGGCGGGGACAAGAGGATGGAAGGGGATTATGCATGTCGAAGGGCGGTAGGCCTGGGTGTATGCATGTTGGCGAGAGACGCGCAACGGACTCGGGTGCCTTCTGCAGACTGGATAGGACGTGAGGTGAGAAAATGCAGCGGTGTATGGTGAGTTATTTGCACCATATTCTCACGCGCCTCCCCGGACTGATCTGAGTGCCCGCCCCCCAACTCAGAGGGCCTTAACTCATGGGTCAGCAGACAATTGCTTCAGATGGTTCCTATTGTGTGAGCGTTGGATAATATCGACTCTAAATATATTTTGTAGCATTTCTTCACTGTTTAATTTCAAATTATTGATGTAAGGCAGTCACAACATATAATTCGATTTCTGCTTAGATTCTAGAGTACTTTTAAGTGTATTATACATAAATGAAACATATAATACATATACTGTTGGAATCAAGTGAGGAAGACGCTATATTCTCTGTAAATTCTATCTAAACTTGCTTGTTGTTGCAACATCAGGAAATTGTCCTGGTCAATCTGCTTATTATGATTGATTTTTTTCGAATAAAATACACATAACTAGGTTAGCCCTTATCTATATACACTTATATGACTTTGAAACCACATATTCAAATTTGTTGCTCTGAGTCGGGGCGGGCAAACTTGAATGTCGGGGGGGAAATCAGGCGTGGGAATTCATCAGCCTCGGAATGATGGCAGTGAAAATCGAGTGAATATTGAGCGAATACATATAATTTCATTGAGAGTTTCACGCAGGGGGTTAGAAATATAAGTATGCTTGTGTACTTAAGTGATCCTTGCAAAGTACAGCACGATGGAAAGTGGTCTGGCTTGCCGAGTTGGGGGGCGGGGGCGCGTGAGAATATGGTGCAAATAACTCACCATAGTGGTGGGAACCACATCCCGACTACTGATTCCATTTATGTATTGTATTGACAAGTCGTGTCAAATAGCCGGGAGGCGGTCGAGCTGGGATGGAAGGGTGGGGTCGGAGGCAGGGGTCGAGAGGGTGCAGTCACCCGTGTCACACAGGCTGTAACACACTGATCCGTGGGGGACAAAAGTCCCACGGCCGACGCATCCTAGGCGCTCCCTCCCAGCCATTATTGTACTCTTGGGATAGCAGTCCTCAAATAATAGACCACTGCTCCAACAGCATAACATTTTATTGAAGCTTTAAGCTCGAAAGTCAGAGTGCAGGTGTACCCCTAAAGCTTTGATGTGAGGATCATATAGTGGAACTTATCGCGTCATCCCACCGTTTAAGCCTCTTCAGAGCTTAAGCTGCTACGTCTCGCTTCCTTCCATAGCTTCCTTCCGTCCTACAGACTATAGAAATGGTGTATCTGTATCGCTATTATATTCAATACTACGAAGCTGTATAGATCACTCTAACACATCAATCCGTTCATCGAAGCTTATATGTTGATCAACTTAATTAAATTGCTGGTCTTGCTCTTCTTGAGGTTTCACTGGTCTCATGACGGTATCCCAAACACCTATGAACCTGTCAAGAACAGCGGGAAGCATAAGCCACAACGCCATACTCTGGTCCATACCGGGTGTTTTACGGTCCCATAAGGACGACTAATCGTTCTCATAAGCAAGGCATCATCTCCACCGGCGCGGTATAAAATGAGCTCGTAAAATTCACTTAGCAATATCATATAAACCTACCATGGCTTTTACTTCTCCAGAGCCTGAATTGACTTTTCCTCACTTCATGTTCGATGACTCCACTCTTCCGGCAATTTTATCCATAAATTATCTTACAATGCCTTCCAGGAGGCCCGTAAGCTTTTATCAGTTGCACCTTGATGTTTGTTCTCGTTTTCGTCTGACCGATCTTCCTTAATAGATATTATTATTGTATGAAGTGCCTGACATATGGATCTATACAGGACCATGCAGTGAGCTACAACAGGAATGGGCAGGGCAGTCTGCGTATATGTACCATCTACTTCTCAAATGTTTTAATTCTGATTATTATCTAGCTGAAAGCGAAAAACGTGATGTCAAGTATTGGAATTGCGATGCTGGCAGCTGCGGTGGTAAGACCGTCTGTTGATTGCTTCCCGGCTGATCGATCCACCTAATAACATATTTGTTAAAGCTGTCGAGTTTGCTTAGGCTATGGGGCAATCACAGACACGTACCACTCGTCAACGCCAGAGGCTTCAAGTTCGAGGAGAGCTTGTCTTTCCCCTATGTATTCGAGGAATCAACTGTATTTGGCGTGGAATATGTTCATTCATGGGGAAAGTGTGTAAGTTAATTTATTATATCGAAGTGAGAAATAAAGGCCCTTACAACATGAAAGTCCACCACTCACTCGTCTAGCCAACTCATGGGAGCCATACCGTGTTGCTCAGTTGTGCCGTAGAGCTATCTATATTTCTCTACGCGGGCGTGACGAAAAGCTGAGCTGACTTGGAAGAAGCAATCATCAAAAAGTAAATGCACGTCCCAAACACGAGCAGATGTATTTTTATTATCATTCAGAGAGCGAGGGTTCCCGATGCATCAAGTTCAAGGAGAGCTTGATATGTCCCTATGTATTCGAGGTACCGACCGTATTCCAACGCTATCGGTACAGCATCACGCCAGGCTTTCTACATTATCACAATGCACAAATGATGGGATCGACCATTGGGCGCTTGGATAAACCCGAAAGCATATAAATCGCATCCTTCGTGAAACAACAGAACTTACAATGAGGTGTAGCTTTCCAGTGCCCGTATTCAAATTCAGTGCCACAGGACTGAAAGGAGTGAAATCTTTGGGGGACGTTGACTCGGGAATTCAAACAGGATCACTTGTATTTTTAAAACGAGCTCGGGGGCTTTGCGCGGAGAAGGAGATTTTATAAGGCTATAGAATTATTAATTGTCGCGGAGCTGGGGTCTTCTTTACAAACCATAAATTGTATACCGAATACTATGTCGCTTATTTCTATTAGGCAAAGCTACACCCCTCCTTTATTTATCTCAAATGAACCATTGACAAATGGACTCTCAAGCTATGTTTTGATGAAATTGAGTACTGTCAAGATAATGTTGAAAGCTCTCTTTAATTCAAAGCTTGTATGTACACACTCCACACTGTGAGGCTGTCGCCAACGAAACTAGAACACCCTAACCTCTCATTCACTGATATTTAGTGCCGCGATACACGATGATGTGCCAGTTCCCACGGCCGATTACGGTGTGGTGCATCTTATCTTGACAATCCGGTTAGGGAGTCATTTTCACTGCCCGAGCTAGGCAAGTATCTGGACAATGCTATTTGTAGCGAACCTGACATCGTCTCAGAGTCTAACGATCCTTTTTGTGTCACATGAGAAGAGACTGCCGCTGCAGGTTCTGCAAAACTTCCCACTGCCCTTTTTTGGTCTAATGTCAGACCAACGCCAAGAGCTCTGTTAGTCCTGGTGAGTAAACCTGTAGTAAGACCCGTGAAATTACCCGCGGGGCTGCAGCTCCCAGAAAGCTCCAGTCGCGTCCTGAACCACTCTGCGCAAAAAACGGCTCTAAGCAGGGATTAAATGGCTATACTATTAAACGCACGACCGAGGTGTGCAGGCCGCACACCGCAATCTCTGTGACGACAGCCACGGCAAAGACGAAGGCTAGCCCAACATCTGGCTTTGTGTTTGACGATGTAGTCGGGAATGGACAACAAAGAAGAGCTTGGACGACACACAGTGTGAAGATGGAACACAGCTGCCTGAACTGCCTTTCAAATAGCATGCGTTGTTGTCATTTAGCTCCCTGATAATGCGGTAGGTTCGAAGGTTAACGAGTCTAAGAACATGTAATGGCACAAAGCCCGGAGCCAGATTTCAGCTGTGAATGGCTCCTATGAGTCAGCGCACAGGTTTGACGAAGGTGAAGCAGACGTACATCGTCTTCCCCCCAGAAATTTGTCCTCCCCAACGGCGACTTCGGCGGGATGATACTGCGCGACATGGTCCTCCTTCATATAAAATATTGTTGCATAACCCGTTAGCTCCCTATTCCAGTTCAGTATGTATGGCAAGGGGTAAATCGAAACGACGCGGTCCGGACACATACGTGCGATCTGTAATAACACACCGGCCATGGACGAGTACAAGAGTTGGAGAGGGAGGCACATATATGGGACCCAGTCCCTGTTTAGCAGTAGAGAGAAGTACTATGCCTCGCATAGCACGGAAGGCACCCGAGGGGACAGTAGAGGGCTCAGCGAGCGTTCCACCATGTAAATGTTGAAGCGGGCAGGTCAGGGGAGGGCGGCTTATCACAACGAAGAATATAGGATAATGGAGGACTCACGGGTTCTCTGCAAGCAGCAGCCAGTAGTGCAAGTGAGACTGAGGGGCGGATACATCGCGACTGCTACGTACACTCACGGATGGTACTAATACGTCGTGATAGACAGGCGGAGCGCGGTCAACACTCAATTACTCAAGCTCAAGCTCGAGCGAGTGCTGAACCGGGGGGTATAAGATTGAATATAAGTTTAGCAGTGTTATTTATGAATTGAATAGTTTCAGTGATTTAACAGAGCAAGATAAAGGAAGATAAGTACACGTTGGCTATGCCCTCTCAATGAGCGGACCGGACACGGGAGCATATCATTATTCATTATTCAGCTCAGCCCCTTGATTATTTCCATATGCTCAGGATCAACCTCAAAACTTGGCTCAGCCAAACAAGTGGCTTGATAGAGAACTCCGTCTGCCCAACCGAAGCAACGCGACATGACATGCCATAATACTGTAATAGGTCTAACTTGAAGGTTCAAGATCGAGAATGGCCAAGGACATTCACCCGCGTGGATTGTGTGAACTTTGACCATATGTAGAGGAGGGGTCGGGTTTCTATAAGGAGACATCGCTATTTGGAGAGAAAGGTGTCTTGTAGCCGACTGTGCCACTTGATTGAAATTGTGGCCATGACTCGGTTGTCTATAAACGAACAAGTGGCCCAAGGGAACAACATCGGCCACGATCGAGAACAATAACACGACGCCACCGCTTTCACAAATTAGAGCTGTTTACTCAGAGTATTGACCCTTAAGCAACGACGTCTGCTTGGTATAAATACCTCGGTTTTCTCGAGAACTTGTCTCATCGGTCCAACAATGCAGCCATCATCAAGCTTACCATTCTATTCAGCTTCAGACGCCTTCTGTGCATGCAGACGAGTACATCAATCCATTAACTCCTTGGTAACTTCTGAACCACCTTCATATCTTTATATAACGACTGACAACCATTCTTTGAGTAGTTTCTTCGCAAATTATGTGGAGGGTGCGACTTCGTCAAGCCACCGGCAGTCGCGTAAATCGCGCGACGCAGCAGGTCACACGGCAGACGCGTCAAGCTCACGCGTTGACCACCTTGGCACGTGCGGCACCGGCTCTGTATGGTGAGTTATTTGCACCATAATTCCCACGGCGCGCGACTCATTGATGGCACCGCCGCGCGCGACTCAACGGGTTCGGCAGGTTATTATTTTGACTGCTACATCCCAGAGCAGCCCATACTTACCTCATATTATGTGCTCTGCATATTATATTGTATCAAGAAGTAGAGTTGATTGTAGTTTAATGTTGATTTAATAACATTTTGTACCTATGATGGGATTTGCCGAAATATTCCCACGACATGCCCGCCGCGCGCGACTCTCTGAAGGACTGCCGCGCGCGACTCAAACCAAGTGGTCATTTTCAAATGCACCATTATATGTTTTTTTTATCAATAGTAACAGTATATATGTGGTACATACAGTATGAGTACACAGATTCTACAGTAATATGAGGAAATACATCCATGTTTGAGAAGGAACTACTACTGAAATTTGATTAAAATATGTGCCTAAGTCCCCATGAATTGAATTTAAAGTACTTGAGCTGAAAAGGAGGAGATATATAGCTTCATTGTGTACTCAAATGCTATCATTTATGGGTGATATTGGATGGCTTAGTGTAGTTGTAAGTACAAAACAGCAGGAAAAACTCGCCCTGTATGCCTCTCAAAGGGATTGATGACCACAAACTCCAGTAATTTACTATTAATACAATACATATACCTACATATACCTTATTTCTACTCTAAACACCCAGGATATAGTGAAACAAGCACTGTCCCCTCACTTTGAGTCGCGCGCGGCAGTGCCATCAATGAGTCGCGCGCCGTGGGAATTGTGGTGCAAATAACTCACCATAGGCTCTGGGAATTTACTGAGACATATCAAGCAGGTGCACTTGAATGTCAGGCGCAGTGACCAGAGTGTCAATCAACATAAATCAGTGCCCAAACCATATGACAGAGCTAATGAATATTCTGTCCCAAGTCAATTTTCAGATGCCTTGGTTAACGACCAGTACTCCCGTCAACCTTGGGATAATACCTCGAATTTTGAACACTGGGATCCGCATGGCCAACAGCAGATTCCCATTATTCAATACAACCCAGACCATAAGAAGAAACGAGGGCGTCCGTCACATAATAGATACACATATACTTTGCAAAATTACATTATCATGCATCAGTGTTTACTTAGAGTATACTTCACATACATTGGACTACTACATACATATACCTTCGCTAATTTTAATTATCTATCGTTCCAGTGCTTCACTCTGAAGGCTTAGGCTTAAAATTTATAAATAATGTTCAATTTATATTATTTTCATAACCATTGCAATTAGCATCGACATGTGTTGTGGCACAATGCGCGAAGAGCGCTTAAATGTTTGGCGGGGGCCAGACTCACGTCCGAGGCCGACATGACCGGGGGGCAGAAGGAACCAAAGATCCCCAGACGCCGTGCTTCCCTTTCGTTATCCGGGCGATTTGTGTCTAGCCCGTGTCCGCCAACTCATATCTGAGTCTCTCGCCCTCGGCCCCCACCTTTGTTTCATCTGTAAGCGCTCTGCTAGATGCTTCCCAGGGGATCTGCAGGTCCCCCCCTCTCCAATGGGCTGGGCCTGCATGTTACGAGCGGCGGCGATCCGTGTATTACCGTCGCTCTCACTGACACTGCTATCCAGTAGCGCCAGTGAGGATGTACAGACGCAATTGTAGCACTAAGGACATCCACTCGGACAAGGTACGTCGATGGGTGTCCCATTTCTCGCTAAACTTTACGTTTCGTAACGATAGTAGAATAGAGCACTCTACACTAGAAAGGACGTGCAGGCGCACGCAGTGCAATCGCCCGGGGAGGGAGGAAGGGCCAGCCAGGGGCGGTGCATAACGATACGGGGCGCGAGGACACGTAGCTATAGCACCGTGTAAAGCACTGACGCATATCAGTTGGCGAGCAGGGACGCACCGTCCGATGGGGGTGTACGGCCCAAATCCAAATCCCCTACTCGCAGGGCCCCGGAACCACAGCGCCCAAGTACTTCTGGATGCGGAACGGCAGGGGCGGGGGCCGGACGCATAGCATACATGAGGGAAGCCACCAAAAGGGGGCACACCCAGGGCATAATTTCTTGCCGGGGTTGACGCAGTGCCCTGTTCGGGCAAGGTCAGAGCGGGCGGAGCAGCAGACGCACGAGAGGCGATCAATGGTAGGGAAAGAGACACGGAGGGGACAGCGGGGGAAGCAAGGCGATCTCTGTTCAGCGGGGACGGCGGATGTAGCACCCGGACCGCGGGAGCACCAGGACTGGGCGTATGCGCACTGTCGAGGAACGCATGACGATGGTTCGAGTGTGCTGAGGGCAGGCCAGAATGAGACGGGCCAGAAGGGGAGCAGACGCATCAACTGTTCAACGGGGGACAGACATGACACGCCCTACAAACATAGCAGGCAGACAGAGCGGATAGACGGGCCGGCAGACGCACTTGCGGGGCGGGGACAAGATGACGGAAGGGGTTTATGCATGTCGAAGGGCGGTGGCAGTCTCCCGACAAGTATGCGCGGCTACGTTCCAGGCGTGGGCAGAAGGGTGCGAGACTCTTGAGAGGCCGCCACAACTGGCGCGGGGGGTGAGCAAAAGGGCCGGGGAGCGCCAGGCCTGGGTGTATGCACATTGGCGAGGGACGTGCAACGGACTTGGGTACTGGATAGGGAGTGAGGTGAGAACATGCAGTGGTGCGTACGCGCCCCTCGACTACTCATCAACCTGTTAGGTTCAGTGGCTGGCTCCAAGTGCTCTAAGTATCGTTAGCCTGACCCTCTCCAATGTTCTGCGGCGTTTTGTGCTGCCGGGCCTTTTGCGCCGCATTCTTGTTGTGCATCCGCCTACGCCGTTCCTGTTTCGACGTCGACTCCGTGCATGCCATGATTTGAAAGAAAACATACGGGACGGGATATATCTGCGCCAATACACAGCACTCACTGCGGCAAATGACCGTGCGCACAAGACATGGCGGGACACTGATCAGTGTAGGATATAGAACCAGGTTCTCCCTCCTTTCGAACCGGACATTCAAGGACCTTCCACGAGTATGTATTGGAAGAAACCACGAGGTCCAGATACATATGCGCGTTCCGCAACAACGAACCGGCCATGGACGGATATGCGAGTCGGGGAGGGACGTACATCAGAGCCCGTGATACTATCCGTGTCGAGGGATGTACGACGAACGGGAGGGAACACAGTCCGTGTTTAGCAGAAGATAGAAGCAGGACTATCCCTGGCGAGTCCGACGCGCCCTACAATCATACATAACTGGCAGAACCAGGGGAGGGACGCGAAGGGGCCGGGTGGAGGGGAGCATATAGGGACGCAGATGGATGGATGCGTGTAGATGTTGAATGCATCATGCATAGGCAGAGGACAAGCGCCGGGAACGGGCACTAGAGACACGTGCATGATGGAAGCTGTAAGCTGGAGGAAGAGGAGCCGATCCGAGATGGGACAGAGAGGATTCAACCTATCCCTACAAATATGGAGGGCAAAGGTAAGAACGGACGCGGGAGCACCGGACTTGGAAAAATACGCGTTGGCGGGGGGTACGCGACAGACGCTGAGGACCGCAGGAGGCGGCACGGAATAGGACAAGCCGGGACGGATGTATGGCCTGGCAGGGCGCACCCGAGGGGTCAATAGAAGATTAAAGGGGGGTTCCACGCTGTTGAAACGGGCAGGATACGGGAGGGCAGCGAAATATCAGAGCACATAGGAGAATGGAGGACTCACACGTCCTCTGTGGGCAGCAGCCAGCAAAGCGCGTCAGGCTAAGCGGGCAGGGCAGTGGCGCAGTTGCTACCCACTATGATTTATGCCCGTACCCGGATGGTATTGACAATTCGTGTAGGACGGACAGACTGCGGTCGAGCAGAGATGGAAGGGCGGGGTCGGAGGAAGAGGGTCAAGAGCGTACAGTCACCCGTGTCACACCAACTGAAACACGCTGATCCGTGGGGGACCAAAGTCCCACGGCCGGCGCAGGAGCATCGAATATAGGGTAGAGCTCGACAAACCAGATTCCCGTGCCGCTATGGTGCGCAGTGTTGGTACTGCGCGACTCAAAAAGATCCGTACTACTTAGTTGTATGACCGTTACGCGAGACTAACGTTGGTGTATTGCATGAATGCTTGAAGCAAGACCTAACGCAAGTGTAAACCACTGTCAAGCATAAGCTGCCAAGCTGCATTTCCATCCTACCGTGTACACTAACCATCATTTAGTATGAACAATTATATATGTCTCTGAGTATCAATACATACGTAGAAGCTTACAACAATGAGAATAAGAAGTTGCAAGGCGGCTTTATAGGATAAGGAATTTTCCGGCTCTGTGAGACCGACTAATTGTTCTCTTATGTAAACAATGGCATTCGAATTTAAGTACTGATAGAGTATAAAATGGGCTCGGAAAATTACTCGTCATATCACATCGACCTACCATGATAAGAACTCATAACAGGACTTTCTGTGTCCCGGAATTGCCACCCTTTCATTCTATGTTCGATTATTTCACGCTTCAGGCAATTTTATCCATAAATTATCTTCCAAACGCTTGTGTCGCTCCCATTCGAGCTGGTTATTGAAGTACTGAAGGTAGGGAGACCATGGTGAGTCGCTTAGGGCATTCCCCCTCAGTTCCGTTCCGTCGTCATGCATGTGGAACGTGAGCGATGTACTTACTCTCATTCACCCAACCATATGCCTGACCTTCTGTCTTTGTGCTCACTTCCTTCCAGGACCGCCAGCGATGTTGACAACCTCGAAACGTCACGTTTCTCGAGTCAAACGATGCTTTCTATCAATGTGATCCACTTCTACTCGACCCAAATCAGCGCGGGAAACATATACGGTCTTATATGCCGGAGTACAAGTATACTTCATTAAGCTCGAGCCTTCGGATCAACGACCCATTTTACCATGAAGAAATGTAGGTGCCGCTATTCCTTCTTCCCCTTTGTTCGTGTGGAATTCAGAATTTGGAGATACAGACCAGGCGAGTCCCACCAACCAGCACGACATAACGATGGGAACAAACTCACTCGGATATACGTATTCAAAAACGGACACTTGATCTCTGAAGACGTGCCAAAGAATGGACCCACCGGACAGAGTTTAAAATGGGCTTGGAAAATTACTCAGCATACCACCATGGTAAGGAGTCGCAATTGCATAATTTATCCCCCACTTTGTGTTCAGTTATTTCACGTTTCGAGAAAATTTATCAATGAGTTATTATGTAATGCAGTCAAGCACGTCTCCAAGCTGGGAACAGTTGCACTGGAACAGCGGGTTTTTCGAAATGAGAAGGTCAAAAGGTACCGTCACTGGCGTGTCGCAAGTCCCACAACCGCCACTGAAGAATATCAGACAAGTTGGGGTACACAACCAACGAGCTTAATGTACGGCCCGATGGCCTTTCAATACTATCAACGTCTGTGCGCTATCAGGAGCCATATCGACAGTAGACCTGGTCGCATATATATTTGGGACTTGTTTGACGTTGATGACAATCTTCTACCAACAATCATGTCACATGGTGTTTACAATCACAGCAGGATCGCAGTACTTACAAGATTTGCTGTCTCTCTTCCTTGTTATACAGATACCATTCACTTTACAAGTAGTTAGGCATTATCTGACACATGCAGGCGCGTATTAGACCCATGGGCCCGTCTTCATCACAGCGGGAGGCCACACCGCGTAGGTTGAGGGTGACAGGTGGCATGACGCCCGTATCCATCAAGGCACTGCAGGACCTCGTTCATTCAGCCAGACGCCAGCAGGGTATGACGTTGGAGAGCGCAATGCGCAAGCCTGTGGTCAGTGGCTTTCCTCCTTAGCGGTAGTGCCGTAAGTAACCTATTTACTCGAAATATATAGCCTGTCCGATCAATCAAAAAGTCCACCACGTTTTCGTCGCTCCCATTTGAGCTGGTCATCGAAGTACTGAAATGTATCTCATGGAGAGACATGCTTCGCGTGCGGAGGGTACGTCAATACAACGCAAAACCGCTACTATCCACTGCTGACCCCATATCATTTCAGGTGTGTAAGCTGTTCTTGTCCGCAAGCCGCGAGCGGTGTTTCTGGGAACACTACATCCACGAACACATGCTTACCAAGGAGTATCCGCCTGTCCTTGATCGGCCCACGTCCATGCAAACCGCACACGAGCTCGAGCGTACTTTCCTTCTCTGGAAAAGCGCCGAACGGGGGTGGACATCCGGAGACGGGCGGTCTGCCCGCGAGCGAAAGCTAGCGGTACCCAGCGCGATCGAGTCCGTGTACATCGTCCCCGGCGGGCGGTGGCTCTTGATCACGTCTGCAATGGCCGAGGTGTATTACGTCGACCTCAGCGCGCCTACGCCCAGCGCGCCTCGCCTGCTGATCAACGCCCAATTCAAGATGAGGGGGAGGAAGAGTATACAGACGTCTGTCGACCTCGACCTCGCATCACCTGTGTTGAAGTTCACTGTGGCGTTCTCGCTCCAGGAGGAGTACTCTGCGGCGGGCCGGCCTAATCCCAAACGCGGTCGCGTACAGATATGGGGGGTAGAGCTAGTCCGAGGGGATTCAGACCATGGTGATTGCCTCAGGGCATCCCTCCTTGCCTCGCTTTCGTACTCGAATATGGTCAGGCATATCCAATGTATCTCCCTGCATGGCTCCGATTTTGCATTTACAACAACCACTGCAGGCTTCACCAGGAACAGGGCTAACCTATACACCATAAAATGGCGTGAGCCGGAGAGCAAATACCGGTCGCTCGGTCTCGTCATGCGGAATGTAAGTGCGAGGTTCCGCGTTTGTCGTCAAAAACTATACCTGACCTTCCGTCTCCTTGAAGTGTAAGATACAGCTACTCCCGGAAAGCCTGATTCTGACGCTAGAGATATTCACCCTCACCCTCTGGAGTTACGATCCCTCGTTCGCAGCACTACACCGCGCGGACACTCAGGGGCCGGAAGGTATGCTCAAAATCTGGGAAATAGACGTCTACGGTGTGAACATCCCCCGCACCCTCACCGTCGCACGTACCCAAAAATCATGCAGGCTGCTCCTCGTCATCGGCGAGTCGCTCTGCTCACTCGAGTTTGAGCTTGAGCTTGAGCTAGACTTCAAGTTCAACAGCTGCACCAGCTCAGAAGTACCGCAGCTCCGCATGGTGCTGGACACCTGGCCTGGGATGCAGTTCGTGAACACGCAGCACATGCTCGGGTCCGCGCATGAAGTCATCGTGTCAGGCCTGGACGAGCGGGCGATCTCTATCCGTGCACGTGGCGGGTCTGATTCAGGTACGAGGGTGATTGCACTGAAAAGATATTGTGCGTCGCGGTTGTACCCACCCACCGCACCGCCTGCAATGGATGAGCATTCGGGGCGGATTGTGGTACCGCAGTCAAATAGTGTAGTTGTTCTAGATGTTGCTTTGATTTATGGCTAAGTAGTTTAATGATTGACTTTACACATTACCCCGCCTCTCCTTTCTTCTTCGGTACTCCCATGCCCCAACTAATCTAACGTTTTTCGTCCAAGATAACACCCGCCTTTTGCACTTTTATTAATATGCCCTTCAATGAGCGATGACTACAACGTACACGCTCGCGCACAAACGCGTCCGCTCTGGCCTGATCTATTTTATTCGACCAGTCGCAATGTCTGTAATTGTAATGCCTTCAAGTGCCCCTCATAACCTAACCTCTTCTCGAGTACTCTCTGTTATTGATACATCAATGTTGCTATATCGCTCATGAGGGCATCTTATCAGTGTTTCTGAGAACTAAGGAGGAATCCCACGTCGGAAAGAGAAGGTGGGGTCGGGTACTGCGGAGGTTTCAGACCAAATATACACAGGCACGTCAACAGGCTTTAGGCTTTCTTTCACTGGTTTCTCACATATCAATTGAAGTGCTTCTACCATCATACTTTTGCTTAATTTAATGAGTGGTCCCCAGTTTCGTTGCTATTTATATTGCCCATCTGAGCATAGAAAACCTTGAACACTCTACAGTGTTGACATCGACCATGATTGCTTACCGGATGTACTGCGTATCACGAGAGACCAAAGGCGACTCGCAGAGGCGTACATTCGTTGCTATCCTACATAGCACCGTGCAATTAGCTGCTGTATACACCATAGTCACGATATTCTATGCCACTCAGGGAGTTAGAGTTATCTATACTTCCTTATCTACAGAAGCTACCATAACCGAAGTACAAGAGTTTACTACATAGCTGTTTCTGGTAACTGCAGTGCGTCCATTATTTGAGACCTATAACCATGAGTACTGTGCTGATTCAAGACTTTTTTAGGGCGCTGCCCCCACTATTATGGTGGCCAGAGTAGCATTAGCCACGCGGAGTCCTGAACGCTCTGGTCGAAGACAAAATATCACCTACTTGGAGTTTCACGGGGAAGCCTCCTCGTCGGAGATGTCACCAAATATTATAGGGATTACCTATGAGGAAAAAAAGGTCTAATTAGTTAAACGAGTGCTGAACCGAGGGGTATGAGATTGAATATGTATTTTGTCTTTGCCTTTAAGTAAGGTTTAGCAGTGTTATTCATGAATTGAATAGTTTGAGTGATTTAACAGAGCAAGATAAAGAATAAAAAGTACACGTTGGCTATGCCCTCTCAATGAGCGGACCGGACACGGGAGCATATCATTATACATTATTCAGCTCAGCCCCTTGATTATCTCTATAAGCTCAGGATCAACCTCAAAGCTTGGCCCAGCCAAACAAGTGACTTGGTAGAGAACTCTGTCTGCCCAACTCAAGCAACGCGACATGAACATGTCATAATACTGTAATAGGACTAACTTGAAAGTTCAAGGGCCGAAAATGGCCAAGGACATTCGCCCGCGTGGATTGTGTGAACTTTGACCATATGTGGAGGAGGGGTCGGGGTTTCTATAAGGAGACATCGCTATTTGGAGAGAAAGGTGTCTTGTAGCCGACTGTGCCACTTGATTGAAATTGTGGCCGTGACTCGGTTGTCTATAAACGAACAAGTGGCCCAAGGGAACAACATCGGCCACGATCGAGAACAATAACACGATGCCACCGCTTTCACCAATTAGAACTGTTTACTCAGAGTATTGACCCTTAAAGCAACGACGTCTGCTTGGTATAAATACCTCGGTTTTCTCGAGAACTTGTCTCATCAGTCCAACAATGCAGCCATCACCAAGTTTACCATTCTATTCAGCTTCAGACTCCTTCTGTGCATGCAGACGAGTACATCAATCCATTAACTCCTTGCTCACCTCGGCCACCAACGCATCATCCGGAAGATGATAGAGGTTAGAACAATGCTGGAAAATGTGCCGTCGCATTCCAGAGGTTACAGAATGCCAAAGGAGTCAAAGGTACTTATTAAATTCGTTACAATGTCCCCAGATCAGAACAACTCAACGGGATACGCAGTTTTCACCAATGACGAATTCCAGGAATTGCTGGAAACCCAACCCGACACCAGGAATTCAAATCATCAGTATGCAGAACTACCAATGCCATTGGTATCTTCTGAACCTTCATATCCTTATGTAACAACCAACAACCATTGTTTGAGTAGTTTCTCTGCAAATCTTGTGGGGGGTGCAACGTCGTCAAGCCACTGGCAGGCGCGTACATCGCGCGACGCAGCAGGTCACATGGCTGACGCGTCAAGCTCGCATGAAGTGAGCCAGAGGTGGCTGGCTGAGTATCTGTGGGTATCGATTTGTCGGCTTGGATGATATAGTTCATCGTATCCGGAACAACAAAATGACAAGCTGTGTATGAGATGCGACTGGACTGAAACCTGTGGGACAGAGTGTAGTAAAGAGATAGCCGGCTCTGGTAATTTACTGAGACATATCATCCTGCTTATTAGAAAGTCTATGTATCACACATTATTAGATTGTTCATACCGACCAAATTTAATTATCTATTATCTATTTCCAATATCTGAGACATTTTCCACGCTTAGTAACGGGGTATGTACTTTATTTTCCAGGCGTTCAATAATGGCGGATTTTGTACGAACCAACCACGGTTCTGGGGCAGCGTTAGGATGATAGTGAGCGGCAGCACAAGGATACCATCACTGCATTCTCGCTCATGTGTGTGATCAGTCTGATATACAGGACTAGCAGGGTCAGTAGCCAGTTAACTATGAACAGGGCCATAGTGTACATACTACAGCTGTGTGCGCGTCGAGCGGCTAAGCTCCATTGACGTGGTGCGCCACTGGACGAGTGTCCGACTCGGTAAAGACGAGTCGGTTCAGCGGAAGCTATGTATCATCGTTGGCGTTGAGAACGACAGAGGATGTAGAGTCATGGTAGTAGTTGAACGGGTACCAGACTTCCTGTTCGTATACGTCTGTATACGTTGTTCACGGCCTTGAGCTCTGCAACTTGGGTGTTCATCGTCAAGCTTGAAGCGCATGGGTCTTGGTGAATTGAACTTGGAAGTTGGTTCTGCACGCTAGTAGCTACGATGAAGGGGCGGCGCCGTCGACTCCGGACTCTGGAGTCACAAAAGTTAAAACTTAGTCCAGACTCGAGACCAGATCTCTGCGAGTGACAAAACGATGCCCATTGGCTGGTTTGAACAACCGA
The DNA here is from genome assembly GCA_028532985.1 of Stropharia rugosoannulata. Classification (NCBI taxonomy): domain Eukaryota; kingdom Fungi; phylum Basidiomycota; class Agaricomycetes; order Agaricales; family Strophariaceae; genus Stropharia; species Stropharia rugosoannulata. The sequence continues at coordinate 279,026 of JANCIK010000005.1, forward strand.
CCTCACCATGTCGGGAGACGTACGAGTGGCGCGCTCAGCCTTTCATGTGCGAAGCACTTGTTCGGGGTCCCGGGATGGTTATTATCAGATTAATTCTCAGTACTTACTTAACATGGAGGCAAACTGACGTCAATCATTGATTTACCTGTCTTAACGTTACTGGTTTCCAAATATAGACCAACATCGCTGATCGTTATATCTATTGCAATCACTGCCAGGCTCGGCCAAGTGGATGAAACTAATCTTTTCCCACTTTGTATGGTCTAACATTAAATATTTCAACGATGTGTAGACTGTAGATTACAATCCGACCATAAATGGTGACGTCATCGTATTCACAAGGTGATTGATTATAGGGATATTTATACTCAGCCGCGTGTTGTCCTCGAGGCAGTAGGGCCTAGATGTTGAGCATGTCACTAATAGCTTATACCATTTTGTATTCTGCTCGTGGTATTCCCAACGAATACAGAAAGCGCATAAGCCGCCGATGCATGAGGTTTACTTTGGGAACAGCACTCGTATCCCAAGTTCTTACTTTCAAGATTACGCTTATATTTTGGTCAAGAACAGGCTTTCTTACATTTTGTGTTTGCCACGCCCACCCACATACCAGAGTACTGGTAGGTTGGTACTTTTATAAGCGTTGTTAGTGGCAAAGGATCAAGCTTCCATTCTACGTATCTATTTTTATATAATTGCAGGTGGCCACTATAAATTGGCGCCTGCTCTCTGTTGTGCAACGATCACCTTCATCGTACTGTACCACGTACTTTGAGAAGGTACCCGTAAGATGTATAACGACCACCAAGACACTTCGAGCTCGAGTAAATGCACATCGGGGAATGTGCCACCCACTCCTCTGTGTGGCTCCGTTCATCCTCCAGCAAGAAGGCTTTCGCCTCTGCCAGGCATGGACCATCTGCGTTCCCACAACTACTACGTGGATGCATTACGTCACGTCGATATGAGCGAATTTACCAAGGACAGCTTCGACTACGCTGGCCATCTGCTTTACCCCTCATTCCTCGTTCCTCCAATGTACGACAAAGAAAGCTCCATCAACACCGGCGGAAATGTACCAACATCAGTGCCAACACACTACGTGGAGTCTTTTCTCCTCTCGCCCTCTGCTAGACAGCAACCGCTACCCGATGTGCCCAACAATCTGCACAGCTCTTTTCGTATGAGCCCCCATGGCGTGATACAATTTGAAGCGGAGGTGATTGAGCTTATACAAACACACGGGCGTGGTAATAGCCATACGCTATGTCCCGTATGCAAGAAGAAGCTTAGAATTTGGAAGATGCGGGAGTACATTACTCACATCACTTCAGAGGTACATGAGATCTATGTCAATTAATAATTATGTAGTATGACGAGGTAGACCGACTAGGTATTATGACATTAAAATACTTAAATAAGACTTACATGACGATAAATGTCGTGTAGCAGGGTGAATAATGGAGGCTGCGTTCCCCATTATTGTAATGGTACAGCGTACTCTGTTTTTTTGGCCCGTCCGAGAAGAGGGAAGCCACAAGAGAGCCACATTCTCATTGTCCCAATACACGTGAAAGGAATGCATTTACAAGGCTAGTATATATACAACTACTCATCGTGTCCATTTAGCAACTATCCACGCATTATTTCTCGACAACTTCAGCACGCAATGCTCAATAGCGAGATGAGTCGACCTTGCAACCGCCACGCGCCATTCGCTCCCAGTCCTCTACGAAACGTGCAGTATCCTTGTACAGAATCTGTGCAGACCATCGCGTCCTTGCAGCCCAAATATTCGGAAAGGCCGCCTGGGCTGATACAGGACAAGGATTCGGATCAAGGGGACAGTTGTATATCTTTTGACAGTGTACGTATAGAGGCGAATTTGGCGTCTTTCAGAAGGGATAGAGCCCGTTTTGCTGTGCACAGACCTCGGCCTCGACCTACATTTATGGATGTGTACTACGATTTAAATAGGGCTCTCGACTGGTTTGGGATGGTCGACTTCACTGAAAGCTATGGTTCTGCTTCCTTTGAAATATTATAATTGAGCTTTCTTAACGAGGCTTCAAATTGCATCTGAATTGGGTTTCAATCGACTTAGGTTCTGCCTTAAAAGCATTTGTAAACTATGGGAGAGGTTGATTTTGACTTTCCCCGCCAAGTCAACGTTGTCTGGGCCACATCGCCCGTAATGGCCCTGGGCCACATAGTTGCACGTGTAGGCCTTTGGGGTTTAAAATAAATGGAGACTAATGGCACGCTTTGATGACAATATTCAAGCAAATACCCTGACTCACATTGCACCTTAACATAAAGCCACTCACCCATATAGATCGTCCCCGCGGCAGGTGCCAACGCATTGCTGAACACCTTTCAAGATGCCCGACGCTTCTCCAAGACAGCAAGGAAGCTACAAGCCACTCACTCCCAGCCCACTGCGCGACGTACATCCACCCATTGTAACTGTAGATGCTCAGATCAAGCTCGAGAGAAACGAGGCCGTGCAGGCCCCTGTGGATACGATATCTTTGAATCCGGAGAAAAGGAGGCAGGACGAACGCAGGCGGCGTAGTTTTCCTCGGAGCTCCAGGTTACGTATGCCCCAGCGGGAGGCGACGTTCGATGACCTGTTCATGGAAATGTGTAGAGCCGTAATGCTTTGTGATAGTGAATTGGAAGCAGGAGTCCAAGAATCATGACATATATGGTTTAAACCTGACCATAAGTTACACTGTCAGAGATGTTGTGTTTTGCTTTACAGAACACGATACAACCTGTTGCAACTTCTGCAGTCTGTTTTCAGGGAATACCTCATTCCGGCAGTGCTCAGGCGCTTGTCATTTTTATTAAACTTACGACACGGTGAATCTATCCCTATTAAACTTGCATGCTAGTTAGCCAGCGACGTATGGGTCTGTGGGTTAAGAGATATGTACTGGACATACCGACACCAAAATCTACAATTGTGAGCATTCACGTTTTAGCACAAACCAGCTACAAGTTATTGTATCATTTTTTTTCAACGATGGGGCGGGTGTGTGGGCGGCGGGCAAGTGGTGGGATAAAGCAAGTCATAAGTGGGAAATTAACGTGTTGCTTTGTACGCGATCTCTGAGGAATGGGTGTAATCTACCACCTGAATCGCGTCCAAGGGCGGTAGACTAGCATATCTGCCTGACTATTACCGAGTTGTAGACACGGTATGTCGGATTCCCTCATAGTATCTCGAACCCACGTATATTTACACTGTATACAGGTAGGTGAGGTACAATATCGAACCAGGCTGAATGTGTGTTAAACACCGCAGTTAGCCGCCTGTATTACCATTCTTCAGACCGGTGCTCGTAGGTTGACAATAACAAGTAAGTACTTACAAACGGATCACAAGCGCGCACTTCTACTTCTTGTACTGGAGTTGCGTTTGCAGCCGACGTTACCACTTAAGAAACGATTAGAATATAGGGAGGTGATATACAGATTATTACACGTACTGAGAATAGCAAGGGCGGTGGTGAGGATAGCTTTGAAGGACAGCATTGTCTCTTTCGATGAGTGGGGTGATTTATGCGTTGTTGCAGTTGACGGTGCTCATAACAGCCTTTTATACGGGATTGGAGTCCGGCAAGGCCAGCACTGTGAGAGTTAAAATGGCAGTACAACATGATAGATAAGATAATTATATACTCTATCTATGTGTGATACATCGTCTTCCATGGAAAGCAGGAATATTCATATGATGTTATCTGAATTTATGTATGAATTTAGCTCACGCTTTCTATCCTACTCCACGCAAATAATAGGTCCCGGCGTAATTTCTACACCACATAAGCGTGCATTGCACGGTTATCAAGGTTCGTATCAAGTATTGATCAAGCGCAAGTCCCCTTTTATCTCTGGAGAGACGCACGCAGTCCCACCGAAGTGAGCCTGGCGGGGACCTCGGAAATGGGCGCTGGAGCGCGAAATATACATTCCTGAGCACGCACATTGAGTTATTTTGGCTATCTATGTATGTTTTATCCGATGTCAAGCAAATATGGGTAGATACGGCCCTTGTGCTATGGTTATCGAGGGTGTGGTGTGGACAATAATAAACGCACACCTATGCTCTCTCTTCTCTGACCAAATCGGACTGCAGCGAGGCGGGGCCCAGGGCCGTCGTCGACGTGCCGCACAGAATCTGTCCCATTGCATCAGTGACCATGACTGCCAGCCGGAATCCACTTACCTAATCTACCCGAAGCCAAAGTAATGCTCCGCCAGTCGAATAGGTACCAGATAGAAATATTGATTATAGAAGAAAGGTAATAAAAAAAAGCGTGCCTGGGTATGGTTAAAATGTGCAGCGAGGGAGTGCGTGGTGATGTGATCCAATCACGGGAATATGTGGGAATAGCTGAGTCAGAACAACGGATCAGCGTGTTACGGTCGGGTGACGGTACCTTCTTGACTTGCACGACGCGCCTTCGTTAGCATGAATCTCAGCTATCGACACGACACGTCTTGCCCTTTCACCACCCAACTGGCTCCCGCTTCAGCGCTCAGCGCTCAGCTTGTTAGGGTCAGCTGCTGGCCCACGCGTCTACCTGGGGACGTGTTGGACCGACTCGCTCCGATGTTCTCCGGCGCCTTGCGCAGCTACTCTCTGGCCATGGCGCCGTGCCCGCTTCAGCATCACATCGACAGGTATGGAAACTTACTTTCCCCTTGCCCCGCCCCAACCCTACGCTCTTATCCCTCTGCGACACACGTCCGCGCCTGGCATACCTGCTCCCTGCAACTGTCCCCCTCCCGCACGTCCCCCGGTCCATCCCCTCCCGGCCTATCCCGCCTGCAGAACACGATCTTGTCGTGCATCCTTCGCCCTCTACAGCCTTGCAAAACTGTCGCTGTGTCGCGGGCGCATCCGACTCCGTTATACCGCGTGGCTACGAGCTGCTGCTCCTCTCCTCGTCGATCTCATCGTGCATCGCCGAACACGCCGTGTCTAACTAGCGCACGGTACTTTATTTCATGCGCCTAGGTGCCCTTGTGATTTTGGGCGCGGAAACACGTTCAAACACCCATCGGACTGTCGAACCTAGCTATATGCTTCAGTTAGGTTCCCTCCCGTTGATGCGTCCGTATCTGCTCCCTTCTACTGTCGCCTCGGGTTCACCCTGCCACCTGGTCCGTCCGCTCCCTCCCCTCCATATTTATTTGTGGTTCCTGGTTATCTCTCGGGATATAGGTCTCGCGATTGCCTCCAGCTCATCCCGTCCCCTCCTATCCCACGTCCAGGTGGTGTCAGCTTCTATCGCGCGTTCATCGCCGACGCGCATTGACGTAGATCTGGCACGTAGCCCGCGCTTACGCGTACACGTCCGCTTCGTCATAGCCCAGAGTAGTACCGACTACCTGCCTCCTCCTGCTTACACTATGGCACATGGACGGGCTCACTATTGATGCTTTCCCCAGAGAGTACTCCAGGCTCCCTTGCTTAAAGTGGGTTAGTTGCGTATAACGGCTCCCGGTCTGAATCCGCCGCCGCCCCTCTGTGGAAGGTCTATTTTCGTAACGAAGAGGGGACCCGTCCTGTCTGCTCTCGTCCGCTTCCCTGCTGCCCGTTGCGCCCGCCACCTGGTTGTACCACGGAATCATGCCGCTCGCCATTTCATGAATGCGCGCCTTCGCATGACCGCCCGCTTTGTCATGACTACGCGCCGCAATAGCCGCTGCGCGGGCTAGCGCAGTCTCTTTCGTGTGGATCTCGCCAGCTCTCAGTGTATCTATCTGTCTATGCCTGGCTCAGGTATGTGCGGTATACGCCTGTGTGTCTTCGCACTCACACCCACACCCGCACTCGCACCTTTATCGCGATTCGCTGCAACATGGTGTCGCGCAGGCACGCGCGTCCTCCTCCGGGTCCCAGGAATCATTTAATGGAGAGTGTAAAGATTCCAAGGAGATATTTGCATAAACATGTTACTCATAGTTACATATTGCACCAATCATAATGTAATTGTTAATCTATTCAAGATAATATAAAGTTTAGGATTACAAATACACCGTTAAAAGCTGTAAACCATTGGACTCCAAATCACTTTCAGCTATTTCTATATTTGATTCTTCTCTGTTTGGATCTTTCGCAGATTGCAATGTAAAGACTGGAAGGGAATCACAAGCATAGTTCACTGATGTTATAGTTCGGATGCACCCCATGTGTTCATCCATTCGCCATTTAAGTGGAATTGAAAGGCAGGGATTGCGAATTGTGACCTGTCCGCCGTGTATGGAAAAGTTGACAATGCCAAAGAGGGAGCAATAAGCTGGCTCCGTTGACTCCAAGTAAATGCTTCCGTCTAATAACCATATGTCTTCAAGTTCACCATAAATATCGCCTTTGGGGTGAGATTTGATATTCTCCATTTTCATATAATGTTTTTTAAGACCCGGAACAAGGAGGAGGCTAACACGCAGGCCTAAGTGTGTCAGTAGAAGTGGTTCAGTGGGAGTCAAGTTTCTGAACTGGGCATTAATGTCGTCACTAGCGACATCAAAGGCTTCCGAGCGATACTGGTATGCTTCAATGCTATTTGGTATAACTCCTAGACCGTCATATGGGTATGTGTGATTGAAAATATCCAAGACACTTCTCCGTGTGTTTATGAGTTCATTGATCAACCGTGAGAAGGCAAGATGAGCGCCTTCGCCATATGCTATTGAAATGCTGACGTCAAGAAGACCCATTAGGGAATAGGCCGTGTCCTCTTCACGAGTCACCTGTCGTTTGCATGCCATCTGCAAATATCTTGATGGTTGAATAATCCATGTCATTCCTGATCGAAAGTACTCCATTTCCTTTGAAGATATCCCTGCAGCTGAGCCTAGTACCTCGTTCTCGTCGCATTCAATCTGTATCCAGTATTTGTTGTAAATCGCAACTGTATTTCGTGGGGCAACAAGTTCTTGCAAAGTCCATCCTCGTGTGAACCAAGAGTCTCCGCCAATAGTGTCGATGGTTTCTGTTTCTGACAGATATACAATGCACACCACGGCCCTACTGTACCATTTAAACATTGAGCGGATGGCCTCGTCGAGCTCGGCGCTACTCTCCTTGTTGATACAACATGTGTCAATCCATGCAAAGTGACAATTGTGCTCTTGAGCAGAAACTCTGCAGAGGTTTATGATCTTTGTATATGCAGCAGAGAACTGCTTTCTTGTTGCCCAGGTTTGATATGAAATTTCACCGCCTACGTCTTTGGTCCAGGTGTGAGAAAGAATTGCGTATTTTGTGCATTGTGATCTCAGATGATTTATTTTTATTGCTGTGTATTCGAATGTGGCCTCTTGAAGTAAACCTGTCGTCGCATATTCTGTGATGTTTTAAGACATGTTCATTGACTTGTGAATTCAAATTACCTAGTAGGTGAGGCTCTACTTCTCCCCAAACTTTGTCTGTTAAAATCTGCATTACTTCCCATCAGGTTGACAAGACGAATAGAAGTTCCATTTGAATCAAATGCCAATAGTCGTGTGGGAAATTTTGACACATCCGAGCGAAGGATTGTCAATGTTTGTTGTTTGAGAGAGTCTGCGATTTCAGGCACTGTCAGTCTCCATTCAGAAAAACCTTAGAAGACTTACAGATCAGAGCGGCATATTCTGTGTAGGCAACATCTAGAGTGGTGGAATAACTGGGAACAAGATCTGAGGGATGTGGAATTTCCGAGATGGTAGAATTGGATAATGGAGATAATTCCGTATTCCGGAAGTCATCTACAGTCTTGGCGATATATGCCTTGAGGCAGTCGACGAGCTGCTGTTCGACTAATTCTACAGGAAGGCTCTCCGCTACAGGATCATTCAGAAACTAATGCAAATAATCCTAAATGTAAAACATACCTGGCTTAACATGATTCTGGTTGGGCCCTTGAATATGAGATTTTGTTGAAAAAAATGTTCACATATAGATAGGCGTTATTAGGACTTACCTGATATCATGCATTCATATACCATGGGTTTTACAAAATTGGCTAACGCTTCAAGCAGGTCCCGAGATTGTGTATTGTTTGTAACTACTGAGGCGGACATTTGAAGGTCAAACTGTGTTGGCAGCGCGGTATAGCTTTTGCAGTGAAGAATTACACAATGAACGAGGCTTGCCGTGGTGCAACACTCACATTGACAGTCAGGACAGCTCGTTATGAGGCAATGGGGAAGAAAGAAAAAAGGTCTTGTAGGTGGACTATATAGGTAGGGCATCAATGCATCATGTGTCACACGTCCGTCATAAATCTTATGACAGGTTACAGCTAACAGGCGCTTCGTGTACATCAAGATTATTCTATTTTAGCATGATCCAATTATACTCGATGCACAATGAAATAGGACTGCCGAACAGGGAAAAGAGACAAAGCAGTGTGACGGGCAGTGTGCCAGTCAATGGGGCAGTGTAAGGGCAGTGCATCAAAACACACTGACTTATTGAGCGACCTTACACTGGCCCACTGCCTTACACTGCCCTACACTGACATGACACCATCTCAAATTGTCGTGTCACGGAAGTAGACTATAACGAGCTAACGAAGTGCTCACCGCGTGCTAACATTCATAATCAACCTATAATAGAATCGGCTGTGCATAATTACAGCTTTCGCGAGCGCATACATGAATGTGTCCCCTCATGCGTCGTGGTTCACTCTGGAGTTTTGCTCAACTGGACCCCGCATCAACTGGTTGGGGTCAGCTGCTGGCCCTGCTCGTGTTGGCCCAACACGCTCCGATGTTCACCGGCGCCTTGCCCTGCCCCTCCCCCAGACGGTGACGCTGTGCCCTCTTCAATATCGAGGTCCCCTCGTCTCTCTTCCCACCGGCCAGGTAGTCCTGGAGCAGATGCCAGCCTCTGTACCCTCCGAGACGCGCGTCAGCGCTTGGTGTGGTCTCCCCGTTCCGCCCTCCCCTCCTGGCCTAGCTATATGCATCCTTTACGCCCCCTCTCACCGCCCCGCCCGTATATGCTTACTTCTACTGTACCCCCAGGTCAGCCCCGCGGTCCGTCTGCTCCCTCTTCCGCCATCTTTCTCAGTCTTTATCTGCGGTATATAGATAATCTGTCACACACGCACCGCTCACAGTCAATAGATCCTTCGGGTTTCTTCGGCATTGGTATAGATTGACAAGGTTGGATCTCAAAGTAAAACTATCGCCCTTCAGACACTCCTAAACATTTGTATTGGATGTATGCATAAATAGTAACATCAAACACTGCATCTATTGTTGTGTTCCCGAGAAATCTAGGATAAATTATCACAGATCTTGACGACGTACGGATGCTCTTGCGCGACAAGGATATTCTAAAACGAAATGAGACAAGAGAACACACTATCAGGCTTGACGTGGTGTACCATAGGATTAAGATAACGATGCACAATCATTTTACTGTGCAGATACTGTATCAGAAACATCATTAAATGAATGGTTGAACCAAGGAGTATTTAAGAACCATACTCAACAGTGCAGCATCGCAAATCTGGTACATAATATCCCGTGTGACAATTTAAGCTATAACATAATGAGCATAAACATATTTGAGAAGTACTAGACAGTACACTTACCCAGACCACCTCACACACTCCCGCTGTAATTCACCACATAGTCCAGAAGAGACTCATGTGACAGGAACTCCATGACAATTTCTATGTAAAAGATTTCGGTTAGCCGAAAAAGAGAACGTCAAATTGCCAACTGTTCCCAGCTTACGGATGATTTTCTCCTGCGATGTAAACGCCACCGCGAGCTTGCAGACGTTGGGGTGCTTCAGCCTGTTCATGACCTCTACCTCCTTCAACACACACTTCCTGGTGATTTCTGCATCGATCGGAAGTATTTTTTCAAAAGACACGATCTTCACCGCATACACCTCCTGTGTGACGGTGTCAATTGCCTTGTGAACCTCGCTGAATTTACCCTGTGATATTGGTTCGCGGCGCTGGTAGTTTTCTACGAACGCGGATCGGTTCAACGATGCCATGACATGGTATATGTATGCTTCAGATGACATTAATTATTAGGTTCCTTAAAAATCTAAAGATGAAAGACGCACTAAAGTCGTTGTGGTCTTATTGGAAAGATAGACGAATAAAAGGTTGTATATTGGGTTGCCCTATGGGCGCTTAAATACACTACGAAGTATTTACTAGAAAATTCTGTATGTAGGTAGATTAGTAATCTAATTACTAATGTCCATTCCAATTAATGAGCTCCATCACCGATGCTGGCTTGGCCAACTCCAACAGGTCTGTATCGAGAGATATGAAACGGATGGTGACACCGTTTCGTAGTAAGACACGGTGGCCTTGCATAGTTCGTCGTCATCAACCTATTGAGGGTTAACGAAATATGACGTATGCCAAAGGTATAAACTCACGTATATGCCGGCTTGCATAAGCGACTTGAGGGTTGTCTCCGATGTGCTCGTCGCCTCATCCCATCGGAAGTATACGACACACTGGTGGGGAGCTTATGGAGTTAAATTAATATCCATGGAACGGAAGTCGGTACTCATCATCACTCACCAATTCTGCGCCATGTTTCGTTCAAGACAACTGCGTTGTCTTGATGCTGCCCAAATGTAATAGGGGCAAGCTCGCCTTGCTTCACGTCTACCTGCGCCCGAAGGATGATAGGGTGGTAAAGTATGAGCAAAGGTCACCAAATATGCCAACTGCATCGTCTGGTTAGCTTCTGCCTGCTTGCGTTGCATAATAATTTATGGATAAGATTGTCGGAAGCCTGAAGTACTCGAACACGAAGTGAGGGAGAGGAAATTCAAGCTCTCGAGTAGGCCAGTTATGAGCCCTTGTCATGGAGAGTTGTGAAGATATGCTGAGTCGATTTTACGAGTTCATTTTATACCGTATCGGTAAATCAAATGTCTTTGCTAAGAAACCATTTAGGCGATAAAGAAACAAAGGCCTTATGGCGCTTTATAACTCCCGATACGGAGCGGAGTGTCTGTGTTAGTAGCTTAAGCTTTGCGGGGGTGTAAACTGGTCAGATGTCAATTACTACGCATCTGAAACCCCAAAAAATCATCAAAGAGCCACACCTGCGCTCCTCCTTCAAGCTTAAAGCTCTGCTGCAATGTTTTATACCCAAAATGGACCATGAAAGATGTTAGGATGATGAAACCGGGAAAACGAGGTCGGCGGCAGGGGGAAGTGGTAGTTGGAGAGTTTCTCTGCTCTGTTATCGAAAACAGACTTTCTGCTGCTAAGGTGTGTGCCAAGTGTGATATTGTATTTTTGCGACACAATTGCAACGGCTGAAGAAGAGAGGAGAGGCACGGCGTGTGTCTATGTCCGTAGTGCGATCCTGGGAAGGAGCTCTTCCCCGGCGGCGGCTAGTATGGGACTTTGGACCCCACGGATCAGTGTGTTATGGTGTTACACGGGTGACTGCACCTCTTCCTCCGACTCCGCCCTTCAATTGCAGACATAGCTCGACCGCGGTCTGCATGTCTGACACAACTGTCAATACTATCCGGGTATGGACCTTAGTCATCTAATTGCGCCACTGTCGCGCTCGTCAACACGGACGTACGGACCCCGAATGAGCCTTACGCACTCTGCTGGTTACTGCCCAGAGGACGTGCGGGTCCTCTATACTCTTATTTGCTCTGGACCAGCCTATGCTACCATGTGTCACAAGTATACCAGAGCATATTCCCTGCGTTAATATTACTACCCATGACTTCCCATTTACACTTCTCAAGCTTATAAAGACTTCACCGCGATGTGGAAAGCCCAAACCGGCGGCCTGGCAGCGGGGTATATTGGCAATGGGCTCACGGTGTGGCATCGGATCTAGGATAACTGGTGCAAAGATGCAAGGCCAGTAAAGTGGAAAGGAAGGATTGAGGCTATCGGGGTATGTCTCTGTGTACACACTCGGATTTAACCGAGAGGAGCAGGGGATCAGGCGCACCTGCACTAGTCCTCGCCAGATCAGCAGTGATGCACGAGATGAATTAATTCCATGCATCATTTGTGTGCAATATACATATAAGACTACATGAATGCCTATTGTGCGCAATTAGGCTGGATGACAAGGCGATCGGGTGTGTATTTGTAGCTGGCTTGTAGTAGGAAAAGGGCAACGGATCCGATATACAATCTGGATTGGCAGGTAGTGTCGCCACACTGCGGCCTATGAGACGGTCCAGCGAACGGCCCCATGTGTACGAATGAGTCGACTTCAGCGAACTCGCCCAATCTCCCAACTTCACATTCCAAATTGGGAAAGCGCCGAGGTGTCCAAAACGCCGAGTGTGTCTTACTACAATTATATTATATTAGATGTTGTATGTAGTATATTCATGCACTAATACTAGTATGATCAATAAATGCTTGACCATTGGAAGCGTGAATACTCGGCCATAGCAAGTTTACATACTCGGCCATAGAAAGCATATATACTCGGCCATAAATGTGTAGATACTTGGCTATAAAAGTGCAGAAACTCGACCATAAAATCATAAATGCTCATCTACAAAATGCATGAATACTCGGCCATAAATAGTGTAAATACTCGGCCATAAATATGTAGTAGATACTCGGCCATAAAAGTTTAGATACTCATTTACAAAATAAATAAATACTCGGCTATAAAATGCATAAATACTCGGCCATAAAGATTGTAGATATTCGGCCATAGAATGGATGGGTACTCGGCCATAAATATGTAGATACTTGGCCATAAAAGTTTAGATACTCATCTACAAAATAAATAAATACTCGGCTATAAAATGCATAAATACTCGGCCATAGAAGGGATGGATACTCGGCCATAAATATGTAAATACTCGGCCATAAAAAAGCACAGATAGTCGGCCATAAAAGCATAAATACTCGGCATAAATACTCGGCCATAAAAGTTTAGATACTCATCTACAAAATGCATAAATAGTTGGCTATAAAATGCATAAATACTCGGCCATAAAAAGTGTAAATACTTGGTCATTTCCTGCAGCTAATTGGTAACCAGCAGCATGAATTCTGATGCTTATTCTCTTATGTAGTCATTGGCCATTTCATATTAGAATGCTTAATATATAAGCATAATGGCCGATGACCACAATTTACTTAGAGATATTGTAGCCTAGTGTAGTAATTGAATTAAGTGCCAAGTGTGCTAATAGCAAAAGTCATGGTGTACTCAGAGATATTAACCTACTATGGCTTTCAAAGCATGATGTGGGGCCTGTTAACAGAGCAGGTTACAGAAAATAGAAGTTTTAAGGTGTTTTGATGTATGACCTTACCCAGTGGTTACAAGTAAGGCCTGTAAGAAATAAACTCTGGATATAAAAAAGATGGGGTTACATGATCCATGGAGATGCGAGTACATACTAATAGAGAGAGTAAAAATATAGTAAAGAGGGATGGGAGAAGTATGTGCAATATAGAATGGTGCACGAAAGTGAGCATAACTAAACCATGGGGAGGATATAACAGTTTTGCAAGCCAGAGGTGGGTTATCTTTGTCTTTGCCTCTAGCAATGGTACAAGAATATTGTGTGTCTCACTCAATAATAACTCCAGATTGCTGCTGAGTGGACAAGATATATAAACCATGAACAGTTGTATACAGCTGTTATAGAGACACACCCTGCCCTTTCTTCTCATTCTAAACAACTGTTAAATACCATATCTCTCTATTCTAATTCATCTATGGACCTGCAAAGTATATGTTTGGCTATACATTTAAGCAGCTTGAATTAAGGCTGATGTTTTTACTATTAATGGCTGACAATTTTAATAGTAACAGTTAATGTTTTTACTATTAACTAGTACCGGCCGATGTTTTTACTATAATTATTAACTAGTACCAGCCAATGTTTCTATTATTAATGATTAACTAGTACCGGCCGATGTTTTTACTATAATTATTATCTAGTACCAGCCGACATTTCTACTATTAATGATTAACTAGTACCGGCCGATGTTTTTACTATTAATGGCTGACACTTTTACTAGTACTGGCCGATGTTTTACTATTAATGATTAACTAGTTAACTAGTACCGGTCGATGTTTTTACTATTAATGGCCGACACTTTTACTAGTATTGGCTGATGCTTCTACTATTAATGGCTGACACTTTTATTAGTATTGGCCGATGTTTTTATCATTAATAGCTGATACTTATACTGATATTGGCTGATGTTTTTTTTTTGTGATAATGGCCGACATTTTCAGTCAACATTTCTACTAGTAACAGCCGGTGTATTTCTATGTAGCAGCCAATATCTTTGATAGTACAAGCTCATGTCTTACTAGTAGCAGCCAATATGCTAGTTACAGCCATACTAGTCACAGGCAATATTTTCTACAAGAATTTTTACTAGTAATGGCTGATGTTTATGCTAGTGATTTCTGCTAGTAATGGTCAATGTATTTGCTAGTAACAGTTGGCATATTGACTAGTACCGGCCGATGTTCTTACTAGTAAATGACCAATGATTTTACTACTTATGGCCGATGTTTTGTAAGGGGTCCAATCTGCGTGGACACAGATCCTATCGATATGGTATGGTACAGGGGAGTACATCTTCTAGTCTCGGACATAGTTATAGTTGCAAGAATATTCCTGAAGGAATACAGTTGGTGCTCAGGAGTCAGGAGTCAGGAGGACAATATTTTATTTATATATCTATATTTTACAGTATATAAGGACGTTGTGTACATGTAGCTAGGCAGTTAATTTACCACCCACCTTCATTTTACGATCCAAGAAGCTCAGTATAGCTACCAATAAGATCCAGTTCATCGAGCACAGTCATTCTTTTATTCTCTCACCCTTTTCTTGAGCATCACCCTCAAGACAACCACACAAGTCGTCGCTCGCACCTACACACACATTATCAATCTTACAACTGGAGCCCACTGCGAGGGGGGGTTGTTTAAGGAACAAATATTCAGTACACAGACACCAAAGCATTACCCAGAAATTGCACACTAAGCTGCCGCCTTGTGCAGTCCATTTTCCAATTACCACTACGGCAGCATTGCAGTTATTTACAGATATCCCCGACACCAGCTGTCCAGTAGCTCCAGACGAAACAATCTACATAGACCCACGAAAGCCCTGCAGTACCACGCAGTTACAGAACGGTACAAAACACACAACATCTACCAGTTGTACGCAGACTCTCTGCCAACATTTACAAGCAACAAGCTGCAAATAAGCGCCCACAGTGACACTGCAATATGGCATCAACGATGGCTCTCACATTACCCATTATGCCTGGCTGCTTGCACCCATCAGCACCGAAGTTCACAGGAGTTCCGGCACATCTTGACATGTTCTTTGACGAGCTTGAGATGCTTACACAAGCATGTAATCTGGCAGTTGAACAAATGATTAAATGGACAGTACTGTATGCACCAACAGATGACTACAAGCTATGGAAATATGCAGCTCAGGTGTGCGAAGACAACTGGGAAATCTTCAAGGCACACATCTATGGCTTCTATCCAGGGTCTGACAATGATCGGAGATACAGGCTTGCTGACCTCGAGGTGCTTAGCACACAGCAACAGCACAAGGCTATGAAAACACTAGACGATTTCGGCACATACTACCGTGAATTTTTCAAAGTCTGGTACTTTCTCAGCTGCCGAGATCGCATCACCGACAGGGAGGCAAGCCGGCTTTTTATTCTAGGATTTAATGCACCATTTAGGACCAAGCTCAGGACACAGCTCAAGCTTCAGTATCCGAGGCATCATGAGGACGACCCTTTTGGACTTTCAGAGTTATATGATGTGGCAATATTTGTAATCTCATGCCGCTTCCCAGATCCAGAAACAGCCACACAGGATTACGGTACAATGGAGCAGACATCTCACAGCAGTATTGGTCAGAGCACACCCAGCCCGGAATTGCATAATCAGCACCAACCCAAGCATGATAATGATACACCTTCTGTAATGCACCAGGTTGAGAAGCAGTCATCAAAGCAAGTTCCTTCTGCTACACTATACAGCTCATTCCTTGCACAGACGACAACTACACCAGGGGACAATGGATATCAACAGGACGCAGAAGACGTGCTCGCATCGACGGTGGAAATACGCTCAGATCTCAAGATAAGTACCAGGGTTAATTCTGAGGAACTTGCAGACGACAGGCAGAAGGAATTGCTGTTTAACTCAGAGACAGAACATGTGAAGCCAGTATCACAGAAGCAGAGTACCTTCCCACATTCATGGCTAGAGGGCGATTACATGAACCCATCAGAACAAGAACGAGCCGATCTGGAGAAGGTATATGTCTTAGCATGTGCCACAGTATCACAAAACCGTTGACAGGGCTGCTTTTTGGCTACGGGTGTAAACAGTTAGAAGGTCCGTTAGTGGGATAGCTGCGTGCGGGAAACACAGAGAGACTAGAGTTGAGCCTGCCTCATAGTCTATAGCTATCAGCACGCGAGCATCATGACTACAAGCGCCTGCGCGCACCGTATCGCGAGAAGGATTGGTCAGCGAGCTGCACAGTCTAGAGTGCATAGTTTGGCCGTCTGTGCGAGCGATCAGGAAAGCGTAGAACGGTTAAGCACCAGCAAAGAGCGGTGTGAGTACAGCTGAGCGGATACCAAAGGCGGTGTGAAGGGCTGTGCGCGTATCTCATATGCGCGCATTGCAAAGGCAGAATTTGTCTAAGTCCACACATCATGTGACCGTGGCGGTGCGCATCAAAATAGACGCGCAAAAACCCGAGGGAACAAACGACATGCGCGCAGCGAATGCCAAGGGATCGGGACACTCGAAGGGAAGCCCGGATGCGATGCACGGACCTTTGGCCGTGCGTTGCTAGTATTTACTTTACCTTACTATTAGTACACATGCGCGCATTGCATATAAACCTGTATCCTTGTCTATAGTAATTTAAGCAATTGTCTACCCACTAGATCTGTGTGCTGGGTTCTGTCTCAGGCCGTCAGCGGGCTGTGTTTAGCTTTTGTTAGGGTTTTAACTGTGAAGTATTTGTGAATCATAGGAGTTTTGGATAGCTTCTGGCCACCGGGTCATTTGGAGAGCTCAGTGAGGAGTCAGTACAACCGTGTACGGAAACTCGCACTGTAGTGTTTAGACTGTGAGACTGCACTGCCGGGTGAAAGACTTTGGAGAGTCTTGGATTGTTGGACTTTGGAGAGTCTGCACATCGTACGAGGTCACCGGACCCGGAAGTGCGCGCAGCGAAGCCGTTCGCTAAAAACAACTTATTTCATTTATCATTTTGCTTTGTGCACGCCATTAGCGACCGGGCTATATCCGAGATTTACTAGAATTAAACCCCTCCTTACAAACGAACTTGCTGTTACAAAGACTAGAGGAAACGAGGTGCGTGCATCGCACGCCCAGAACAGGAACCAGAGCAGAGCATAGATTATACTGGCCATTTAGTTTAGGGCGTTCGCTCGATCTAAGGGATAGGATCTCGCTCCGCTGGGTGTGTGTGTGTGTTGTGTTTCGCGATTTCGAGTCTAGCTACGCAGTAGACCTCTCATCTGGAGCCCACCGCGAGGGGAAGGTTCAGAAATCTCATTTAGTGTTTCGGGAACTACGGCTTGCGCCTATTACAATAAATTTCAAAAATTTCAAATAAAACGGGGACGAGTAACAAGTGAGGCAAATTTCCTGCGCCTTCATCGCTCGCCGAGCCAGAAGAAGCCAGACCATCCTTTGGAACGGTGCCTTCACGCGAGAGAACCACGAGGAGCAAGAAAGACGCTGAGCTGGTAGAGCCGTTGGTAATTACACCGACGCAAGACAGAAAAGCAAAGAAAAGAGCGAGGGAGGAAGCGCAGTTGCAGATCGAAACTCAGGGATTAGCGCAGCGCATCCCAGGTGCGCTCACCGAAAGCGACTCGGAATTAAGAGTAGGGATTAGTGGATTTTGGGGACCACCATCTGGCATTGAATCAGAAGACCAATTAGTGGATGGTGATATTACACTTGAAACCGCACCATTCGGTACTTCTGATAGCCAAGCTACCCAAGACACCCCTCCTCCATTCTCGGAAGTATTTGGAACTGCTAAGACATCCGCGCAGCGCACGGCAGAAAATAGCGAAAGTGAAGCAGAGCGCGTAGCGAGAGATATATTTGAAGGAGACTTGTCAGATCTCTCAGAAAGCGAACGAAATTCACCCCCACGAGAACCAGAAACTATGCCTAAGGATATGTCCATGCCAGTACGCGGTGCGCGCGGTGCGCCGAGCTTCGATCCTGCTGCAGAGCGCAATGAGCTGCCGCGGTACTTCGAAGACCTGGAGGATTGGTTTAAGCGCGCGGAGGTGACAGAGGATGATGAGAAGAGGGGATATGTAATAAAATATGTACCCATGCAGACGGCGGAGGAGTGGAAGAATTTACCAGGTTATGATACCAAGGGGTACGAGGAGCTCAAGAAAATGATTCTCAACGAGTACCCGGAGGTGATCAGCATTCAGACAGGGTCCATTGCGCGGCTCAAGAAGCTCTGCAAGGAGAATCAGCACATCTCGGAGGAAGACCTCCAGGTGTTGCTGGACTTCAAGCGCGTGTTCTTGGCCGAGGCCGCTAAGCTCACGAAGGCGCCTACCCTGCTCGCGAATCATACCTTGGTGACTTACTTCACCAATAGTCTCACTGCGGGGTTCAGGGATCGATTGTTTAATAAACTGGACATTGATTACACGACGTGCGCATCGTTCGACAAGTTCTTGACTGAGCGCAATATACAGTTCACCGCACCTACTGGGGTGACGGTAGAAGCGCGCACCGAGGACATGTACCCTCTCAAACAGGTAGCCGAGATGGCGGAACAAATGGCTCGTACCAAGAACCCAAGCACTACGCTGAGCCTAGGGCGCGAGAGCACTGATGGACTCATGCCGGTGCCTGCCATCAAGACTGAGGCCGCGGATGTTGGTTCGCTGCGCGGAGAGATTGAGGACCTGAAAGGGTTCTTCGCCTCCTTCAAGGATACCTTGTCGCTAGTGGAGAAGACAGTGGCGAAGTCAAAGGAGTCGAGTAAGAAAGAGTTGGAGGACATTATCCGCAATGTCATGGCTGCGCGCGCTGCACCGATGTCGGTGCCTGTGCAACCAGTAGCCCCTATGATGCCCATGAGCGCACCGGGTTTTGGTGGACCGCCGCCTAGGCCCTTCCAATACCAACAACGCCCGGAGCCTCGCTGCTTCTACTGCAAGCAGACGGGACATGTGGTTGCTGAGTGCATAGTAAGGCAGCAAGACTTGTCAGCGGGGAGGATTGTCATCACAGAGGCGGGGCGCTTACAGCTACCTGACGGGTCATCGATACCTTGGGACCCTTCGCGCGCGATTAAAGAGCGCGTCGATGAATGGCATAAGAAGAACGGACAGCCCGCGCAGCAAGCGTATATGGCACCCGTCCATCCCTCGTACATGGGTATACCTCCTAGCATGGTATACTCGCAGATGTACCAACCGGCCAGTTCCTTGGACGAGACCTATGAGGAGCAGATACACGCACTTCAGCAAGAGCTGGAGAGTAAGAAGGCGTTTCTGAAGGAGCGCGCATCGGCGAAGACGCCTGAGGAGGTGATAGAAGAACAGCATCAGCTAATAGCAACTATGAAAGCCGAACGCGACGCTGCACTCAGTCAGGGTTTCGATTGAGTCTGATGAAGGGAAACGCAGGCAGAGTTATGCGTAGCGGCTCTGATAAACCCAAGAACCCGGAGGGCGCAAATAAGAAGTTACCAATCAGAAATATACCCAGAGCATCAGTTGAGGACGCGAGTGATGATGAGGAAGAAGAGTTGCGAGAGGTAGTGGAGGAGCAAGGTGCGCGCAGCGCACCAGTGAAGAAGAAAGTAGTGTTTGAGGTTCCTGCAAAGGCTGGGCCTAGTGCACGACCAGCAGCAGTGCCATATGTAATGGTACCTCCGCTGCGCGTACCAGAGAAAGTAAAACCTAAGGTTAGGGAAGAGCCCATACCTGTAGTAGAGAAGAGGAAGCCGGCCTATAAGCTGCGCGCACCTATCGAAGATGAGGCGCAGGCTGACGCAGTCCTCAAACACTTAGAAAACCAGAAAATTGAGATCACGCAGGGCCAGTTGTTAGGCATATCGACTGCAGGTTTCAGAAGAAAGTTCGTTGAGCGCATAGTACCAAGAAAGGTACCATTGGATTTGAATACGATGCGCGTATTACAACAAGACTACGATGAAGAAGAGCGTGAAGTAGATGAAGCTATCGCGCGGTTAGCAGAGGAAGAAGAGGAAGAGGAATTTATGCAGATGGATGAGCTACCAGTGGCCACTTTCCTTACTTGCTCAGATGAGCGTAGTGGACTGCAACCTGGGACCATCATCATGGAAGACCCGTACAAGCAGTACGTCTCGACTCTGCAGCCGGGCGAAAAGCCTAAGGGGCTTATTGTGGCGCGCGAATCGCACCATCTGAAGGCGGTATTTCCGCTCATCAACGGCAAAGGACATGCGGAGACGTTGCTCGACAGTGGATCGCAGATTGTGTCAATGGCACAGGACACCGCTGAGCGCTTAGGACTTAGTTGGGACCCGGACTTCACTATACAGATGCAGAGCGCGAATAAGCAGGTGGAATCCACCAAGGGCTTAGCGCGCAATGTACCGTTTGTGTTTAACGGACTGACAGTGTATTTACAAGTGCATGTCATCAGCGCAGCGGCTTACGAGGTACTCTTGGGCCGGCCGTTCGAGATCCTCACGGAGAGCAATGTGAAGACGCGCGGCAATGGAACGGTTGAGCTTACGCTCACCGATCCCAACACACAGCGCAAGCTGGTAGTACCCACCTATAACCGAGGGTGCAGTCCCAAGATTGTGCAGCACGAACCTAAATTGCAGGACCCTGGCACGACGGAAAACCCTAGCGCAGATCAGGATTTTCAATCCTCGATGATTTGATGCGTCAAGGAGAGGTCGCGTTGATGTTTGACAGAGATGATCGCACGGGGAAAATAGAGATAGCGGGGTACGCGCTACCAAAGAATAAGAAGCGGTTTGGGAGCGCTGAGCTCAGGGATGTATACATGGCTCAAGCAGTACATGAGGCAAAAATGGAGGATGATGAGAAAGAAAGAATATACAAGTATTTTCAGCAGCGCGAATGGCGCAAAGAGGAAGTAGTCAAGGGAGAGCCTAGAGGGCAGTTCCGCGCATCGCACGAGGAACAGGTCCCTAGTAAGAAACAAGGAGTAACGCGTAAGCACTTGACTGGCAAGAATGCCACAACCGTTACGGTGCTCGCAGGAAAGAAGTATAAGCCAGTGGCTGAGAAAGTCAGGCCCGTCTATCAAGATTTACCAGAGAAGTTTAGAATAGTGAGGGAGATTAAAGGGAACCCACTGAAGGACATGCCACAATTGTCACCACATCCGCCAGACTTCGTACCTACAGGTCGGTACACCGCTGAGTGCATGGAAGGGATTGACAAAGCGCATGAAGGGGATTTCCTGTGGTCCGAGGAGCGCAAGCTGGTGCATCAAGTTTTCATGCAGCAGAACGAGGCGTTCGCATGGGATGACACAGAGAAGGGTAGATTCCGTACGGACTTCTTCCCTCCAGTAGATATTCCCACTGTAGAGCACACGCCTTGGGTATTGAAGAACATTCCAATACCACCTGGGATGTATGAGCGCGTATGTGAATTCATCGCCACCAAGATTCGCGCAGGCACGTATGAGCCCTCGAGCTCATCGTACCGGTCGCGCTGGTTTACAGTGACCAAGAAAGACGGGGTCTCGTTCAGAATTGTGCACAGTCTCGAACCGTTAAATGCGGTAACCATTGCACATTCAGGACTACCTCCAGCAGCGGAGAGTCTAGCGGAACACTTTGCGGGGCGCGCATGTGGCGGCATCCTGGACTTGTATGTTGGGTACGATGAGCGGCTGTTAGCTGAGTCCTCTAGAGACTTGACTACATTCCAGACGCCATTCGGTGCGCTGTGCTTAGTAACCCTACCTATGGGATGGACGAACTCCGTGCCCATCTTTCATGAGGATGTCGCATATATACTACGCGATGAAATACCTGAAGTTACAGAGCCCTATATAGATGATGTACCTATTAGGGGACCTAAAACGCGCTACGAGTTAGAAGGAGGAGGATACGAGACGATACCAGAGAATAAAGGAATAAGGAGATTTGTGTGGGAACACATGTTGAATGTCAACAGAATCGTGCAGCGCATGAAGTACTCAGGAGGAACATTTAGTGGAAAGAAGTCCATACTGTGCGCAGCTGAGATAGTAGTGGTGGGGCACTTGTGCACATACGAAGGGCGCAAGCCAGCACCTGATAAAGTGCATGCGATTCTCAATTGGGGACCATGCAAGAATATCAGTGATGTGCGCGCATTCATGGGTACAATGGGTCTGCTACGGATTTACATCTCGGATTACGCGAAGCGCGCAGAGCACATACAGCGGCTATTGCGTGGGAAAGAGCCCTTTGAGTGGGGGCCCGCTCAGCAAGCTAGCATGGACTCGCTGAAAGACGGTGCATGCAACGCACATTGCGTGAAACCACTGGACTACACATTGCCAGGGCCGATTACTTTGGCTGTAGACACATCATGGCGAGCAGTAGGATTCTATATTTACCAGCAGGACCCACAAGATTCGAAGAAAAGGGTATATGCGCGCTTCGGATCAATACTGTTAACGGAACGCGAGCAGCGTTTCTCACAGCCCAAACGGGAGTTGTATGGACTCTTACGTGCGCTACAAGCCTGTTATTATTGGCTCATCGGTGCGCGCAAGCTGGTGGTGGAAACGGATGCCAAATACCTGAAGGGCATGTTGGATAATCCGGGCATGGGCCCTAATGCGACTATTAATCGCTGGATAGATAAAATACTTATGTATCACTTCCAGTTGAAACATGTTGCGGGCAAAACCTTTGGTGCGGATGGTTTATCACGTAGGGAAGGGCAACCTGGAGATGAGGGGTACGCGCACTCCGAAGAAGATGATGATCAGGAGGTGGGACCGCTCGAATACGAGAAAGTCTATGAAGATGACCCAGATCCCCTGGACTTTGAGGAATTCAAGGAACAGATTGATGATCGCGGAGGGTATCTATATACAGGACTACTCAACGAGTTGTTTGAAGGTCCCTCTGCGCGCAAGTTACCAGAAGCGCGCTCTATAGGCTGTTTCCAGCAGGAGCTCGAGCGCGCACGGAAAGAGACGGAAGCGGAAAAGCGGGCCGTGCGGGACTTCATACAGAAAGAGAGTGTGCCGCTCGCGCAGCGCGAGTATTTAGAGAAATTCATACTAGCACATGCAATACCCGACTCCAAGATAGAGGATCTGGAGGATGAGGAGTACGATGAGCGCAACAGGACGTCTGCAGGAAAAGATATGGATGAGAAATTGCCGATGATACGCTACTGGTTGCAGAATCCAACCACTAGGCCTAAAGGCATGACAGAGCGAGAATATCAGAATTTTACGAGGAATGCTCGTAACTTCTTCTTAGACAAGGATGGGCGGATGTACTGGAGATCCATAGATGACGCGCATAAGTTGGTAATAGATCAGGCGCAGCGGACACGCATGCTGCGCTCAGCGCATGACAGCTTGGGGCACAGAGGAGCGTACGCTACGCGCAAACTGCTAGCTGAGCGCTTCTGGTGGCCTGAGTTGGAAAGGGATGTCTACTGGTATGTGAAAACATGTCATGTCTGTCAGTTAAGGCAGAAGACGATCATCCAGATCCCGCGCACCGAGACACACACGCCATCTATCTTCCAGCAACTACACGCGGACACTATGCACATGTCCCCGGCCTCCAATGGGTACAATTACATAGTGCACGGAAGATGTGCGCTGAGCTCATGGGCAGAAGGGCGGCCATTAAAGAAGGAGAATGCCCGTGCAATAGCGCAGTGGATATTCGAGGACATTATCTGCTGTTGGGGCTGTCTACAAGAAATCATCACAGATAACGGTGGACCGTTCCGCGCAGCGCTCAAGTATTTAGAAAAGAAGTATGGGATTACAGGGATTACTATCTCCGCGTACAACTCGCAAGCGAATGGAAAAATAGAGCGTCCTCATTGGGACATAAGACAGATGTTGTGGAAAGCGTGTGGAGGGACAGAAGGCGCGCATAAGCGTTGGAGTAGATTCTTCTACCATTTGTTGTGGGCGGATCGTATCACTGTGCGACGAGGATTCGGGTGTTCCCCATTCTTCATGGTAACGGGCGTGCACCCCATACTACCATTCAATATAGCAGAAGCGACTTGGCTGGTGAAACTACCAGATCGCGTACTGACTACGGAGGAGTTAGTAGGGTATCGCGCACGCGCACTAGCCAAACATCGCGACACAGTAGAGGAGATGCGCGCACGAGTATCAAAGACGAAAAGAGATGCGATCAGGGCATTTGAAAAGAAGCACTCGGCTAAAATCCGTGACTATGTGTTTAAGCCAGGAGATGTAGTGCTAATGAGGAACTCGGGCATAGAATCCAGTCTGAACTGTAAGATGCTCGCACGATGGAATGGGCCTTACATCATTATCGCACGAAAAGATGGTGGAGCGTACTTAGTGGCAGAGATGGATGGCTCTGTGTTGAAGGATAAGGTGGCGGCGTTCTGCCTCATTCCTTACTTTGCACGGAGGCAGCTGCGCTTACCAAACGGTTTGGATGATATAATTGATCAGACCAAGGAGAACCTAGCTAAAATGTTAGAGGCGCAGGACTATGAGCCAGCTATTCCCAAAGATTATATCTTTGATGAGCCCGGTGTACCCTCGGGTAGCGGTGCACTTACAGTGGAAGAGGATGAAGAAGATGATGATGACTGGGGCGAAGAAGACACTTAGATGCGCGAGCATCGTAGGAAGACAGCAACCACAATATAATATATTGGGTAAAGAAGATGGGGATACAAAGAGAGCTAGCTACAGACGCCCCTTTAAGGCGTGCAGCGCACATTGAGCCAGGATATCTACTGGGCCGGTTTGTCCTCGGTGGCAGTAACACCAGTAACGTCGAGGCTGCGCTGCAAGATGACAAGCTGCTCGACGAGGAGCACGCGGCGCTTGAGGATGAAGTCGACCTTGTGGAGATCACAAATGATCTCTGCTTGTAAATCACCAATGAGGCGGCGCATCACCAACTCGGAAGGGTTACCCGTATTAAGGGGCTCCTTAAGGAGGTTAGCGGCGGCATCAAGACAAGCATTGACCTTGTCATTGTCCAAAACGAGAGAAGTGCCTGGGGAAGAAGGGTTAGAAAAGATTAGTAAGAGAGTGGTGCAGTGCGCGCACCTTGCATAATAAAAGGAGAGTCGGGGAACGTAGGAACGCCCTCTGAGCCCAGCCTGGCTTTCTTAGGAGAGGCTTCACCTGCGGCGGCGTCACGGAGTGAGCGACGAAGCTCGGTCTGACGATAAGTCATGCCTCGACCAAGGGGACGAGAGCGGTAACTAGGAGTGTCTCCGTGCTCGCGCTGATATTTCTATAAGAATCTAAGTGTGCGCAGCGGAGACGGGTCAAACACACACCTGTTTAGGAGTATCAGGAGGCGCGGTGCGCTTCTTGTTAGGGCTCGGCTCGGGTGTATGCTGCCTGCTGGGAGGACCTCCCTCAGTCACGGCTTCAACTTTATCGTCGAGGGCCATCTTTTTGAGGAGCATGTAAAGTTGCATGTTAGTGATGTCTGGTAAAGGAACCAAGGTTAGCCACACCTTGTCATCGTCAGAGTCGGGAGATGTAGTACCTCCAGGCACGGAGGCGGTCTCAAGGTCCGCAGTTGCGGAACGCGTAAGAACGCGAACATTGCGCTGTGCGCACCAAAAAGGGGATTAAGTATAGAAAGGGTTAGGAGAGGGAGATGAGCGCACCGGTCCAGTAGGGGTATGGGTGCGCTGACGAGAAGCGGCAGCCTTAGCCTTGAGGACTTGTTCATGCAAGTTGATAAAGGCATTGGCGGCAGGGGAGAAGGAGCGAATGTGGTGGTCAGCCTCGAGCGACGTATATATGGTGCGAGTCTCATTAAGGATCTCGATAGCTTCATTGTTGTTTATAACGTGAGTGATACTGCCGTGCGCGTTGCGCCAGCGGTTCTGCAATCGTGCCAGACGAAGTCAGTAAAATACAACAAAAGAACTGCGCGGTGCGCGCACCAAATCAACAGCAAGTAGCTCCAGGCTGCCGGTGAGAGGTCTGCCGCGGGGCTAGACTCGAATCACAAGAAACACAACACACACAACCCCAGCGGAGCGAGATCCTATCACCTAGATCGAGCGACGCTCTTCAACTAAGCGGGTTATAGATGTCTACGCTCTCCTGGTACCTCTCCGCTGAGCGGATCGTGATGTTTAAGGGTCTCGTAAGTTTCGTCCAGATGTCCGCTGTACAGTGCCTGCAAGTTCGTTTTTAAGGAGGGGTTTAATTCTAGAAGTCTCAGATTAATGTCTGGGCGACCTCCGCTGAGCGCAGGGTATCGATAGTAAGGTATAGTTTTGATGGTGGCTCCGCAGGGCTTATTCCGCTGAGTGGGTTTGAGGTCCGGTGACCGATGCAGATGCTCACACAAGCTGGTATTCCCAATTGTGCCTCGCTCCGCTGACTATTCAAAGTCGTTCCGCTGGGACTGTCCAAAGTCCTATTCCGCTGAGGCTATCCAGAACCTCGTTCACCCGGTGGTGCAGTCTCAATTCTCAAAACACTACAGCGCGAGTTTTCGTACACGGTTGCACTGACTCCCCGCTGAGCTCTCCAAATGACCCGGTGGCCAGAAGCTATCCAAAACTTCTATAATTCACAATACACTTCACAGTAAAACCCTAACAAAAGCTAAACACAGCCCGCTGACGGTCTGGGACGGAGCCCAACACACAGATCTAGTGGGTAGACAATTGCTTGATTTCCGTAGTTACAATTACAAGTTTATATAGACGCGCGTTGTGTACTAATTTAGGTGGAGAGTAAATACTAGCAACGCCGGACCAAAGGTCCGCTGAGCGCATGTGCCTCCGCTGGGCGCCTTGATGGCTACTCCGCTGAGCGCGACCTGATCCTGTTGTTTTACCAGCCTCCGCCGAGAGCCACTGTTAAACTCCGCTGGGCGGTTCCGTCTTGGTCATCGAGGCCTGGTTACTGCTGCCAAAGTTCCCCAGCGGAGCCCGTGCTGTGTGCGTTGTTTATTCCTTCGGGCATCACACGCTCCAGCGCGCGTGCCACGGTCACCTGATGAGTGGACTTAGGCAAATTTCGCCTTCGTGATGTGTTCCGCTGAGTCCCTTTGAGACGCCGTCTACACACAGTCCTGCTCGTCGCCTTTGATACTTTCTGCTCAGCTGTACTCCTGCCTTCCGCTGGGACGGCAGTAACCGTTATGTGCCCCGCTGACTGCTATTCCGGGTACTTCAGCTGTGTACTTATGGCCTGTACAGTCCGCTGAACCCCACACAACCGCCCGCTGAGCACATGCGTGATGATTTGTGATGCACGCGCTGAGCGCTGAGACGGCTGACCAGGCTAGTCACCGCTCCGCTGTACCCCTGCACTCCAGCCCAAACCACCCGCTGTGGCCACTTACAGCCTTGGTGTAAACGCAGGCCTGTCATCTCCCCTTCACTAAAAATTTTGACTGTCCTCAGTCAAGCTCCTCCTGTATTTTTAGACCTTAGTACTGTCCCGCGTGCACTTTTAGTGCCTCATTTTCTATTTCCAGCTTCCCCGGCGCCTATTTGCCTATTTTTAGTTCTCAGTCGTCTCCGCTGGTTACTTCCATTGTTATCTGGTTCTTCCTCCGTTTAAGGATATTCCTTCCCCTTTTTAGCATTGCACCGTCGCTTCTGAACCGCCGCTCTCCATGTAGATTACCTGAAAGTTTATGTGACGCCGCCACCCGTTATTTTATCTTCCAGAAAATTCTTTCGCTGAGCGAACTTCTGTCTTATAAACATCGCGTACTGCTTTCTATCCCTCCCCATTCTTTCTTTTCCCTCCCTTCCTGCAGACCCCCTGCCCCACTATCCTCTCTAGTACTCATGGCCTTCCGAAACTTCGACCGTCGCCAGCGCGAGAAAGAGCGCGTTGAAGCCCAGCTCGACCAGGCCGATCGATTCCGCCGCCTCCGCCCAGCGTTGGCCGTATATGATGAGTTCGAACAGCTGGCTGGGTCCGCTGCCCCTTCCGAAGAGAGCTTTGCCCGCTTGGAGGAACTTCGCGCTCTCATCACGGACCGCGTTGAGCAACACCTTTCCGTGCACGCCTCCGATGGGCTCTATCACTCCGGCGTTCGCGAACTATGCATTATCCTCTCCTGCATCGCGGAGATGCAAGACGGAGACGACCCCGTGCTGGCCGCCAATCACCATCAGAAGCTGTGGTTCACAGGGGGCTACTCGCCTCTTGCCTCCTACTGTGAGTTTTTCAAGACGGCGTTCCCTACCCAGTGGGACGGTACCGCAATCCCTTCTCTCCGTCCTGGCCCTCTCACTGTCGTACCTCCCGCTGTGACTCCTCCTGTGGCCACTCTGGCAGGTCTCAACCTCCCGGACGACGACATTATTATGATTTCTGACCCTGAAGACGAGCGCGCGGCTTCTCCTCCGCCCGTAGTACGCAAAGACAAGCGCAAACGCCTTCCATCCCCTCCCATCGTTAGTCTGGCTCCTCCCGCGGACAAGCCCCCCAAGCGCTCTCGCCAGGCCGCTATTGCTGCAAATGCGGCCATCGCGGGTACGTGACTTTTATTTATTCTTCCTTTTCTTTTGTCTATCACCTCACTATTCTTTTCTCAGCTGAAATGGCCGACCGCGCTTCTCCCGAGCCCTCATCCTTTCCCGCCCGTCCCAGCGCTGGGGCTTCGTCGCTCCTTACCGACAGCGGGATAGAGGAGATCGTCGTTACACGGGCTGACAGCAACAAAGTCGCTTATAAGTCCACCTACCCGGTATTGAATGTGCTCCCCCCTGTCTACTCCGCTAAGCTGGCTCTCGCTGGCGCGCCCCTTCCCGACGCTATTGGCATGGATGCCCTCCCCGCTGAGAACCGTCTGCAAGGCGCCATTATAGTGAGTGCTTTATTTCTTCTCCTCTCCGCTGACTGTACTTATTTCTTATTTTTAGAAAGGGATGGTATGCAATCACTGCGCGCGCCCGTTCAATGCCCGTATGAACGAGGGCTTGCACCAGTGCATCTGTCGAGGGTGGGCTCGTAACTGCTGCACTTGCAGTAGTCAACAGAAGGGCAAATGTCTGTTCTGCTGCGAACCAGCGGAGCTCGACAAGGCGATTGAGGACACCACCCTCTGGCATCGCACATCGTTAACCAGTAAGTTCCTATTTATTTATTTTTGTCCTTCATTACTTATTTCTTTCTTTCTCCTAGGTCTTCTTTCCGGTTTCGCGCGCCTGAGCGCCTATACCGAGCAAGCGCGTGCCGCGGAGGAGCAGCGTCGCTCAGCGGAGCGCTTATATTTCGCCCAACTTACTGAACTCGTTCAGTTGGCGCGCGCTATGGCTCTGACGCTCCCCACCGGCATAATTGTTGGCCCTCGTTTTCGAGACTGCGAGACTTTCGATGCGCTGCGCGGAATGGACCTCGACCAACTTCAAGAGGCTTATCGTTCCCTCTGTGCCCCCGCCTCATATGAAGATCCTGCTGTCGTCGCCCCGCTGGCGAAGTTCTATGATCCCCAGTTTCCGCGTTACGATCCTTCGACATTTATCCCTTCCCCTCAAGCTGACCAGGCGATTACCTTAGAAGCGTTTAACGCTCTGGAGTCACAAGAGTTTGAGGAGGCCGCCGTTCGTCAGGCCAGCGAGGCCGATACCCTCATCGCTGAGGAGAAGAAGAAGAAACGGCGCTCTGCCAAGAAGCTGGCCGCTGAGCGGACCCCCGCTGTGCTTGCAGAGGGTCCCACCGCCTCTTCCTCCGCTTCCTCTGGGCCGCCGCCACCCCTTGTTCCCGCTGCCTCTTCTTCCACCACCAAGGTCTCGGTTTCTGCGCCCCCTGCCCCCGCGTCCGTTCGTCCGACACCGCAGCGCCGACCCCCTCCTCTTTCCTCCTCTCGCGTCCCCAGCGAGGTTGATGCCGACGAGGTTCCCGCGGACAGGGATTGAGGGATGTCACGCTCTCCGCTGGTTGTCAGGCCTTGTGGCCTTTATTTCTTTTATCTTCTTGTTCCCTTGTATCTCTTTTACTTTACCTGGCATATGTAAAGTAATTAAATGTCTATCATAATTTATATGCCTTCTTTTTGACCCTCTTTTACTTGTGTGAACCTGAAATTTCCGAGGTCCGTTGTCATTTTCTTAAGTCTTCTGTCAGGATTTCGCCCGCTGAGCGACCTGCCGACCTCTGATTGGATGACTTAATTGTTTACCCAGGTTCTTCTACACTTGACTCTCTCCTGCTGCGTGTCCCTGGTTTCTTTCTCTTCTTCTCATGTCCGCTCAGCGGACTTCTTTCCCACACGTGCTCCGCGGCCAAATTTTAGCGGGCTCTCTCCCCTCACTATAAAATCAACTGTCCCCAGTTGACAGACTCTTACTCTTCTTTTTCTCCGTCATGCAACGCTACCAGCGCACGAATGTCGCCCGCCAGTTCACCACGATCCTCAAGCAGCTGGCCGTCCACGCGGAAATCACAGAAGACTCCGCTGAAACAACAGCCCACCTGCCATTACAGTCCGCCCAGGCCGTTGTCCGCGCACTGGTAATGCCCCTGTCCCTTAGACTCTACTCCGCTGACCATCTCCACAGGACCGTATTGCTCTCCCGCTGAGATTCATTGACTTTAATCGCCAGTTTCTGGCGTTTCTCATGACCATCGTGTTTTACGAGGCCCGCGCTCAGCGGAAGTTCAGCGATGATCACTTCGACCCACGCCTACTCAGTAATGCCGCCTTACGCGTCCTCGACCGATACAGTCATCTGGGCATGCCATTCCATCTGCTGCCTTCTTCTGAGCGAATTGCAGCCGATGTTCAAGAAGTGGACCCTGATGCCGCGCTCATCGTAGATGACGTGTGCTCTGATTAGGGTGGTCCGCTGCGCTGACCGTCTTCGTATATAATATAACACCCTCTGTCTGTATTCGTATATGCCAACATGCCCTCCTTGTCCGCTGAGAGTAATCTCTTATTACGTGCCCATTCCGATCCTCGCATCCTTCGTCTCGATGCTTTGTCCCGTCGTCCGCTAAGCGACATTCCTCCTCACGATGTAGCCCGGGTCTGCCGGATCTATGTAACTGCCCTTCACTACATTCTGGACTCCGCTGCGGAGGAACAGCTACCCATGAGTGTCTGTCTCCCGCTGCTTAACCGAGTTCAAGATCACGCTGTAAGCCCATTCTCCGCTGACCATGCACTCCCACTGAGTAGTCCGCGCAGCGCGGCCTAGAGCTGACCGAGTCCACCTGTCATTCACCGCTTCTTTCTCATCTCTGCGCTCAGCTGTATTACACCGAACTTGTGCTACGTCTGTGTGGTACCAACGACGCTGAGCGCTACGGCATCCTTAATCACACCGAACACTTTCAACGCCTCCATTATGCCGCCCAGCATTTTTACCAGGAGGACTTCTTCCCCGTCTGTCCCCTTTTCTCTTCCTTCTCCGCTGCGCTGAGACCCAGATTATGTCAGGATGTTTGAGGTATTGCGCCCCTTCCTTGGTTTACTCCGTAGGGTACCCTTGTTACAGTAACCAGAGTAAATGGCTATTACATGTGGTGCCTCCTTTGCTATTTGAAATGACAAGTATCTAGTTAGGCACTATGTATTGTCGGTGCCAATACCTGATTCGGACATAATTTTTCTATATGCGGTAATCACACGATCAGCCCCCGCTGAGCGCTTTCAGCTAGGCGCGCCTCTCTGCTGGATCTCATTTCGTCTATCAACTGCTCCCGCTCTGCACCCCGTTTTATGCGAGCCTTGTCTCTACCTCCAGCGTTCATACCATAACTCCGCTGGAAGTCTGGTCCGCTGGGATGCCACATTCCTCGCTGCTGGCCGCCCTTCATTAGGTCCCCTGCGCTCTGCTGAGCCTATATATATGCCCTACTCTCCTACCTTGAATCACTCAACCACTAATGTCCAACGCACCCGCTCCGCTGTACAACTTTAGTAATGTCAAGCACCAGCTGGCATTAATCCAAGATATCAGAGGCTTGGCTTCCGCCATGCCTTCCAACTATACCGGGAGCCTCGAGCTTCTGGCTATTGACTTAGTACGCACAACACTCAGCTGGTCCGCTGGGTCTTTTACTCCGCTGACCACTCGAACTTTTTTAGAACCGCTGGCGTGATCCCCACGGCGGCATTACTCGTATCATTAATAACAGCGAGGCTGTTGATATTCTCAACGAGACGCGTGCCATCTACACCTCCTTAGAGGCGGATCACCACTTCCGCACTTTCTCTCCCGCTGCCAACGCTTTTATCACTCTGCATGAGCAAGTTTTAAAAGCGAAAGCCGCTGCTTCGCGCCAGCGCATGCATACTCCCACTGGACCAGTACGCTGTGTGCTTGCTGCCTCTCTTTATCCTTTTAACCGTCCGCTCAGCGCAACGTTCGCCTCCTCTCGCGCTCCGCTGCCGATCCTGAGACGGTCTCTGCCCCTGGAGGTACCTCCTCCCCCGATTCTGATGACGACAAGGTGTGACTGACTTCCTTCACCCTTTTAGATATTACTAACATGCAGCTGTACCTCCTCCTTAAAAAGATGGCCCTCGATGACAAGATCGAGGCTGCCACTGAGGGCGGAGTACCTAGCCGCCAGAATACCCCAGAACCTAGTCCTTCGAAGAAGCGCTCAGCGCCTCCTCCCGACACTCCTCGTCAGGTTCGTTCTGTTGCGTCTTCCCTCCCTCGTTACTTTCTTACTTCTATGTCAGCGGGAGCGCACTGAGGCCAGCGGACATCGCACTCGTGCGCTTGGCCGCGGCATGACACTCCGCTCCTCTGACAACCGGCGCTCTCCGCGCGACACACCGTTCCACGACATTTCCTCTAAGAAGGCCCGTCTCGGCGCTGACAGCGTTCCTACTTTCGCTGATTCTCCTTTCATTGTACAAGGTGCGCTCTTTGCCCTTATTCTTCTCTGTTGCGTCCGCTGAGCTCTTTCATTTTCTTTTAGGTACCAATCTTACTCTCTCGAACGACAAGGTCAATGCCTGTCTCGACGCTGCTACCAACCTCATTAAGGAACTGCTGAACACGGGGAACCCATCCGAGCTCGTCACTCGCCGTCTCATCGGAGACTTGCAAGCTGAGATCATCTGTGACTTGCACAAGATTGACTTCATCCTAAAGTGCCGCGCTCTGCTCGTTAAAGAGTTAGAGACTTTACAGCGCAGCTTGGATTTGACAGGGACCAGCCCTGCTGAGGAGCCCGCGCCACAGTGACGGCCTTCTTAATTACTCCGCTGAGCGCCTCAAAGTGGTCCTTAGCTAGTTTCTTTTGTACCTTTCTCCTTTAGTTTACCCAATATATTCTATTGTGGTCTCCTTTTCTACTTTGTGCCTCTAAGCATCGGGCTCTGCCCACCCATCCTCATCATCATCTTCTTCGTCCGCTGAGACTTGGCCACTGCCTGAAACCACTCCTGGTTCATCAAAGATGTAGTCTTTAGGTATGGCCGGCTCGTAGTCTGGCGCTGACATCATCTTGTTGAGGTTCTCGCGCGTTTGATCAATGATATCGTCTAAGTCCGCTGGCAGCTTTAGCTGACGCCTGGCAAAGTAGGGTATTAAACGGAATGCTGCGACTTTGTCTTTCAGCACCGACCCATCCAGCTCAGCGACTAGATAAGCGCCTCCTTCCTTCCGCGCGATGACAATGTATGGTCCATTCCAGCGCGCCAACATTTTGCGATTTAAGCTGGACTCAATGCCAGAGTTACGCATCAGTACGACATCGCCAGGTTTGAACGCATAGTCCCTAATCTTAGCGGAGTGTTTTCGCTCAAACTCTCTGATAGCATCCCGCTTTATCTTTGACACCCGCTGACGCATTTCCTCCACTGTGTCCCTATGCTTGGCCAGCGCGCGCGCACGATACCCTACTAACTCCTCTGTGGTAAGTACGCGATCTGGTAACTTGACCAGCCACGTCGCCTCAGCGATGTCCAGCGGTAGTATCGGGTGCGCGCCAGTGACCATGAAGAAGGGTGAACACCCAAATCCGCGGCGCACTGTAACGCGGTCCGCCCACAGCACATGGTAGAAGAACTTGCTCCAGCGCTTATGTGCGCCCTCGGTACCACCACACGCTTTCCACAACATTTGTCTGATGTCCCAATGGGGCCGCTCTATCTTTCCGTTCGCCTGAGAGTTGTACGCTGAGATGGTAATCCCTGTAATACCATACTTCTTTTCTAAGTACTTGAGCGCTGCGCGGAACGGTCCACCGTTATCTGTGATTATCTCTCTAAGACATCCCCAGCGGCAGATAATATCCTCAAACATCCACTGCGCTATCGCCCTTGCATTCTCTTTCTTCAGCGGACGACCTTCCACCCATGAGCTCAGCGCACACCGTCCGTGCACTATGTAGTTATACCCATTTGAGGCAGGTGACATGTGCATAGTGTCCGCGTGTAGCTGCTGGAAGATGGAAGGCGTATGTGTCTCTGTCCGCGGAATCTGGATGATCGTCTTTTGCCTTAGCTGACACACATGGCATGTCTTGACATACCAGTAGACGTCCCGCTCCAGCTCTGGCCACCAGAAGCGCTCCATCAACAGTTTGCGCGTGGCGTATGCGCCTCTGTGCCCCAGACTGTCATGCGCGGCACGCAACATACGCGTCCGCTGAGCGGGATCAACTACTAGTTTATGTGCCTCGTCCACTGAGCGCCGGTACATCCGCCCATCCTTGTCTAAGAAGAAGTTTCGTGCATTACGGATGAAATTCTGATACTCCCGCTCGCTCATATCCTTGGGTCTTGTACTGGGATTTTGCAGCCAATACCTTATCATTGGCAGCTTATCATCCATGTCCTTCCCCGCTGACGTTCGGTTCCGCTCATCGTACTCTTCGTCTTCCAACTCATCTATCTTTGACTCTGGAATTACATGTGCCAGAACAAATTTCTCTAAGTACGCCCGCTGAGCGGGCGACACCTCCTCTGTCTGTAGGAAGTTATGCACTGTCCACTGTTCTTCTCTCGTCTCTTTTCTCGCCCGCTCCAGTTCCAACTGGAAACAGTCAACCGAATGTGCCTCCGTTCTAGCTGGCTCAGCGGGACCATCAAACAACTCGTTGAGGAATCCAGCTTGCAGATATCCTCCGCGGTCGTCAATCTGGTCCTTGAACTCTTCTAAACTCAGCGGATCGGGATCCTCTTCATACACTTTCTCGTACTCCAGCGGACCTACTTCTTGGTCATCATCCTCCGCTGAGTGCTCATACTCTTCATCTCCTGGTTGTCCTTCTCGTCGCGACAGGCCGTCCGCGCCAAACGTTTTGCCTGCTACATGCTTCAGCTGAAAGTGGTACATAAGGATCTTGTCTATCCAGCGGTTAATGGTAGCGTTAGGTCCCATGCCCGGATTATCCAACATCCCTTTGAGATATTTGGCATCCGTCTCCACTACCAACTTCCGCGCTCCGATGAGCCAGTAATAGCACGCCTGCAGCGCTCGCAATAGCCCATATAGCTCTCTCTTTGGTTGTGAGAACCGCTGTTCCTCTCAGTTAACAGAATTGACCCAAAGCGGGCGTACACGCTTCTTCGCGTTCAGCGGATCTTGCTGGTAGATATAAAATCCTACAGCGCGCCAAGACGTATCTACTGCCAGCGTGATCGGTCCTGGCAGTGTATAGTCCAGCGGCTTGACACAGTGTGCGTTCCGCGCTCCATCCTTCAGTGCATCCATACTGGCTTGCTGCGCTGGCCCCCACTCGAAGGGTTCTTTCCCACGCAACAATCGCTGTATGTGCTCCGCTCGCTTAGCGTAGTCTGAGATGTAAATACGCAGGAGCCCCATCGTACCCATGAAGGCGCGCACATCGCTGACATTCTTACACGGTCCCCAGTTGAGGATAGCGTGCACTTTATCTGGCGCTGGCTTTCGACCTTCGTAGGTACATAAGTGTCCCACCACCACAATCTCCGCTGCACATAATATGGATTTCTTTCCGCTGAAAGTCCCTCCTGAGTACTTCATCCTCTGAACTATCCTATTCATGTTCTGCATGTGTTCCCATCTGACGCCGGATTCCGCTGTTCTCTGGAATCGTCTCGTACCCTCCATCCTCTAATTCATACCGTGTCTTCGGTCCGCGGATAGGCACATCGTCAATGTACGGCTCCGTGACGTCTGGTATTTCATCGCGGAGAATATAAGTCACATCTTCATGAAAGATGGGTACAGAATTGGTCCAGCCCATTGGTAAGGTTACTAAGCGGAGCGCACCAAACGGTGTCTGGAATGTTGTCAAGTCGCGAGACGACTCCGCTAAGAGTCGCTCGTCGTAGCCGACATACAAGTCCAGTATTCCGCCGCACGCACGCCCAGCGAAGTGTTCCGCCAGACTCTCCGCTGCCGGTGGCAATCCTGAGTGCGCGATGGTAACAGCGTTCAGCGGCTCTAAGCTATGTACGATTCTAAAGGACACCCCGTCTTTCTTTGTTACTGTGAACCAGCGCGACCGGTATGATGAACTGGATGGTTCATAAGTCCCAGCGCGGATCTTAGTAGCGATGAACTCGCACACCCGCTCGTACATGCCTGGCGGAATGGGTATATTTTTCAGTACCCACGGCGTATGTTCTACCGTTGGAATATCTACCGGCGGGAAGAAGTCTGTTCTAAACCTCCCCTTTTCCGTGTCATCCCACGCGAACGCCTCATTCTGCTGCATGAACACCTGATGTACTAGCTTGCGCTCCTCTGGCCACAGGAAGTCTCCTCCGTGCGCTTTATCTATTTCCTCCTTCCGCTCCGCTGTGTACCTTCCCGTGGGTACAAACTCTGGTGGGTGTACCTTCAGCGGAGGCATTTCTTTCAGCGGATCCCCCTTTATCTCTCTCACTATTCTGAATTTCTCTGGTAGCTCTTGGTAAACGGGTCTGACCTTGTCAGCGACCGGCTTATATTTCTTTCCTGCAAAGACGGTTACCGTAGTGGCATTTTTACCAGTTAACCGCTTTCTAGTTACTCCTTTCCGCGCTGACTGGCTTTGCTCGGGGTCCGCTGAGCGGAATTGCCCCCTCGGCTCGCCTTTCACCGTCTCTTTTTCTTGCCATTCTTTTTGCTGAAAGTACTTATAAATTGATGCTTTCTCTTTATCCTCCATCTTAGCCTCGTGCACAGCTTGAGCCATGTACACATCTCTCAGCTCAGCGGAGCCAAATCTCCCTCCATTCTTTGGCAACGCATACCCCGCTATCTCTATCTTTCCAGTGCTATCATCCCGCTCGAACATTAACGCGACCTCTCCTTGACGCATCAAATCATCGAGGACTGAAAATCCTGGTCGGCATGCGGCTCCTCCGCTGCGCTGGAGTCCTGCACATCTGGCTCCCGCTGAAGTATCTTCGGCCCGCACCCCCGATTATACGTAGGTACCACTAGCTTCCGCTGAGTGTTTGGGTCCGTCAGCGCAAGTTCCACTGTGCCATCCCCGCGCGTCTTCACATTGCTTTCAGTGAGAATCTCAAACGGCTTCCCCAACAGAACCTCATAGGCGGCCGCGCTGATAACGTGTACTTGTAGGTACACTGTCAGTCCGCTGAACACAAAAGGTACATTCCGCGCTAAACCCTTAGTCGACTCGACTTGTTTGTTAGCGCTCTGCATCCTAATGGTAAAATCAGGATCCCAGCTTAAGCCTAGTCGCTCCGCGGTATCTTGCGCCATGGACACTATTTGCGATCCGCTGTCGAGCAGAGTCTCTGCACGGCCCTTCCCATTAATCAGCGGAAATACTGCCTTGAGATGGTGCGATTCTCGTGCCACAATTAATCCCTTTGGCTTTTCGCCGGGTTGTAGCGTCGAGATGTATTGCTCATAAGGATCCTCCATGATTATTGTGCCGGGTTGTAAGCCACCGCGCTCCTCCGCGCAAGTGAGGAATGTCGCCGCTGGGAGCTCGTCCATTCGCATGAACTCTTCTTCTTCGTTCTCCTGCTTCAGCTGGGCGATGGCCTCGTCCATCTCCCACTCCTCTGCCTCATAATCCAGCTGCAAAACCCGCATGGTATTTACATCCAGCGGAACCTTGCGCGGTATGATACGCTCGACAAACTTCCTCCTAAACCCCGCTGTAGAGATCCCCAATAATTGTCCTTGAGTGATCTCTATTTTCTGGCTCTCTAAACGCTTAAGGACTTCGTCCGCTTGCGCCTCATCCTCAATGGCCGCACGCAACTTATACGCTGGCTTCCTCTTCTCTAGCACTGGCATCGGCGCCTCTCTTACAGGCGGCCGACTCTTTTCTGGTACGCACAGCGGAGGAACCATTACATACGGCACCTGCGCTGGCTTTTTATTCTCCCCAACTTTCTGCGCTGGCGCTGCAAAGCTTACTTTCTTTTTCTCCGCTCCGCTGGGCGCCTGTCTACTGATCTCCTCTATAAACTCTTCCTCATCTCCGCTGTCGACCTCCTCGATAGTCGTCCTTGGTGTACTTCTTACTGGCAGCTTCTTATTTACGTCTTCCGGGTTCTTGGGTTTATCAGAGCCGCTACGCTGAACTCTGCCCGCGCTTCCCTTCATCAGACTCAATCGAAACCCTGGCTCAGCGCTGCATCCCGCTCCGCTTTCATGGTCGCGATCAGCTGCCGCTGTTCTTCTATCACCTCCTCTGGCGTCTTGACCGCTGAGCGCTCTTTTAAGAACGCCTTCCGACTGTCCAGCTCCTGTTGTAGTGTTCGAATTTGCTCCTCATAAGTCTCATCGAGAGAGCTGGCTGGTTGGTAGACCTGGGCGTACACCATGCTCGGCGGAGTCCCCATGTACGCTGGGTGTACCGGCGCCATGTAGGTCTGCTGCGCTGGCGGCCCATTCTTCTTATGCCACTCATCTACACGTTCTTTGATAGCGCGCGAAGGATCCCAAGGTAATGACGATCCATCTGGGAGTTGGAGCCTTCCAGCTTCCGTGATGATTATCTTCCCAGCGGACAGATCCTGTTGTCTCACAATACACTCCGCTACGATGTGTCCCGTCTGTTTACAATAGAAGCACCTCGGTTCAGGTCGCTGTTGGTATTGAAACGGACGCGGCGGCGCTCCGCTGAAACCTGGTCCTCCCATTGGCATCATAGGTACCGCTGGCTGGACTGGCGCAGCTACAGGCGCTGCCCGTGACGACATTACATTGCGCAGAATATCTTCCAACTCCTTTTTATTGGTCTCCTTTGACTTCGACACCGTCTTTTCTACCAGCGACAACGTATCTTTAAACGACGCTACAAAGCCCTTCAAGTCCTCAATTTCCCCGCGCAGCGTATGCACCTCCGCTGACTCGGTCTTGATAGCAGGCACAGGCATGAGCCCATCCGCTGAGTCCCGACTCAAGCTGAGCGAAGTGCTAGGATTCTTGGTGCGCGCCATCTGCTCTGCCATTTCCGCCACCTGCTTCAGCGGATACATGTCCTCAGTCCGCGCTTCCACCTGAATCCCCGCTGGCGCCGTAAAGGGTATATTGCGTTCTTTTAGGTACTTGTCAAACGACGTTCTCGTAGTGTAGTCGATATCCAGCTTGTTAAACAACCTCTCCCTGAACCCCGCTGTGAGACTGTTGGTGAAGTAGGTCACCAGCGTATGATTGGCCAGCAAGGTAGGCGCCTTGGTCAACTTCGCTGCCTCCGCTAAGAACGCCCGCTTGAAGTCCAACAACACCTGGAGGTCTTCCTCCGAGATGCGCTGGTTCTCCTTGCACAGCTTCTTTAGGCGCGCGATGGACCCCGTCTGAATACTGATCACCTCAGGATATTCATTGAGGATCATCTTCTTCAGCTCAGCGTAACTCTTGGTGTCATAGCCTGGTAAATTCTTCCACTCCTCCGCTGTCTGCATGGGTACATATTTGATTACATAGCCTCTCCTCTCATCATCCTCCGTCACCTCAGCGCGCTTGAACCAGTCCTCTAAGTCCTCGAAGTAGCGTGGGAGTTCATCACGCTCAGCGGAGGGGTCGAAGCTTGGTGCACCGCGCGCTCCGCGCACAGGCATAGACGTTTCCTTAGGCATGGTGATAATTTCAGGGGGCGGTTCGTGTTCACTTGTGGAAAGGTCTGACAAGTCCCCTTCAAATATATCTCTGGCCACGCGCTCGGCCTCACTCTCACTATTATCTGTCGTCCGCTGAGCGGATCTCTTAGCAGTCTCGAATACTTCCGAAAACGGAGGAGGTGTGTCTTGAGTAGCTTGGCTATCTGATGAGCCAAATGGTGCAACTTCAAGCGTAATGTCTCCGTCCGCTGAGCGGTCGTCTGTTTCAATTCCAGAAGGCGGTCCCCAGAATCCGCTGGGCCCGTCCTCCCGCTCTGAGTCACTCTCTGTAAGCGCTCCTGGTACGCGCTGAGCAAGATCCTGCGTTTCTATCTGTAGCCACGCCTCTTCCCTTGCTTTCCTCTTCGCTTTTCTATCTCGAGTAGGTGTAATCACCAATGGTTCCACAAGCTCAGCGTCTTTCTTGCTCCTAGTCGATCGCCCGCTCGGAGGTAGTATACCAAATGATGGTCTAGCCTCCGCTGGTTCTGCTAGCGACGACGGTGCAGGAAATTTGCCTCGCTTGTTACTCGTCCCCGTTGTATTTGAAATTTTTGAAATGTTTTGTAATAGGCGCTAAGCCGTGGTCCCCGAAACACTATATGAGATTTCTGAACCTTCCCCTCGCGGTGGGCTCCAGATGAGAGGTCTGCCGCGGGGCTAGACTCGAATCACAAGAAACACAACACACACAACCCCAGCGGAGCGAGATCCTATCACCTAGATCGAGCGACGCTCTTCAACTAAGCGGGTTATAGATGTCTACGCTCTCCTGGTACCTCTCCGCTGAGCGGATCGTGATGTTTAAGGGTCTCGTAAGTTTCGTCCAGATGTCCGCTGTACAGTGCCTGCAAGTTCGTTTTTAAGGAGGGGTTTAATTCTAGAAGTCTCAGATTAATGTCTGGGCGACCTCCGCTGAGCGCAGGGTATCGATAGTAAGGTATAGTTTTGATGGTGGCTCCGCAGGGCTTATTCCGCTGAGTGGGTTTGAGGTCCGGTGACCGATGCAGATGCTCACACAAGCTGGTATTCCCAATTGTGCCTCGCTCCGCTGACTATTCAAAGTCGTTCCGCTGGGACTGTCCAAAGTCCTATTCCGCTGAGGCTATCCAGAACCTCGTTCACCCGGTGGTGCAGTCTCAATTCTCAAAACACTACAGCGCGAGTTTTCGTACACGGTTGCACTGACTCCCCGCTGAGCTCTCCAAATGACCCGGTGGCCAGAAGCTATCCAAAACTTCTATAATTCACAATACACTTCACAGTAAAACCCTAACAAAAGCTAAACACAGCCCGCTGACGGTCTGGGACGGAGCCCAACACACAGATCTAGTGGGTAGACAATTGCTTGATTTCCGTAGTTACAATTACAAGTTTATATAGACGCGCGTTGTGTACTAATTTAGGTGGAGAGTAAATACTAGCAACGCCGGACCAAAGGTCCGCTGAGCGCATGTGCCTCCGCTGGGCGCCTTGATGGCTACTCCGCTGAGCGCGACCTGATCCTGTTGTTTTACCAGCCTCCGCCGAGAGCCACTGTTAAACTCCGCTGGGCGGTTCCGTCTTGGTCATCGAGGCCTGGTTACTGCTGCCAAAGTTCCCCAGCGGAGCCCGTGCTGTGTGCGTTGTTTATTCCTTCGGGCATCACACGCTCCAGCGCGCGTGCCACGGTCACCTGATGAGTGGACTTAGGCAAATTTCGCCTTCGTGATGTGTTCCGCTGAGTCCCTTTGAGACGCCGTCTACACACAGTCCTGCTCGTC
The DNA here is from genome assembly GCA_028532985.1 of Stropharia rugosoannulata. Lineage (NCBI taxonomy): Eukaryota > Fungi > Basidiomycota > Agaricomycetes > Agaricales > Strophariaceae > Stropharia > Stropharia rugosoannulata. The sequence goes on from JANCIK010000005.1 coordinate 321,059, forward strand.
GCCTTTGATACTTTCTGCTCAGCTGTACTCCTGCCTTCCGCTGGGACGGCAGTAACCGTTATGTGCCCCGCTGACTGCTATTCCGGGTACTTCAGCTGTGTACTTATGGCCTGTACAGTCCGCTGAACCCCACACAACCGCCCGCTGAGCACATGCGTGATGATTTGTGATGCACGCGCTGAGCGCTGAGACGGCTGACCAGGCTAGTCACCGCTCCGCTGTACCCCTGCACTCCAGCCCAAACCACCCGCTGTGGCCACTTACAGCCTTGGTGTAAACGCAGGCCTGTCACCGGTGTAATTCGCAGGAGTGGCAGAGGCCAACCCATGAATGTCCTGGATCAGCGAGAGTTGATGCTTGACATTGGTGAAGTTAAAAAGAGGAGCATGAGTAGTAGCCATGGTAGTGGTTGAGAACAGTAGGAATAGAGTGCGATGCGCTCATACAGAGACGGCGAGCGTCTTATATAGCATTCGCTGGGTTGATCAGTGCTGCACACAGCTGGTGACTGACCGAACAGCAGGCCCAAGGAGTTAAAGGAGGGACTTTACAAAAGGGTCCAGATGGGTCATAGCACAGGGCTACACCTGTCTAACGTTACATTCACGGAGATTGAGTGGGATGGAAGGGACCTGAATACAAGAGCCCATATAGCAACGAGAAGAAGGGGGAAGATCGTGCGCGCATCGCAGCAAAAGAGTGCGCGCATCAGAGGAGATGCAGGTCTTTCCCCGTTTGGCAAAATGATGTCTGTTTTGGGATTGATGCCGAAAATGCATAACAATGTTACCCGACAGTCTTATTTCAAATACAGGGTCATGACACATGTACCAAGGAATAGATGCTAGCTAGGACTATAGATAGTTATCAATGGAAAGACAGCAAAATGTCAGTTTGGGAATTAAACATCCTAAGAAGTGATTGTCAGGGTCAGCACAGCGCACGAGGAGAAAGACCCACAGGAAAGAATTCCTCCTGGTAAAAGACCTGGGCAGCATAGTGGAGTTGTTGGAAGTGTTCAGAGTGAGGGAGGGTGCCGTAGCGCTCAGCATCAGTAGTACCACACAAGCGCAGGACGAGCTCGCTATAGTGAAGCTGAGCGCACAAGTGCGAGATGCAAGGCGAGTGACAGGTAGCTTCGGTCAGCGCCAGAGCCCGCTACAAGGATGTCAGAGCCGTGCACGAAAAGGCTGGAGAATGGGGACATGCGCGCACCGCATGGTCTTGAACGTGACGCATCATGTCTAGGCAGATGGTCATGGGAAGCAGCGGTTCAGTCGCAGCCTCAAGAATAAAATGAAGGGCGCCTATGTAGATGCGGCAGACGCGCTCAAGGTCATCGAGCGGAATATCAGCTAGTGCCCGCTTGGGTAGAGCAGCTAAGCGCAGGAAGGAAGGATCGGACCTCGCGCGCTGAAGGAGATTACTTTCGGTATTAAGGGAGGGCATGATGATAAGAGACAGGGTCATTGCTGGGCCATATATATTACAAGACCGTCCATCAGAAAGGCGCACGGGCTCAATCGTAGCTAATATCATCTACTACAAGGGCGGCATCGGGATCTACGTCTAGAACAGTGGGTCCTGCTGGCTCAGAAGGTGGGAGGTTGTGAAAAGGCATGCCAAGATGGCTGTACCGATCGAGAAGGTGAAGAGCGGCGTTACTGAGCATGCGCGCATCGAAATGATCATCGCTAAATCTGCGCTGAGCGCGGCCTTCGTGAAACATGATCGTCATGACTAAAGGCAGGAATTGGCGGTTGAAGTCGATAAAACGCAAAGGCAGTGTAATCCGATCCTGGAGGAAAACGTCAGCAGAGAGAGCGCTTGCAGGAAATTGAGAAGTTACCAATGCGCTGTGAGGTGCGTAGTTGGGTAGGACAGGTCTGAAAAGCCTGTCTCTATAGTTCACAATGTGCGAAGGCAACGTGTGTACAACGATAGCACGTTGAAAAGGTTTTACTTGTTTTATAACAAGGAGCTTCCAGTGTACGAGGTTTAAACAATGGTTTCCGATGTGAACTGGTATGAAGTGTGTAGGTAGAATTTAACCCTGAAGGAAGCTGGAGAAGTACAGAGATATTCTACTCCTTAAATACCTGTCTGGTTGCCATGCCCAGATCGTTCCATATACATCCACGAAGATCCGACCGCCCGTGCTGTCTTTATCTCGTCGGAAACCATGCTGCACTACAGCATGCTTCATATCTTGGCCACAAATTTCCTTATCTTCGGAAACCAAGCCCAAGCACAAGAAATCTTCCTGTGGCCGGATCATCTCCATGTTCACCCCTAAACATACATCTCCTCCAACCCTCTCTCCACACCTATGTCCCTTGTGTTTGTGTTGAGATTCTTCTTCTCTCTGCTACCACACGCCTGCATGTCGTCGGAAACCCTTGCATATCGTCGGAATCCGTTGCCATATTTGTCCCAGGTCGTATGTATGAGTATTTCCATGTGATTGACTCCCTTGTGGGTCCATAGTTACATCAGATTGTTAATATTGATCTGATGTTGTCAGCATCAGAAGTCCAATATTGCTCTGATGCTGTTATCTTTCTTGATCTGCCATTGAGTTGTAATAACATCTTGAGTCTTCCTTGTGCTTGTCTCTTGTTTCATCATGTACATATTTCATATCTTGCATCTTCATATCTTAGACTTCATATTTCGTGCTTCTTCTTGTTCTTTCAGTTTCCGATAGTAGTTTCCGATCGTCATGGCGGATATGTCGCTTCTTGTGTATCTATGTTCTGAACCTTATGGTTTTTCATGTTTTCACGAGGGGCCAGCCCCAGCCCCTCACATCTCCCCCCAACTTTTAAAACACCACCCTCCTGGGTGGTCGGTAACCTATAAATTTCAGCCAAAAGTGTCGTCACCATCAAGCACCATGGACCCCGCAGCAGAAAGAATATTTCGCTCGCTCTGTTTTGCTCCAGGAAACCGAAGCCATGCATTCGTTGTACCAACAACCATGCGTGAATTTGCGTTGTCCATCCGTCACCAACATGAAATCCTGTGCCTTGCCATCTACAAGGACATCCGCACACACAGCGTACGAGAACTGAACATAATCGACCATGCGCAAGTGGAAGCATACGTCCATGATCACCTTGATCACATGGTAAGCCCTCAAACCGTTTCACAGCTAGCCCTGCTAATGATAGCGCAGCGCTTATTGCTATGCTCTCGTGTCAACATGCGGCCATCAAACGAGCGTGAAATTGAGCGCATGATTCCGCCTGAATGCCGCTACCTAAGCGCAAGTGCCAGGCATTTACTGGAGATGTTTCCGATGGAGGATCACGAAGGGTTCGAGTATTGGTCAACCATACTGCGGTTCATGGCGCTATATGCTGAGGACACCGCCGATGCAACCAAAGAAAACCAAGTCGACTTCAAAGAATTTAATGAACTGGACAGCAACAGTCGGTGGTGGATACAGTTTTCAAACCGCGTCAAAGCCGAAGACCCCCTTGAAGAGCACCTGCCCGCATTCAGGCCAGCCGCAACACCTGAAGACACATCGGATATCGAAGAAATCCCAGCGGCGATCTTTCATCTTCAAACGGCCGTGCCCTCCCAGCGTCCACATGCCAGATTCTGAACATCGGTGCGAGAGATGGATATATAAAGCGTAGAGCACTAGTAGATAGTTCCGTAGCACCCACAATGCAAGCACCTTTGCGTCTATATCTTCAATCCTTAGTGCTTGAGTTGCCCACCGATCTAAACGATTTCCGATCGCGATTTCCGATCCCATATGTCTTCAAACATTGCCTTGATCCCTTCGTCGACGCCCTAGAATACGAATACACACGAATACTCCAGCTTGACACACCCAACCTGCAACCTGTCATAAACGATCTCCGGTCCTTCTTGTTCCTAGGACAGACCATAGCAGTACGCAGCTTCTTCAGATGACGTGCCGCCCTAACACAAGCACAGTATATTGCATGGCATGGTCGTCAGCATGTAGCCATACATCGGTCGCCTGTCGAGCAAATCACCATGGTCGAATTGAGGGTGTTAATGCGTATGCGATACATGACGATGACATTTGGATACACCGGGCACGAGATTCCCGAAATCAAGGAGCGCATGGACGACGTTTTCTTCCAGTATCAACAGGCATGTGTGTGCAGAGTAGGCGACCCATAACCAACAACCGGCGGTCGGAAATTAGCTAGATAATCTCCAGACAAGTGACATGTATCCATGTGTCCAGATCGTCCAATGCCAAGCAACCCAGCGCCTGAAATCCGCCACTGCTACTTGTGCGAGACTGACTTCACCATAGATGGAGTAGAGAGATGGAGGGACTGGATTGAGAAACAAGCCAATCAATCGTAGATACAACTGCCCATAGTTGTAAAACCCCTATGATAGACTTCCGCACACAAATTTGACACTGCCATATGATGCCGAAAAAAAAAAGCCGAAGGAAAATGGAAGATGCCGAAGTAAAACTGAACAAGCCGCCCTGCGTACACATATGCCATTACAGCCGAAAAAGCCAGTTGAAAGTTCCGCGGCGGCCCAGATCAATGCCGCAACAACAATCCGACGGCAGACAAAAGAGGTATTGCCAGTGGTTCCCTTGATATATAAGGTATCAAGCGATATGCGGTGAATCTCTTGTAAGAGACAGCTCCACTAAGTTCAGCACAGATGTAAGACCCTCCTTTCGTTCGTCGTAACACCATTAGAGGCCCGAAGTATCGTGGTTTTGTTTTCCGATCAAGTGATTTTTCAACTGGTGAATTCCTGACTAGAACCAAAGTACCTGGTGCGAAGTCCTGCGGTACGATGCGATGCTTATTATACTGTTCAAAATAACGAGCTTGTCGCAGCTGTGCTTGCTCCACTTTGTCCTTGACCCTTTCAAGATCTTCCGGTCGCTTCTGCAGCATTATAGCTCTTCTTGCTATTAACTCTTCTTCGGAAATCATATCGACTTGATCGGGAAACATGAAGGTCGCTTCTGTGATGTCAAATGGGAATAATGGCTCCACTCCGTGCGCGATATAGTAGGGAGTATAACCTGTTGATTTTTGTACCGTAACACGTTCGGCCCATAAAACAAATCAGAGAATTAGTGGCCATATTGATAAGTCGCCTTCACAAGTCTTGACTATTGCTTCCCTAACATCGAGATGTCGTTTTTCAATCAAGCCGTTTGCCTGCGAATTATATCCCGAAATTCTGATGTGGTAGATTCCATATTTTTCCGCCAAATAGTTCACGGCTTTAACCCAAGGTGTACCATTGTCTGTCACGATAATAGCCATAGCTCCCCATCGCGACATAACATCCAACAGAAATTCTCCTATAACCGTATGGTTTTCCGACGCTACAGCCAGAGCTTCAGGCATTCCCGAAAGTGAACATCGTAGATGAAGACAGAGATGTTTTCCCCCTTTTCCTTTGGGCATAAAGAAAGTATCTGCATGAACCTTGACAAATAGCGACAATGGACGAGCTACCGTTGGCGGAATGAGGTTCTTTACCCTTGACTGTCGCTGACATATATCGCAAGTCTTCAAGTACCACGTAAGATCATTACTGATGTTAGGCCACCAAAAACGCTTCGTGAGCCTATTCCACACAGTAAAATAAGACTTATGTCCTAAGTTATCGTGTACTTCTTGGAGTATCCGAAGCCTATCTTCTTGTTGTACCACTTGTTTATGTTCACCATCGTCGGACCTTTTCCATAGTTTTCCGTCCAGTATGAAGAATTGCCTTACTTTCTTGAGGAAGCGGTCGTACTCCTTTCTTGTGCGAATCCATGCGGGTCTTTCGGGGTCGCCTAGAAATTCTTTGACCTTCTTTAATTCCTCATCCATGTCAGCTCCTCTGTTGGAAACCGGTAACTTAAGCGTTGTAGTAATTTCCGAACGGTGAGGTACCGATTTAGCTGCAATAAGTACCATAGCCTTGTAAGACAATGACGATCCCGGTATTTTCTTCTGTACCATGGACATGTGAGTGAATTTCCGATCGTCATTTTTGTTTAAGACCCAGATTCCGAAGCCGCATGCCCTGTCAATCCAGTCTTCTACTTCTTCTTCGGAATCTTCTTGAGGATCTAATTCTGATCGTCTCCTTCTTGACAGACCGTCTGGTGAATGTGATTTTCCAGGGACGTGTTCTAGCTTGAAGTCAAACAAAAGTATAGCGGCTATCCAGCGATTTATCGTAGCATTAGGTTGTATATCGGGGTTGTTTAACATTCCCTTGAGGTAACTCGCATCAGTCCTGACTATCAAGTTTTCCACTCCAACCAGGTATATCCGATACGCTCTAAGGCTGCAAAATAGGCCATATAACTCGATCTTGGCTTGTGAGTATCTTGATTCTCTTTCGTTCCAAGTTATAGAACCAAACCGCGCAGGATGTTCCTTTCCGTCTTCTTTAACCTGAGATAAAATAAAACCCACAGCGATGTTGCTTGAGTCCACCTCCATTATTATCTGTCCTTCGGATTCATAGTCCAATGCCGTTAATGCTGGAGACTGAATTAAGAGACGCTTTAAACTGTCCATTGCTTCTTGTTCTCTTTGTCCCCATGTGAATTCAACGTCCTTCTTTGTTAGTTCAGTTAATGGTCTTGAATGCATTGCATAATCTTTTATAAAGATATGCATTACACCCAATGTTCCCAAGAATGAGCGAACTTCTGTCAAGTTTTCACAAGGTTTCCAATCCCTGATAACTCTGACTTTTGACTCATCAACCGTCCTTCCTTGGATGCTGCACATATGGCCAACAACATTAATTCTTGGTACAGCCAAAAAGGATTTCGAGGCATTGAAGGTTCCTCCAGCATGCTGTATCCTTTGAATAATGCGATGTACATTGTTCAAGTGTTCCCAGACAAATCTTCTGATACCAGGGTTTTCGGAAATCGTTTCATAGACCCCATTCTCATCTTGATAATAAGATCGTGGTCCTTTGACCGGTACATCGTCCACAAAAGGTGCCGTAAATTCAGGAATCTCCGGCTCCAGGATAAATGACACATCTCCTTGTTGGACTTGAACCGAATTTGTAAATCCTTGTGGTAGACGGGTCAATCTCAGGTTTCCGATAGGCGAAGAGAACGTAGTATAATCCCTTGAATCTTGATGAAGAACCCGATGGTCAAATCCTACAAACAAATCAAACATGGCATAGATAGTTCTTCCACCGAAAGATTCCGCATAGAGTTCTACAACTGGCGGTAGAGCTGAGTCTTTTATGGTTACTGCATTCAACCTTCTCAGGTCATGCACTACCCGTATTGCTCCGCTTTTCTTTGGCACATATAGGATCCTGGACCGATAAGGTGAACTAGAAGGTTCATATACTTTGCTTGTGACTTTATCTTGAAAAATTCTTGTGACTTCTTTAGCGATGCCTGGAGGTATTGGTATCGGTTTTTCCGCCCATGGTTCATGCGGTACAACGGGTATCTTTAGTGGTTCAAAATAGTCTTCTCTGAAGGCACCTTTCTCCATCTCATTCCAGGCGAATCCCATCTCATGTTCTTTAATGATCCATTGAACTAGACGGGCTTCATCCGGTGTCAAGAAGCCATCTTCATTTATGTTCCAGGCATCCATTCGTTCTTTTGTATAGCGTATTCCTGGTTCAATATGGTCCACTTTAAAAGGTAATGGTTTCATATTAGCCAGAGGATCCGATGGAATTCTTCTAATAACACGATATTCTTCGGGAAGCGTAGTTGACACAGGAAACGTCCGTCTCGCCACAGGTTTATATTTTTTCCTGGCTTTTATTATTAGTGCTCTTTGTTGAAAAGAGTAAGCATAAGTCTTCTGTAAACATTGGCCGATAAATCTGGCCGAAACTTCAAAATTAAAATTAGTAGGGTATATTTCGTGATATGATGATCCTCTTTCATCATCTATTCTTGCTGCGAATAAGGGAGTTATAAATCGTCCAAATGATAGTGCTGAAGGAATACCCTTCTTGTGCTGTTCATGTCGTTTCTCGTGCACTATATTTAACATGAACATCTTTCCCGACCGTGTTAATTCAGTCGGGATTCTGGAAAATCCGCTGACTCTTTTTCGGAAACCTTATTCCTGGGCTGAGTTGGAATAGTAACCACCTTCTGCGTGTTGGGGCAAGTCAAAGTGATTTCCTGGTCGCCATTTGTATAATCCCTAGTAGTGCATCCAGTATACACAAAGAACGGTCGTCCTATCAGAACTTGAAAAGGGGCTTTATCCACGACATGTACTTGAAAATAGAGTTCAAGGCTTCCAATAGTGATTTTAAGGTTTTTGCACATTCCATCCGTTTGTGATAATTCCGTGTTGGCAGACTCCATATATATTTTCCTTTCTGGGTTTATATTGTGAGACAGTTTCCTCCATATGCGCTTGTCCATTGCCATGATTTCCGATCCTTGGTCCAAAACACATTCTGCTGTGAATTCACCATTTAGCAATGCAGGTATCACCCTGAGTTTCATAAGGGGAGAAGCCGTCAAAAGGACTCTATCTGATGGCCCATTTTCCGAAGCAAATTGTAGCACATAAGACCCTTCATTTTCTTCGCCATGGACATAGCTAACTGTCGGAATTCTCTTTGGTGTAGTTGTTTCCTTGAAATATTTCCGAAGTTCTCCAGAAATAGCCAACAACTCTCTTTGAGAAATAGTAATTTCTGCATCCAAAGATTTTGATATGACTTTCTTAAGAAGGTCCAAATTTTCCGCTCCTGAGGTGAATCTATACTGGGGTCCTTTAGCCGGTTCAAATCTTACATGTGCTTCTGGTATTGTCTTTTCCGATTTCCTTTCGGCAATCACGACTTCAGGGACTTTTTCATAAGCAGATGAGTTTTTTCCTGGTCCAGGTTTGTCTTGGGGCGAAGACCTTGTCTTCAGATAAACCTCACCGATTTCTTCGTCGACTTCTTCGAGTTTACTGGAAGAATTAAACAAGGTTTCAGCCGTAGTACAGGAAAACATCATTGTGGTAGCTGGCGACAGGTGAGGGGGTGCATCTCGAGCACGTTGTAGTTTGAGAATGTTTTCGATCCTTTCTTTTATTGTTCCAGTTCCATTGATCCAGTCGCCGTTAGCCATTGTGAATCTACCATTCGGTCCTTGTTTGATGATTCCCTTGTTTATAAATTCATCCGGCAAGTTGCAAGACCTCATAATATGATTAATGTCTCCGCAAAACAAGCAACCAGGGGCGTAGCGCGGAGTGGAACGATACATAGGTCTTTCTTGCGTCGGAAAAGATGTATTTGGTTGGCCTTGCATAAACATCTTTATTGACCCTAATTCCGATGTCATTTTCCTTAGCATGAGCTCAAGAGCAGTTTCTTCGGTTTTCGTCCGTTCACGAGGTGTGTCTTCAAGGCCATACCTGTCAGAATAAGCGTTATCTTGAAGAACATATCGAGCCGCTTGATTAACTTGAAGATAATCATGAACTAGGCCCGGTTTCCGCTTTGGGTCTTCAGCCGTTAATTGAGTAAGAACCTTCGCCCTGAATTCTTTTGGGAGACCTAGAACATAGTTTCTGTTGATGTCGTCTCTTGATGATAATTGCTCCTTCTCCAGATAAGTAGCTATAATCATGAATTCACAATGATATTCTGCTAGAAGTTCTTGATTATCCATGGGTTTGCTCGAAAACTTCTGTATTAATTTATGCAGGTCGTTGACTGAGTATTTGTAGAGCGAATCCAACCCAGGGAAATATTCCAGTAATATTTGTTTATTCTCCTTCCAGGATTTGTTTTCATCTAGAATATTCTTCCATGTTTCGTGGTATCGGTAATCCACATACCACAGGGTTTTTGTAATCCGCGTGATATCCGATGTGTCTCCCCTGTCTTTGCATAATTCCTCGATGTCCTCTAGGTATCAATGTAAAGGAGTAGTTGGTCCTGTAAACGATGGAGCATCTTTTGAGTTGTGGTTTGGGTAAGGCTTGACTTTGGGCGCCACAGTTTGAACTTCAAAAGGGTTAGCTTCGATTCCGTGATCCATTTCCGATATATGGCTGAGTACTGAAGATATTTGGCTTCCTGACGGTGTCGGTCTTTTCCTTCTTCTCTTGATGGGCGCTTCAGGATGTTGTAGGGGTATAGCAAATTCTGCAGCAAGTTGACGAGTTATCCGACAGTCTGGAACAGACGGATCTATTGTGAACTGTAGACCCTCGCGGTGGGCTCCACGTTGTGAGGTGCGTAGTTGGGTAGGACAGGTCTGAAAAGCCTGTCTCTATAGTTCACAATGTGCGAAGGCAACGTGTGTACAACGATAGCACGTTGAAAAGGTTTTACTTGTTTTATAACAAGGAGCTTCCAGTGTACGAGGTTTAAACAATGGTTTCCGATGTGAACTGGTATGAAGTGTGTAGGTAGAATTTAACCCTGAAGGAAGCTGGAGAAGTACAGAGATATTCTACTCCTTAAATACCTGTCTGGTTGCCATGCCCAGATCGTTCCATATACATCCACGAAGATCCGACCGCCCGTGCTGTCTTTATCTCGTCGGAAACCATGCTGCACTACAGCATGCTTCATATCTTGGCCACAAATTTCCTTATCTTCGGAAACCAAGCCCAAGCACAAGAAATCTTCCTGTGGCCGGATCATCTCCATGTTCACCCCTAAACATACATCTCCTCCAACCCTCTCTCCACACCTATGTCCCTTGTGTTTGTGTTGAGATTCTTCTTCTCTCTGCTACCACACGCCTGCATGTCGTCGGAAACCCTTGCATATCGTCGGAATCCGTTGCCATATTTGTCCCAGGTCGTATGTATGAGTATTTCCATGTGATTGACTCCCTTGTGGGTCCATAGTTACATCAGATTGTTAATATTGATCTGATGTTGTCAGCATCAGAAGTCCAATATTGCTCTGATGCTGTTATCTTTCTTGATCTGCCATTGAGTTGTAATAACATCTTGAGTCTTCCTTGTGCTTGTCTCTTGTTTCATCATGTACATATTTCATATCTTGCATCTTCATATCTTAGACTTCATATTTCGTGCTTCTTCTTGTTCTTTCAGTTTCCGATAGTAGTTTCCGATCGTCATGGCGGATATGTCGCTTCTTGTGTATCTATGTTCTGAACCTTATGGTTTTTCATGTTTTCACGAGGGGCCAGCCCCAGCCCCTCACAGCGCGCACGAGGGACTGAGCAGATTGTAGAGGAAAGTGAAAAGGGCTGTTGTTGCAGTCCTCTGCGAGCTCCGCATGAACGGCGAGTTGTCTCAATATAGCAGTAAACTGGCGAGCGACTGCAGTGCGCTGATATCGGAGAGCCATGGAAGGCAGTAAAGAAACTGTCAACTGGGGACAGTTGAATTTATAGTGGGGGGGGAGAGATGACCTAGCCAATCAGGGATAAATCTAGGAGCTTAAGGAGATGGGCCATAGAGATCAGGAACTCAGGACAGGAGCAGAAAGTGATGGGCACATACAAGCAAGGGCGCATCATTCATGTGCACGCATCACACTTGTACTCGCTCAGGGAATATTACAGAAAATAAAGCGCTTAGGATCACACAGGAGGGAGGCAAAAGATAAATAATTCCAAAGCATATTTAGGCTAGACAATAGCTATTCTACATATGCTAGATAGAATAGTAAGGGAGAGCACAAGAAAGGGAGACATAAGAAGAGAAAACAAGCGCCAAAAATGCGCGCCCCGCAGCAAGACTTAGGCCTCCATGTTAACGACATCTTCTTCCTCAGCGGAGGCCTCAGGGCTCGAGTCGTTAACGACAACGGGAGAGGACTTGTAGGAGCGGACGGGAGCTTTGCCTTTTCCTTTGCCTTTACCCTTGCCTTTGGACGTCGATTTCGGGACTTTAGAAGCCTTAGAAGGCTGGGGAGCAGGGACAAAGGAAGAAGGATCTTGACGCGGATGGTTGGGACGGTAGAAAGAAGAGGACGGCGGCGCGGACTCGATAGGGTGATCAGGATCCAACGGCTGACAGAGCGCATCGTAGGAGGCGCAGAGCTGCTCGAGATCCATAGACCGGAGGGCGTCGAAGGTCTCACAATCAGTGAAGCGAGAACCAATAATGACATTGGTAGGCAAAGTCACAGCCATAGCCTGCGCGAGCTGCACAAGCTGGATAAGTTCAGCAAAATAAAGGCGCTGGAGGCCTCGACGAGCCTCCTCCGCAGCGCGCTTGCTGACTGAAGGCTTCCAGACGGGCGAAAGAGGCATGTAGTTCTGAAAAGAAAAAGGATAAGTAAGGAGGAAAAGAAGAAAAAGGATATGCGCGCACCACGGGGAGAAGTGCGGTACCAACCGGAGGTACCTTCTAATGCGCTGTCAAGCTCAGCGCCAGTCATAGTATGCAGGCAGGGGCCCTGACCCCCTAGGCGGCAACTTGCGCACTTCCTGCCAGGACCGCGAAGGATACAGAAGTGTTTGAGGGAAGGAGAGTCGGAAGACTCGTCCTGGGGGCGTCAGCAAAGGGAGCACGTAAAGCCGGGCTAAGGAAGGAAATAATAGATAAATAAAAGGCTAAAGAGGAGAAAATGAAGAGACAAACTATAATTGCCTCGCGCAGCGCTTCTTCAGGCGGGAGTTGGGCCATGCTTATGGCGTCGGGCAGAGGCTCGCCAGCCAAGGCCAGGGATGCATGGTAGACCCCAGGAAGAAGATTGTAGATTGGACAAGTCGAGCGATATTGGGACTTAGAAGAATCGACGCCCTTCAGGCGTGGCAGCTCTTCGAGGCCGCTGGGAATGGCCTCTAGGGGGACGACCTTTGTACGCGATGCACGCACCTTGGGAACGTGAGGAGAGGCGCGCACGGTGGAAGGCCCCGCTACAGCCTCTTGAATCACTGAATAAAATTAAAATTAAAAAGGTGTCAGAGAAGGTAGAGGAGGAAATAAGGTACCAGTACCAGCGGTTTTGCACGAACGTTTGGCGAGGGGAACTGGAGGGACAGGCAAAGTCGAAATAGGGACGAGCGCGGCGCGCTTGCGCTTGGAGGGCGCAGCAGGTGCGGAATCGTCAATGCGAGGGGATACGGGGTCTGGAGATGGAGGAGGCGGGGTTGGAGAAGGCGCTGCGCACTTGCGTTTTGCAGGTACGGCGGGAGGAGGCTCGACGGGCATGGGGTCGGGAGAAGGCGGAGGCGGGGTTGGCAAAGGAGATGCGCGCCGCTCTTCGGAGGGAGGGACGGGCGGTACTTCAATAATCCTTCCACTCTCTGTGGACTCGCCCATCTCCACATCGGTGCTGGTCGATGCCAGCGGCGCATACTCTAGGCGAGGCTCAGGCTCGCTTCCAGGGGACCAAGAAGGCGGGAACGCGGTGAGAAATGCGCGCTTGTAAGAGGGCAGCTAGAAGAGAATGAGCGCAGCGCAGCAACACAAAAAGACTGACTACATACCGGCTCAAGGTCAGACTTGGTGTACCACACAGTGCGCTGCGTAGGATCGGAGGACGCCCAACCGAACACGGGGTCGTTGTTCTCGAAGGCGAGCAAGGAAAGGAGAAGCACGAGTTCGCGTGTGCCCGCATGGTGAGATGCATCGATGGGGAAGGCGAGAAGGTGGTGCTCGAGGGCGAACCCAAATTGTTCTCGCACCAAGTGGAACTGCGCGGTTTCGTCTTGAGACAGGCTGTCGCGCGCACTCAAATCCTCCAATGTATCATATCATGCGAGCACCGGTCGGAGGCGGTGGAAATGATCGGATATCTCGCCCTCGCGGATGGAGGTCTTCTGCTTGCGATTTAAGCTGCGTTTGTGGAAAGCCATGAAGTCACGGTGAGATGCCAGAATGAAATAGGAAAGGAAAGCAGCAGGAAGTGAAGGATGATGGGAGAGGCGGGCTGAAAAGGATTCAAGGAGGTTTATATAAGTTCGGAGGGATAGCGAAGGAAAATTCTGGAGCAGGGGAGAAGCCAGACGGCGAGGAGCGCATGTCGAATAAGCTTTCCGGCGATGTACTAGAACAGCGAGCCGCAGAAGGAAGGCACAGCAGGGCCCAAAACAGGAAAAGGGAGGGTCTGACTAGGACGATGACTCAGGGCTGACCAGAAAATAGTAATGAGGAGACCATCATCGGCGACAGGTCAGCAAGTAATGTAAAGGGGCGGTGCGCGCATCAGCGCGCAAGTGGCGTCTTGAAGACGTTTAGTCTGAAAAGGGCTCCGTGGGGATGCCAAAGAGGGAATCAAGAAACCAAATGGAGAGATGACTCAGAACGGTGCTTCAGGGAAACTAGTAGACGGTTACTACGCAGGCGAGGCGCGCATCTGAAATTGACTGAGGACAGTCAAGATTTTAGTGGGGGGGAGATGACAGGGCTGCTTTTTGGCTAGGGGTGTAAACAGTTAGAAGGTCCGTTAGTGGGATAGCTGCGCGTGGGAAACACAGAGAGACTAGAGTTGAGCCTGCCTCATAGTCTATAGCTATCAGCACGCGAGCATCATGACTACAAGCGCCTGCGCGCACCGTATCGCGAGAAGGATTGGTCAGCGAGCTGCACAGTCTAGAGTGCATAGTTTGGCCGTCTGTGCGAGCGATCAGGAAAGCGTAGAACGGTTAAGCACCAGCAAAGAGCGGTGTGAGTACAGCTGAGCGGATACCAAAGGCGGTGTGAAGGGCTGTGCGCGTATCTCATATGCGCGCATTGCAAAGGCAGAATTTGTCTAAGTCCACACATCATGTGACCGTGGCGGTGCGCATCAAAATAGACGCGCAAAAACCCGAGGGAACAAACGACATGTGCGCAGTGAATGCCAAGGGATCAGGACACTCGAAGGGAAGCCCGGATGCGATGCGCGGACCTTTGGCCGCGTGTTGCTAGTATTTACTTTACCTTATTATTAGTACACATGCGTGCATTGCATATAAACCTGTATCCTTGTCTATAGTAATTTAAGCAATTGTCTACCCACTAGATCTGTGTGCTGGGTTCTGTCCCAGGCTGTCAGCAGGCTGTGTTTAGCTTTTGTTAGGGTTTTAACTGTGAAGTATTTGTGAATCATAGGAGTTTTGGATAGCTTCTGGCCACCGGGTCATTTGGAGAGCTCAGTGAGGAGTCAGTACAACCGTGTACGGAAACTCGCACTGCAGTGTTTAGACTGTGAGACTGCACTGCCGGGTGAAAGACTTTGGAGAGTCTTGGATTTGTTGGACTTTGGAGAGTCCGCGCATCGTACGAGGTCACCGGACCCGGAAGTGCGCGCAGCGAAGCCGTTCGCTAAAAACAACTTATTTCATTTATCATTTTGCTTTGCACACGCCACTAGCAACCGGGCTCTATCCGAGATTTACTAGAATTAAACCCCTCCTTACAAACGAACTTGCAGGCACTACTTGCTGTTACAAAGACTAGAGGACACGAGGTGCGCGCATCGCACGCCCAGAACGGGAACCAGAGCAGAGCAAAGATTATACTAGCCGTTTAGTTGAGGGTGTTCGCTCGATCTAAAGGATAGGATCTCGCTCCGCTGGGTGTGTGTGTGTGTTGTGTTTCGCAATTTCGAGTCTAGCTACGCAGTAGACCTCTCACCGTCAAAGCTTGTACAGCACACATCCACCGAATACAGCACCTCGCACACACTCGAATATCAGCTCTAACAAGCAAGACAAGATGTTTACATCCAATATAAGTAACAAGGCAGACTGTACACTCGAAGCTTCTCAGCCGGCTAAGGCTATAGGCGAACACATGGCAGAGTATCAAAAGAATCATGACTCCCGGTCCCATTCTCAAACATTAGCTGTGACTTGCAACATGTCAGTTTTGAATTCACAGTCACACGAAGCCAATCAAACGCAGCAAGTGCGGCAAGGCATTGATAACACACGTCTTTGGCAGATGACAGGTAGTCATAACATCTCTCAACAGTCCAACACACATGCACAGTACTTCGGAAATCAATGGTCACGATGTCACCAAGATGAAAAACTGTCGAATCCACGAAGAGCGAGGTATCCCAGAAAGAAATATGGATATTACAGAAATATAACCGCTCAATGTTCACGCCTCTTGCCTTCATGTTATGATTATCTCGAGCATGATTATGCACGCTTTACTTGAAGAACATCGAGCTGTCATAACAGAATCATCACGAAAAAGACTTTTGATCGGAGGGCACTTTAGGAAAGTGCGATCAGATCATCAATTGATGGGGCCTTTAACTACTTTAGGATGTCATGAGATGCCTTGGCATGTCCTGGCATGCCCTGGCATGCTTTGAATTTCCATGCAACGTGGGGAAATAAAGCCAGCTTGAATGACTTTTCCCACCTTCATTGTTGATTTTCAAACATTAAAATTATACACATTATGTGGGTGACATGCCCATTTAAGTACTTCAAATAGTGCGATAATTTGATTATGTAAGCCTATCCAATATCGCACTAAGTCGACTAAGTCCTCTAAGTTCACTTGCACTGCACTCTTGTGTTCCCCACCCCCCTCACCCAACTTTACTTGTATGCTTGGGCTTCACTCTACTCAGGCAGTTTTGATGGCTGCTACCTTGTTGGATCCTGACCTGGGCTTAGGGCAGACAAGGATGGATCATGGAATGGGCCTGTTCCAATAGAGATTGCTGTATATCGTCGGAACGGTGAACCGCATTATAAAGCGGTTTTTTGGTACGTTCTTAGCTCGTCTATACGTTTCTAACGCACCCAAGAACACTCCAAACGAACCAGTATTCGACGTGCAAACTTAACACCATCTGGAGACCCCTATTTGTACAGTTCACCATTTCCCTTCTCATCCGTTTATTCCGAGCCTTCGGTCGCCCCAGATTCAAAATGTGGGCAATTATGCGATTCTAACGAGCTCAATACCAATGGATTTGGTCGCCTGGAAGGCGAGAACCGGCTATGTTACCCTCCTTCCCCCAATTTCCGATGTTTTATTGATTTTAAAGGTATGTGTTGAGTTTATTGCGTCGTTCTTTTCACATATGAGCTCCTGAAGATTAGGGAATTCCATAGAGTGCTTGAACGTTCGATTCCGACGCCTGGAAGCCATACAACATTGATGTGCTCCTCCTGCCCCTGGACTGCCCCTGCTTGTAAGTGCCATAACTCCAGATCCTGTCCACCTTTACTCTCAATTCTTTTTGAACCTTCAAGAGCATTTTAGTTCCCTGCCAACCGTCTCCAAGATCATGCCAATTCATCCTGTACTTGCCAAGTATCACCTGATAGGTGTCAAGTCCCCTTTCACCACTTTCTATCTTGTCCGTTTCCTCCGAGCCCTCGGTCACCGCATATTCATATTGTGGGCAATTATGCGATTCTAACGAGCTCAAGACCGATGGATTTGGTTGCCTGGAAGGCGAGAACCAGCTATGTCTCTCTCCTTCCCCCAATTTCCGATGTTTTATCGATTTTAAAGGTATGTGTTGGGTTTATTGCGTCGTTCTTTTCACATATGAGCTCCTGAAGATTAGGGGATTCCATAGAGTGCTTGAACGTTCGATTCCG
Organism: Stropharia rugosoannulata; assembly: GCA_028532985.1. Classification (NCBI taxonomy): domain Eukaryota; kingdom Fungi; phylum Basidiomycota; class Agaricomycetes; order Agaricales; family Strophariaceae; genus Stropharia; species Stropharia rugosoannulata. The sequence continues at coordinate 338,538 of JANCIK010000005.1, forward strand.
ACGCCTGGAAGCCATACAACTGTGATGTGCTCCTCCTGCCCCTGGACTGCCTCTGCTTGTAAGTGCCATAACTCCGGATCCTGTCCACCTTCACTCCTAATTTCTTTTGCACCTTCAAGACCATCTTAGTCCTCTGCCAAACGTCTCCAAGATCATGCCAATTCATCCAGTACTTGCCAAGTATCATCTTATAGGTGTCAAGTCCCCCTAGGACACATTTTCCCTCATATATCTGTCAATACCCGGCCAAACAGTATGATCTTTGCATTTCCTGGTTCGTCTCATTAATACCTATCGAACAGTACCATTAATTGCGCGATTTGACAAGCTTGAGGGCGATCTCACTCTGTGTGTCCTCCTACCCCTAGGTGGGATAAATTAATTCATAGGTGCGCTTCTAGATGTCCTGAGTGTCTCAAACTTTGGGAAAACTTACTCAACTACATAAGGTACCCTCTCCTGTGACGGATTGATTTTTGGGGCCACCAAGCGTCCTTCATCTCAAGTTGCTAGTCAACTTCGGAGTTTTGGAGTATTTCTTTGATTCTGACATAGGTTCGTCTCCAATCTCCTTAATTCTTTCTATGATGAACTCACCTTGATTGTAGCTTTCCAACGAGCCCTTAAACGCTATATATCGTCGCTTGGAATCCAAAAATCCGCCATGTGCTCCTCCTCCCCCTCCCTCCTCCAGGTAAAGTACTTCATATCTTGGGTTCCAGTTCGTATTTTTGGCTAATTCTTTTTGGAGTCTCTTACTATAGATATGTATTGACTAATCGACCAGTTTACGGCGTCCGATATGCCCTCAATATCCGATGTCCTTAATGACCATATAACTACTATTGCAGACTTAAATATCATCTCCCTCCTTCAATTTTCAACAAAGGCTTTCGAAATTTGGCATGTTCATTCACCATTTATGTGGGGTTTGAACGCGTTCCTTACACAAATTTTGAGACTCCTGGATGCCTGTGAGTAGCCATGTCCTCCTCCATCTCCCTGTCTTGGACTAATTTTGCTCTAAGTCAAGAACAACTTCTTCAATTGCGTCGTGGTTTTTTTGAGCTTCTTCACGTTAATTCAGGCTTTCTAACGAGCCCCTGAACGTGTTATTCCAAGCAGAATTACCATCTTCATAAGCGCCCTATCACTGTGTTGTATTATATGTATCTACATGAATACTGTATTATCTAGTCTAGTTAGAGTCAATATATAACTTGTTTTTTATAAGAAGTTTGAATAGTACTTGTTAAATGGCATTATATATAAACATCTTTGAATGATACAAGGCCCATCTGGTGGATCCTAGGATGCCTTGAGCTGCCCTGGATTGCCTTGGGAAAGTTGTACCTGGTTGTTTGCAGAGGGACCTTGCCCTGAGTGCACCTAAGGGCCCTGGCTGCTTTGCATGCCCTGGCTGCCTTAGGATCTCTAAGGCAGTGCCAGGGAGATACAAAGCCCCTGGGGACAAAAGTCATTTTCCTGATGATGTAAACCTCGAAACAAGTTTGAAGTTATCAAGTTACAGCCAGATCGCAACCAAGTCGCAATACGCTGAGGCGGAACTCAGCATCTAAAGTGGGTATGTGATGTAAGGAGTCCGATCTGCGTGGACACAGATCCTATCGATTAGGTATGGTACAGGGGAGTATGTCTGCTAGTCTCGGACATAGTTATAGTTGCAAGAATATTCCTGAAGAATACGGTTGGTGCTCAGGAGTCAGGAGTCAGGAGGACTATATTTTATTTATATATCAAGAGTTTACAGTATATAAGGACGTCGTGTACATGTAGGTAGGCAGTTAATTTGCCACCCACTTGCATTCATATTCAGCCGTAGCTTGCACAGACACAAGTCATTAATTAATTTCGATCTTTTCTTTCTTTGAACATACTCCCTCAAGACAACCACACAAGTCGTCTCTCGCACACACAAAATCTATCTTACATTAATTTACCTTAAAGAGAATGACGAAAAGCGCCTTTGTATACCGCAGGTCATGGTCAATGGACGCAGCATCAGGGAGATTGTGATAGATGAAGCACACTCGCTTCTTGCTCATCTTAGTGCTCCCAAAACAGTTGACCACTTGCGAGCCCAGGTGTGGTGGAAAACGCTAGTCGCCGACACACAGGCGTTCTGTGATACATGTATGACATGTAAGCGTAGCAAGGCCTCAAATCAGAAACCCTACGGATTACTCAACCCATTACGAGTACCGATGCAACCATGGGAAGCCGTGGGGATTGATTTTGTAGGGCTGCTCCCGTCGCTGTCTTCTAACCGTAACGGTTCCTTTGACATGATCACAGTCATTATATGCCTCTTAACAGGCATGGTGCACCTAGTACCAAGCAGACAAGACTATACTGCTGAACAAGTTGCCGAACTCATGTTCGAAGAAGTGTACAAACATCACGGGCTACCTAAACACATGATCAGTGATCGAGACTTGTTGTTCACCAGTCGATTCTGGACGCGGTTACACGAGCTAGTGGGTACTAAACTTCGCATGTCGAGCGCTTATCACCCTGAAAGTGATGGGTCCACGGAGCGAGCAAATCACACCATTACCCAAATGCTATGCCAATGCATAAATGACAAACAGACCGACTGGGTACCCAGGCTACCAGCAATCGAGTTTGCAATTAATTGTGCTCGGTCTGAGTCTACGGGTTATGCACCCTTTTTCCTGAACCACGGACGGATGCCCAGACCCATGATCTGGGACTCAGCAGCGAGGGATGAATTTCCATCCATACGCAACTTTGCATTGCAGAAAAAACTGGCGGTTATTGCTGCACATGATAGCATTCTAGCCACTCGGGTAAAGCAGACGCGCGCGGCTAATAGGCGCCGACAACCAGCCCCGTTTACGGAAGGAGATTTGGTGTACCTATCCACTAAAAATATCTCATTCCCCGCGGGATTAGCCCGTAAGTTGGTACCGAAATATATTGGACCTTACAAGATCCTAAAGGACTTCGGGAACCACTCCTTCAAATTGGAGTTGCCTGACCGCATGAAACAGCGAGGGATTCACAACATGTTCCATGCCTCGTTACTGCGGATTCATCACCCAAATGACGATTGTCTCTTCCCCGGGAGGATGGACAATCAGCTGGGGAATGAGCTCGAGGATGGCCGTGAATGGGCCATTGAAAAAATCCTCGGTCATTCAGGTGCTGGAAAGGCTTCGCAGTTTCAAGTACTGTGGAAAGCGGGTGATAAGACCTGGCTACCATATGATCAGATTGATCACCTTGAAAGCTTGCGCGAATATCTCCAGTTGTGGGGAGTGGACAATATCGGACGTTTACCCTGGGGAAAGCTATCCCTGCCGACAGACGACCCTCAAGTTAGCTTGGGCACTATAGAGCCCGTTTCTCTCCATTATAAAAAGGAGAGAGTTCGCGAATGGCCACGACACACAGTAGTTGCCTATACCGATTCGCGGTATTATCCCACCCGGTGCTTTACAGAGTGCAAGTGTAATACACTTCCGCTGTCTGCACTGATGGAGTTCTCGACCATAAATCATCCGAACTTAGTTCGAGTAACATCAGCAAATCTGGGACTTACTATATAGTACCTACTAGCATTATATAATACCATAGCACCATAGTAAGGGTTCTTATCTATTTAGCACGGCATAGCATAGGCTCATATCTACATAGTAACTCGGCTACATTATGTAGTATTATATAACACTCTGTAGAATTACATAGTACAGTACCAGTACTTAAATTCGAGCAGCATTTAGGTAGATCAAGGGCTATAATATTGTTTATTACTTATTCGCACTTTATGTCTATTACAAACAACATAATATTAAACTTATATATATATATGTAAGTACATTAAGAGCACAGGCTAGACAGGGGCTGTTTCGTGATGCAGTGGGGTCGTATATGGCATGGCATGGGTCTTGTGGTAGTCGGTTTTCAATGTGGCAGGGTCATGGGGTGGTTGGGACATACGAGGCAGTGGGACCTGCATGGACGGATTGGGGGATTTGGTTACTCACCTATGCTTCACCCCTTTTCGTGCCTGTTCCCTGCTCCCTGCAGCTTCATCGTCATCTTGTCATTGGCGTCATTGGCGTCGTCAACATTGTTAGGGTGGTTGCACTATGGGGGAGAGGGAAGGGGAGTTCGGCATGGTGGTGGTAGTGGATGAAGAGGGAACGGCTGCGACGTGGCAAGAAATATCCATAACACAGCCTTGACACAGCCTTCGGAAATAGCCGAGAAAAAGCGGTATATGTATTCTTTAGTTCAATTAAAATAAATGGTGGTATGGCCTAGGTGGTTTATTACGGCCTTCTACTACATAAGTCCCTTGAGGCTTGGGGTTCAATTCTTGCTGGTCGCATTTTTTAATAAGTTAGCATACATGAAATTTGGATTACTGCTGGTTGTAACTTGTACGATATGTCGATATCATTATATCTACACATAGTATACTTTATTTAACTTAGTATAATAGCGGTTCGAAAGCCTGGAAAGATATAAAGATGAGCCAAAGACATAACAAGATCTACGAACTTTGAAAACTGCTGAAGCTATAACTATAGTCGTTATTAGATTAGTATTTATGGCATGACTTGCAGAGCCTATTATAGAGTACTACAACATGCTATATAATGATTATAATTATACTATATAGTGCTACGTGATTATGGGCCATTATAAGCCTAGTCTAATTACTATAACATGCTATGAGATTGTACGGTATTACTATGCCTTTCTATGAGATCATGTGGTATTATTATGACATGCTATGAGAAAATGGTTGGATTTGCTGATGAAGGATCGACCAGTTCCTTTTTCGGGTGAATGCCCAGGTCACACATACGCTCTCAGCAGATTATATCTATGAGTGTTGTGACTACGCTCGGATGCTCGGACATCTGAAGGGCGATGAGTTGTCAGTTAGGGTGGAACAATCACCCAACAACTACGACAACTTTGCGAGACTATTTAATTTCAATGCCCTCAAGTTGTCCCCAACCTTCCCGGTTTGGGACCGGACCCACAACACCTACAGCCGACCACCCGGGCCCCTAATCACCTTCGAGCACTTCATGTGCGGACAATACCCCCCTCCAGCTATTCCTCAGCCGCCGCTGCCGCCCTCGTACTATTCAGCGCGGCCTCCCGCTCCGTTCAACTCCGCCTATGATGCACATCGCGCACTGGACGACGCTCGCGACCGCTCGGCTTACGCACGGCACGCATACCCACCTCGTCACACGGGGTACGCTCAGCACGCTTTTCAGCAGCGTGAAGAGCGACGCCGCCGGAACGCCTCGCCTGGATACTCCCGGCGTTCGGCTTCACCACCTCCGCGTTCGGTTCACAAACACAAGCAACAGAAAAAGAAACAAGAGCGGCAGGCGCACAGTCCGCAGAAGAAGCGTGACGCGCGTTCCGCTCGTTCCGAGTCCGGTGGCACCGACGCCGGCGCATCTACTTCCTCCCGCTCTCGCGTGCGCGATGAAGACACGCACATGCCCGAGGCCGTTACCCCTACCACGATCCCAGCCACGGCCCCAACAGCGCGCGACATAGCATCCGGCATTGTGCAGGCCACTGCCTCCCATCCCCAGGCCAATACCATCCTCGAAGCGATGGTTGCGGCCCTGCAAGCCGCACTCACCCCTGCCGCAGACACACCCGCCTCTTCCAGCACTACCCTAAGCGCCGGCCCGGATGTCGAAGACGACTACGCAGAATATGACGAAGGCGAAGGGAACGATGAGACTCCCGCAGACGAGGACTTCGCAGGAGACGACGATGCTGCTGGCGACGAGGATGACGAGATGGACACCGAGCCGACTCATACCACCGAAGAATAAGGCCTCGCGAGCGAGGCCTGGAGGGCGCATGTAACAGACCGACCTTTCTTACATAAGCTTTTACCCATTATCTCCCTCCGTACTTATCTGCTACCTTCGGTTGGAGGTAGTACCTGTCCTTTATTTCTACCGCATTAGTCAGCCTGGTCTCCGTAGTATAAAAGCCCTTGTATTCTGCTACATAGAACCTCAGAATTACACGAGTTAAAACCGTCTTACAGTAACTCTCTACGCTCCTACTAGTTTATCTAGTGTGCCGTATCTTATCTCTGTCGCTTAACGTCACAGTCGATACAGATCCGTCACATCCGTCCTCCCTCGTCATTCAAACGGAAATGCCCTTGGACGTGGGAATAGCTTACTCACCGCATTTCCCCTCCTGCCGCGCTGGCGGCAAAATTCATACATACCTTGACTTGTATGTACGTAGTAGTCCAGCACCTCCCAGGAATACCCCAAACAAGTGTCCTTAGACCTGGAGTCCCACTCATGTAAGTTTTGGAGCAGTACTTACATCTACTTACATGCTCTATTGACCAACCAACGCGCGCTACGATCGGTAATTCTCTTCCGTCTTTATCGATTATCATCGGCAATCTGGTCTACCTCTTGGAAACGATGCGGTCAGAGTCCCTCACGAGGTGAGTTTCGGACATTTTTTGGTATACGGTGCTGCCTTCCTTCAATCCTTTCGCGAATTTCTTCTAGCTTGCTCGTCCTGGTTACCTCCCCTATGCGGGCCTTTCTCCTGAACATTTCACCGCATGTAATCATTATCCCCAACCCAACTTACATGCGACATACGGTGCTCCTCCATTCAATTTTCGACTTTTTCTCAGCGCCGGTACACATACACAATGTCTGCAGCCCGTCACCTCTTTCATCCCCATACATCACTCATCCCATCTAGCGGCCTAAGCATGGAGGCATCGTCTGGGCCTTATAGATGGCGCATTTGTCACACGCTTCTTTCCCCTACACCTTGCCTCTCTTCACCCTGTGGATCTGACTTGCTTTACTGTGAAACATGTAACATTTGCGGTCGACTATATGACATTCCCTGCCTTCGGTCTTCCATAGCGCGATGCTGCATCACCCGCTACGAATACCGTCTCTAGCCATCCTTCGCTCTCGTAAGACTGCATGTTGCACAAGCAGACCGACGAACATATTCTCGACCCCCACATACATATGCACGAAACGCCGTTATCCATGAATTAGATCGGTCTCGCCTTGTTCGCTGCTATGCTCATTACCAGTCGCACCCACTTACCAATATTTGCCACAGGGTACCTACTTCTCTAGACCATTCATCAAATCCGACACCGATCAGCTTTTTTTGGCTAACGGATGTGCCTCACCGGACTGGAACAAGTACGAGAGCATGAAGCCCTTGCCCCGCGCTCCATCCCCGGGCTTGTGTATACGTATGCCCGGATACTCTGACAGTTGGTCATTGGAGAACTAGTTACGCGGTTTGTGGATTGACACGAACGTCACCTACTCATCCGCATATCGTACGACGTCGATATCTATGTCCGCGTGTTCCGTCATACCGAGCCACGAGGTACACTCCGTACTCCATCCAACAATGGACCCGCCATAGGAATCACTCGTGGTACGTACATCTGGGTATGTTTTGCTATTTGCATTGCCTCCACTTCGACGAGACTACCGCATATTTAGGTGACAGCGATGAGTCGCATTCCATGTTGTGCATTGCCCCTAGCCTGACATCCTACTCCCGTCTTTCGTCGTACTTCATTAACCGCTGCATGTACGGTGCACAGGCATACCGGCCACGCTTGCTCAGTGACTCTGGCGATACGCACGAAGCATTTGTCCTATTTAAGCGACATATTTATTGCTGATTTGAGCTATTGTTGTTGTCCGGATCTGTCTGTGCAAACGTACGCTTGTTGTGGCTTTGAGGGGTTATCTGTTTGGTGCACGTTTCTGGTCTAAGTCGGTGCATCCAAGCGCAACCGTGCCTAGACTTTTTATTCGGGTATGCACGCCGCCTCGCAGCAGGGTGGGCGATGGAAATTATGTGGAAGGAAGCGTGAATAGGTAGGGGTCTGGGAATCGCGATTCAGAAGATATCGAGGCTGTGTACTCTATACTGCTGTTGCTAGATTAGTGTACATACAGATCCTGCCTGCGAGAACACTGGACCGGACCAGAACGTCGTCTTGAGTGCAACGGCGAAGTCAGATAAAACGGGGCAGAAGAGCAATGGTGGAGATGGTCCATTCTCATTGATATAGAAAGTGATTCAGATCCATTCAACATGGAACACATACACGCACAGGACTATCCGGTTGAGCAGAACATTTTTGGACTTGGGGCGAATTTATTGGGACCTAACGCGTGATATCTTGAGGCCTGTGAATATCTGACTCAGCGTACTTTCCCCTATAAGAGGCGAACTCAAGCAGAATATACCTGTTAACCGATACCCACCATGTCGTCGTAGCTCCACAACATTTCCATACGCAGTCGCTTTAAATGTACGCCTTATCCTCTTTTAAATACCCGCCCAGTACCCGCTTTTGTTTATTCTACAAACGACATGGAGCGTGGTCACCGCAGACCTACAGTAACCGCCGGACTGGGACAGAGATTTATGCAGAGGCGATGACTTTAGGCACGGTATTCTTTCTTTGAATTACGAACTAACCATCTGCCATGCCAGGTTCCTTGCTCACGCATGTGTTTGGCTCCCAATAGTTGGAGGCTCGATTCTGGTTCACCGTCCGCATAACTTATGTATGGACGAAGTTTCGCTCAACCCAATCTATCATCCCACAGTTCATTCTTGGAAGAAGTCGCGCATGCTGTATCTGGTGAATCTCGGTGTATGCCTTTGCTCGTTTATTCAACGGTGCTGGGTTTTACTCGCGAGTTGCACATAAGTTACGGCAAACGCGATTTCGTCAAAGGGTAATTGTGGGACTCTCATATATTACATCACTATGTTACCCTTTCAACAATATCATTTATTTGTCTTATTCCCATATGAAGGCGTAATTATTCGGTGAAGGTGCTGTAAGATTGATTGTGTCGGCGGAGGTGGGCGGGTGCGATTGTCTCGCACAGTTGTTGATTGCTTCGTGTTGGCTTCGTTAGCCGTAAGAGGATCGTACAAGATATGCGTGCGGTCTGAGTACACTACATAACATAGGTATGTAGATACTGGATTACAACAGATAATTGAAACCGTTACGCAAGAGACAGGACGGCGACGCATGCTCGGTGTGAACGTGGAGTATATGTACCTAGTTGTGTATACATAGGGTCCTTGGAATTACCCGACCTTGACCCAACCTGCAGAGCATCTGTGCTTCGCAGAACGCGCCGTACTGAGAACATTGAAACTTTTCCAATGGACTCAACAATTTACGCTATGACATTGACAGTGACAAACGTCTGCGTGGATTTCAGCGTTTATTTGCTGAGGCGGAGGACCGGCGTTTCATGTCCAATGGCAAGCCGGAGCCACTCATTTGTTTTGTTTGGCGCGAGCTGCACGGAAAGCAAAATAATCTTACCGCTGTAGATCATATCGTCTGTATAGTATCGATTCAAAATTCTGTTACGGTAGTTTGGTGAATAGCACTCACGATTCCCAGGCTCACCAGATACTCTTTGGAGTAAAGGTGAATCGAGTTTGGCAAGTACTTAGACGCATATTCATTCGGAGGTAAGAACTGTAAATATAAGTCAAATCAACTCCGCGTACTGCAGCGTCAGATAAAAATATTAACTGACAATGTCGTCATATGTGGTGGACCAATGCGTTCTTCCAATCCATTTGGTCGAGTCTGCAGAGTTCAACTGATTTGGTATGAGTAGGGGCGCGGAGGTACCTGCACTGTGAATTCCTTGCGATGTTGGTGTTGGAGTACCGGAAGTATCAATGGTGGCGGAACGAGATAGTTCAACTTTGGTTTCATGAGTTGAGGAAAAAATCGATGCGGCCTTGATGTGTTTCGAGTCGGATGCTGAGGGCGAGCCACACATCTTCGACTTACGGCTTGTACCTGGGCGCTTTTTCTCAGCCCTCTCATTCTCCTTCTGTATCTTAGGCGTAGGTGCATATTTGTAGTCAGGGTATTTGCGCGCGTGCTCTTCCCTTTCGCCGTTTGCCATATCGACATACGGCTGTCGCTCGGCAGGCGACATCCCACGCCACGCGGCGCTCGCAAGTGCCGAGATCTCCGGAAGTTTTGGCTTGGGTGCGTCCTTGGGGACGCCGAGAAGGACTGTATAAGCAGGCCAGCTTGTGGCCACTGACTTGCGAAACATGAGCCAGCAGTTGGGTGGCCTTTTCGGTTTTGCGGCAGATGGTGGTGGAACGTTGTTTGTCATATCGGCGAGGGCAGCAGTGGCGCTTACTTTAGGCATGATATTAAAATGGAGTAGACGGTCTCTGAGATTGCGATGTTGTGTGTTAAGAATAGTCTGCCTTCAGCGCAGGAGCGCGCCTGTTAAAACGGGTAACAGGCGAGCCACATATTTCCAGCATCACGTGTGGGTCCACTGCGCGACCGTCGATGCGAACCTAGTAGATTGTTGAAAATATCCAATGAAGCGATAATATATATAAAGATCAGTAATGTAGGTAACATACCTATTGGCGATGCTAGGTTCTAATAGATTAAGGTACTTACATTGAATGAGATTTTGAGATGGGCTGTGTGAGATACGTTGGATGTTGAGAATCTACAGAATAGCCTCTTCGAGCGGGTGGCACTGAAGAAGTTGGCTAATATTATCATTCTGCTAGTAAGATTACCCGCTTTTATACGAAAATACAGACCTCCCAGTGTCATCCAGACAGCTGTTTGACGTCAGACATTGCGTTGCAATTTCCCACCTCCATTCAACTCACAGGCTCCAGTCTTACCCGTATTTCCCTTTGATGTGTTGCTATTTATGAAACAATAGAGTTATGACAGAGTACATTTAACAAGTGGCACGCATACAGCCATACAAATATTGCCATTAGGCGGGGTAACGATTTTTACCAAAGTATTGTTATTGAACTGCAGCTACAATGGGGCACAGGAAAAAAGCAGTGAGCCGTGCGTGAGTGCGTGAGAGTGCGTGAGAGTGCGTGAGAGTGCGTGAGTGATGCGTGAAAGTGCGTGAGCAATGCGTGAAAGTGCGTGAGTGGTACGTGAAAGTACGTGAGTGGTACGTGAGGATGCGTGAAGGTGCGTGAGCTGTGTGTGAGGGTAAATGTGTGGTAAATATGTGAGTGAATGGTGTGTGAGCGATATAGTGGGTATTTCAGTTGATTATTCGTATGTCAGTGCATCCAGTAAACACTTCAACATGTATTTCTAGATATAAATGAATACCCTCAGCTACTCTACCTACTACTAAATCCCACGACGAGCACGACCACGCTTGGTGCCCCGACCAGGTCCGCGAGGTTTTGGTTTTGGTCTAGGTTTACTGGTGTCACTTTTAACACTCGGAAGTGGTGGGTTCTCAATGTAGGATGGCCCTCTCTATAGTATTATTGGATGGTAAATAAATGTCTCGAGGAATGGATCAATAGCACTTACCATTAGCTCATCTTCGTCTTCTAGATAGTCACCGTGGTTCCAATGTGACGGCAGGCCCAGGTAAGGCGACCAGTACTGATGGTCTCCGGCATCTAAACCCCACTGCCAATTACCAGCAACTCCAGCGCGTTTGGACACCTCAAACATCTCTTCCTCAAGACGTTCAAGGCATTCTCGATCAGGATCAATATCAGATAGAATCATTGACATATCATTCAGAAGAAGGTGCCATGCGAGCTGAAGTAACTCTGTGTCACTTTTTCCATGGTGAGCCTCGCCTTGGCGGAGTATTTCTGCCATGTAGACCGTATGAGCATGTGCACTTGGGTATTTACCAAACCACAGCATTCGGGCGTCCTTATTACCGTCGCACACATGAACTTCAAACCAGTTCGCGATCTGAGCACGTTCGGTAACTGACAAAGTGCCGACATATGGAATCAGAGAGTCCTCGGATTTCTTGTTGTCCTTGAGCCATTGTTTGACTGGTATGTTGTCACTTGAGACTTCCTCTGCGGTCATAATGCGCCTTAGAACATCACGCCAGGGCAACATGCAAGAATTTACATGCTCAGAGTACGGTGTTGAAAGAGGATTTGATAGAATATCCTCAGATGTTTCAACCTCGTTTGCATGTTGCCATTTTCCTAACTGTAACATCTGCATTAGCTCATTTTTGTATGAACAACAAAAGCATACATACACGAATTGCTCGTCTACCTTGAGCATCATTCCAAAGTGAGTCGACCAAATCCGACTGTGGTAGTGTACTTGTTTGACCCGGGGATATAGCACGATCAAGGAATATATTACCTCTCCACCACTTCACAATCCACTTGTTATCCTTCACTAGAATAAGTCGAACTGGATACCAATATTCACCATGACGAGCAAGTAATCCTCGTCCCGGCCTGTGTATTAATGTAAGTACTCAATTTCCTTCTGGTATTTGTATATTTACACACCATAAACGTTCCGATAAAGGACTTTGCCACATTGTCCGCTCGAGCATTTCGCTACAATTTATCAATTTTCATTAGTATAAATTTATACTATGGCACGGTCACTTACTCAGTCCCATTGGCCGGTCGTTCCTTTATTCCAGGTAGCAAATGACGAAGGTCGCAGTAATCACAATGAAATGGCTGTCTGCTGGTTAGTCTGCCTGCGCGTCCGTCTCGCTGACAGGGAACATGGGACCACTCGTCACATAATTCACATTGTATTGCTGTTCCGTAAATATTGGCGTCGTATGCAATGTTACCATCGCACGTAACACCGCAACGACAATGAATGTCAAAAGCAGAGTTAGGGAGTGATGAAGTCACAGATACTGCCGGATCATCTGGACTGCGCAAACGCGGGGCAACCTTCAAAGCATCTGAGCTGGGAGCGTGATCATTTCCCAAGTGAGAAGAATCATGTTCTGATTCTGATTCAACTGATGCTGGGGTAGTTGTTGCTTTGGGGCCCTTTTCGATATGTATTCCGTAGTCTTGACTTTCCAATGATTCAGAAGCCAAAAGCGGTCAGTTGACGCCATTTTTACAAGACCCGGCATGCTGTATGAGACAGTTGGAAGCTCGGAAATTGTGGAAGAAAGTTCAAGCTTGTGCTTTCGCAGTATAGCATTTCGGCGACGGCTAAAGAACAGTTGTTGGGCCTCCAATCCACCTTCAAGTGTGTAAAAGACCTCATGAACGGCGTATGAGGCTAGAGTATGTGTATCAGCACCTGCCATCTGTACTGGGCGCTTACATGTGAGATGTTCAGTTGGGCGCCCACCGTACATCATGTCGTCATAGATGTAAACCTTTTGTCGATCGGGAGAGCAGTGTTGTGCAATAAAGTGGCTGCCTGACCTAGACACAAGCCCATACCCCATCAAAACATAGACTAAGCCGCTGTCCTTTCCAGATTTCTTTGTATCGGGATATAGCTTCTCTGGAAAATTCCACGCAGGAAGCGGTGAGCTTTGATCGCCATTGACAAGTGATTCGTGCACAACCTCGACTGTGAACAGAATAGGAAGAGAAGTCACAATATTTCTGACATCAGTCCTTGATCCTTCGCACAAGAGCCGTCCATCTTTGCAGCGCCAGCAGAATAAATCCTTCAATGGAGCTGGATCTAGTGAGATAAAGTGATCGAAGAAATCTGAGAATTTACCAGAGAAACTCTTGTGGTTTGTCTCTGAAAGCTGAATAATTCGACGCCGCGAAGGAGGGTTTGTGATTTCAACGTGAGAGCCATTAGTGAGCTCACCGCCAGAGCACTTATGGATCTCCACAAATAGTACTTCAAAGAATGATACTGCTCGATAATTTGCAGATATTTCTTTCGAAACAACATCCGTAAACCAGGCCTATAATTGGAATAGGATTAGCTTCGTGAGAGCTTATATATAGTAAGAGACACACATAAAAAGTGCCAAAAGCGCCTATGTCCTGAATGGTTTGAATTTTCAAAAGCTTCTGGCGAATTTTGTCGCGCTCAATACCCAGTTGTGAGCCCAAATCTGGGTCGTTGACCTGTTCAAGCGTTCTCCGCAAGCGTAAATGGTCGAATACCTGTCGCAAAGGTGAAGTGACGAGAAGATGGTCAAAGGCAGGCTCCAGCTCGTCAAGTAAATTAAACAATGAGATATAAAGCATTTGCAGAGACGAATCAAGCCAACAGGAATTGGACGACCATGAATAGCTTTGAGGGCCATAACCCACACTGTTGTCAATTTTCACTGGGTCTGAAGAGCTTTTCTTTCTCCTTTGTCGCTTCTTGGGCCCGACTAACTCATCCAGTGTATCAGGAGGCCTTCCATCATTCTTTTTGCGCTTCTTTGCCTCGGGACCGTCGCCGCGTGTTGGCTTTGTGCGACCTATCTTTTTGGCCATATGCTTCCAAGGCTCGGCCTTTCCGTATCGTGTAAGAGCTCCTTCTGAAGGTTTGTATGATCAGTAATGCTATAAAAAAGTGCTAATAGATAACGTACTTGATCCCTTGTCATATAAGCGCTCGTAATAAAGAGCCACGCTATACAAACTGTTTAAACCGTCTACAAACCTGTGATCACGTCCGCAAGCTCTATAAAGTTTCCAGTGTAGAGACTCTTCTGCGTTGGTTGTATCAGGTATAGAGTCCCACAAGTCTTTGTCCATCTGCCGTTCAGTTTCAAAGAGCATCTTGGCGTGTACGGGTCTCATCCACCATTGCATCCAGTCCTGTGTATCCGGAAAGTCCGAAACAATGGAGTTTGCCTCCTCAAGGAAGACGTCTGAGGAGGGTAGATCTAGTAGGCCCACAGCACGCCTTTTGTATTCCTCAGAGCGTTCCGGAGGTATCACAGCATGCATGCGGCTCATACGAGTTACGCCTGCACGAAAGTGTTCCCGACAGCCCTTTAAAAGTCGCTCTGCATCGACCTGAAGCTCTTGAGGTGATCGCAAATCACCCATCTCTTGTTTGATGGTAATAAAAGCTTTGACAAATCCAAGGCGTTCCGCCTCACTAAAGTCCATTACCTGTTATTATATGTAAGCCCCAATATTGCATAAATATATTTAATCATACCCCGGCAAACATTTCATCGACTAGTGCCACACCCTGTATGCTTGCTTCCTGTGCAATACTTCGAAATAGCGCCAAAAAGTGATAGTGGAAGTGTGTGGCATGTGCACCATTAGTATATGAAATTAATGCAGGAACCCAACACTTGAGCTCGGGGCAGTAAGTTGAAGTTATCATCAAAAGCGAGTTACGCTCAGCCCAAAAGCCGTGTGCAGCATCACTGACAAGGCCATTGACAGGTCCATCTAGCCTGATACGCTTGACCAATTGTGAGCGCATAAAGTCTGTTTGCATGCAGATAACAGTGTCGAGCCCGACATTGTTATGAATAATGAATCCGGGATGTTTGCGGTCAAATTCTGAAAACAGTGCAATAAGACCATCTCCAGTACCACCTATCCCACGTGTTATCTTCTGACGCTCTTTTCCAACCCGGTGAACGTTTAACAGAACATCGGATATATCTGCAGTTGATTTTCCCGGGCCGTCTAGCTGTGGCACGCCAACAAGAAGCTGTGTGGGGCCAGAATCAGGATAGGATGTGACGAGCTCAACGAGCTCAACCCTTTCATGTTCCAAAAGGTGAAGGAGATGAGTTGGTTTGCGATGCAGATGGCCTTTATTCTGTAGATAGTGATAACCTCCCGCATAGCGGTAGATATATACGACCACATTACAGGTTTGATGTCGAAAATGTGCCCCACAACTGCATAGCTGCTGCAGCTGCTCCTGAAACAATTCTGTCCTGAGCTTCGGCCGTATAACCATGGGACACGATGGTGACTCGCACTCAATCACCCCACAGCAGGACCTGCGAATTTTCTGTCCATTTTCCCACTCATCAGCATTACGATTGGAGTTATTGGGATATCCACCATTTGCACGCATAGCCCAATGCATGCGAAGCTTTCCAAGCCTTTCGTACTCGGCATGCGTAAAATCAAGTTCCAAGGCATTGTCAGGCCACCCATCCCATTCTAGAGCTGAAGTCGACAATGTACCTATGCGCTCAGAGGCTAGACGATGACTCGAAGACATGCGCTTGGCGGAGTCTTTGGACTCTGATAGGATTGGAAATTTCACAGGCAGGTACTGACCATCAGAGGTACGTGAGTACAAGGTCTGTTTCGCTTTAAAATCAAATATGAAAGCTGTTGATCATTCGTAGTAGCTGTCACAACATACCAGTTACATTATTTTCTCCTAGCAGATCTTTTGATTCAACTTCTGCCACTGCAGGGGATTTTCCTCTAACATCATCTACTTGGACATAGTAAATGACCGTTCCTATGGCCCCCAACCATTAGATATACAGTTTTACATAGGTTTTATGTGTAGACATACCAGAAGAGTCGCACACCGGAATGCAGTTAGATAATGGTTGAAAGTCTGGTTGCTTTACAGCCGGTACACCTGCAAGTCGAGTATCCTCATCTGTGGAAAAGTACATGTAAACATGGTGGATAAAGTCCTGAGAAACATGTTAGAACCTCGTATACCTGACAGGAGAGATAACATACCTTGAGTCCCATTGCGTATATTTGAAAGTGAGTGAAGTAAGAGAAAGTTTCTGTTTAAATACGAGTGAAGCAAGCTCACTCAAGCTTCAAGCTTTGCTTGTTGCACTCAAGCTTCAAGCTTTACTATAGTTGCTGTTCAATTGTAATGATGACAATTGAACTTGAGCTTAATTTTCAAACAATGAGAGAAGTATTCATTATCCTACAGAATGAGTGCGTGATGGTATGTGAGCAAATGCGTGAAGGTGAGTGAGTACACGTGAGAAGTGCGTGGGTTGCGTGAGTGGCAGTGAAGATGCGTGACAGATGCGTGAGTGAAAGTGAAGGTGCGTGAGTGAAAGTGAAAGTGCGTGAGTGATGTGTGAAGGTGCGTGAGTGAAAGTGAAAGTGCGTGAGTAGTGCGTGAGGGTGCGTGAGTGAAAGTGAAAGTGCGTGAGGGTGCGTGAGTGAAAATGAAAGTGCGTGAGTAGTGCGTGAGGGTGCGTGAGTAGTGCGTGAAGGTGCGTGAGAGTGCGTGAAGGTGCGTGAGTGGTGCGTGAAGGTGCGTGAGTGGTGCGTGAGTGGTGCGTGAAAGTGCGTGAGGGTTCATGAAGGTGCGTGAGTGGAAGTGAGAATGAGTGAGTGAGAGTGAGTAGGTGCGTCAGTGAGTACGTGGGTGAGATAAATGATCCACACAGAAATCTTTGATGGAGAACTAAAGGCAATACAATTGTCACCATAACAAAGATTTTCGTTTCCGAGCCTAACATCTTTCATGCTATTAGTTCCAATGTGTTACAAATAGTAATTCTACATGATATAAGTCTAAAAGCCTTATGGGTGTTTGATTAGGTTAAATTTCAACTTCACAAATAAAAGGCATTAGCATAAGAAAAAATCACTCGGTATCCAAAACTGAGCTGAAACAGTTGACTGTGAGTCTTGTATTATCTGAATTTCTGTCTTATATACAATCTGTTCATGTATTATTACACTAACTCGATATGATTTACTTATAAGATAACTGTACTCGAACTCAAAGCACTACTGACTAGTCTGTTGTAGTAAACGAACAAGTAAGTGACAATGCGTGAGGTATCCGGTATTATGCATAACAGTGGTGTGGCTGTGTGAAAGTGCGTGAGGCTGTGCAAAGTGCGTGAAAATGCGTGATGGATCAGTGCAAATGCGTGAGGATGCGTGGCAAATGCGTGAAAGTGGCTCACGCACCACTCACGCACTCACGCACGCCTCACTGCTTTTTCCCTCTGCCCGCTACAATGTGGGATTACACAATTATTCAAGATAGTAAGAGATAAAAATCATAGTTGAGTGAGACTAAGCTTTGAGCTCAGTCAATATGGTAATAATCATGATAGTAGCATACAATGAAATCAAAGCCATCCCAAATCTCCGGCTAAGGCAAAAATCATTCAGGGGAATGTAGAATAGGGTAACGATCAGAATGAAAAGCAACCCGAATCCGCTGACACTAAGAGTCGGTGATAACTCTACAGAGTAGGGCTGGCAAGTAGTGTTAATAGTATAGAGTGTGGAGGCTCCTATCCCCAGGAGGACGTTCAGCATTGGGCCTCCAAAGCAGGCAGAAAAGCTCATTATCGGAGCAAACATCTGTTTAACGTGCAAGCATGATAGGTCAGAGATCGCACTGGAAACATAAAGAGGGAGTCACTCACCGCAACGCTTATATTTGCCATGAAATCAGATAGTGAGTTTCCCGCAGCAAAAATTGTCAGACCAACGATAGCATCAGAAAATCCGAAAATCAGGCCGAATGCCTGTGGATATGTACCTCGTAAGCGAGTGGATTGGAGCCACCACAGTGAGAAACATCTTCGCACCAGGAGCACCTTTACTATCTCATCTACCACGGCCATAATCCAAACTATGGCGACAAAAAAGCCAACTGAGCAACGGACCATTTGCATAACTTGACTTGATCCAGTTCCTGGATGCACCAACACAACAGTGCCCACAATCGCTCCTGTAATCAGAGTGGAGTATAGGACTAGACTATTTTCTGTCATGCCTCCTGCAAAAACTGTCAGATATGCCATTCAAGAATAAGCAATTACGCAGCTGATATTGACAGACCGAATACGACATCAACACAGAAGAGCGGTGCAAGGACGCATTGACAGGCCATTACATATTTATTGTATGCATGACAGTAAGCTTGATTATTGATCTCCTGCACTGTCGCATCTACAAGCACGCCCTCACCTCCACTGGCTATTATGACAGGTTCTATATATTTTCGCCTTTCTTGAGGTCTAGGCAGGACGCGCTTCGTAGCTACGACGGGTACAGTCAGTGTCAAGCACAACACGATGGGAATAGTCAGTATGCCTGACAGGCGGCACAGTGCTGGTCGCTCCTTGTGGACAAATAAGCGGGGAAATAGAACGCGCGTTGTGTTGTTTATCGCCTGAAAAATAGGGCGACACCTGTTCAGTGGATGAATTACTCCTGCTGCATCGGGATCAGTCTCCCAATGATGCTGGTATAAAGAGCCTGCTTCAGGTCGTGCATCTAACAGTGATTGTTCCGAGCGATACGGCTGTATAGAAATAGAACCTTTTGCTGGGAGATCTTTAGATATCTCATGGGAAGAAGGTGGTTCTAAAAACAGACACGTCATAAAAGTTTGGGGATGATCGGGAAGACGTACCATTGTCATTATATCTTGGATTCTCAGCATCCCCTGAGTGAAGTAGGCTTATCTCCAATCTACGGCGCGCTCTTTCCTTTTCCCACCATGTTCCGAGAATCACGACGAGCACGTAGACGAAATACAAGGCTATAAGTGCCTCTGCTTCAATTTTGTCGATCTTGTTGTCCCATACGACTACGAGGAAGAGAGCGACCGATAGCGCGAAGAAGCCAGCATCGCGTAAAAAGACAACGCGAGGGATCTTGAAAGGAGAAATAATGCACATAGACCCCACAACACATGAAATGATGAATGACGCTGCTCCAAGAAGTTCGCCGATTGCGAGACTTCCGGAGTCAGCTCGTATTGCTGAGAATGTGGAGAAAACGTCAGGGCTGCCGTTCCCAAGAGCGAGTAGAGTTACTCCAGCGACGCTGTCGTCTATACCCATGATACTTGACATAGTCTCGAGGTTTGGTGAGAAGAACTCGGAAGCGGTGATCCCTAGTGTAGAGAACAAAAATATCAGCCATACGAGGAGGCCGGCGATGATGACCGGTCTCCTTGAAACGCTGGCGCAGAAGTAATTGTGAATGTGATTGATTTTCACAAGCGTCTCTGGAATTAAACACTCCGACTGGACGTGCTTGCATTGGTTGGTTACCTCATAGGCTAGTGGTTGACACTTCAAAAGCATGAATTTCAGCATTTTGAGCGGTTCCAAAATTTCTGCGCTCACCTGGCCGACGTAGCTGGTAAATTCCTGAGATAGAGAGTTATACGACATGTCGACTGACATGAGCCGTGATTCGTATGCCCCGCTCTGAAAGGCGTACTTGTGTTGTACCAGGACAGAATTTCGCCCTGCTGACCAGAGTACGCAATTGACTAACAAGCTGAAGACAAAGATGTACCGTACGCAGTGACTTGACATCCAAGCTATGAGATATGGAGACAGCCATAAAAAGCCCATCTTTATATGCATGAGACAGGATGAAATGCAATTAAGACACCGATGTGTATACATACAGATCGTCGCGATATAAATACGCGCTTCAAAAATATATGTAGGTGATACGTAACACTTCCTATGTATAGCTTTACGCATCAACTCTACATATTACATATCGTAGCACGGAAAACCAGTCTTGTTTATTTTATCTTCTGTTATGCGCAGGCTATACTTCATGGCTCAACTTGATTTTTTTGGCGTGTCCTTCCGATAGAGAGGTAAGTAGTGTTACCATTTCTTAAAAAACGGGGCTCGGGACTCCGCTAGCCCCTCTCCTGAAAGATATTCTCGATTGTCCAAAAATATGCAAACTATTTTTGACAAGTTTATAAATAGTTCGGAACATAAATTGTTGCCCAATTATTTGGATAGTAGCAAAGTGCTTCATCGTATGGCCACGGAGACGCTACACCATAAATAACAAAACTTGAATAGACCCTATACATATATCATTTTTGCAGCGGGTTGTTTTAGATGACAGAGTACGTGTCGTTAAGACGGAAACACGGTCTATACCTTTACATTCCGGAATACGGAAAAAGTTAATCCCGCCTATTATCAGGTCTTTGAATACATAAGGTTTAATACTGACTGACGTTGGAAGCTTCACCCATTGTGCCTTGTATTCCTGGCTAACGCACAGCCAATAGCAATTACCGCTCATGATCTTTGAGATAGTCTGTATCTACCTGATGTGTACAGCCTGACACCTATGATTTACTTTTTCTATACACCCAGTGTACAGCAATCTCCAGATACAAACTTTGTTGACTTAACACCTTGCAAAAACGTTAACATGCCTGCCACCAATACATGTGTCGCATTTACAAGTGTAGTACTGTACGTACTATTGTGGCTTATAACCGTAAAAAAATTTGATTATATTTGGAAGTGTCCCGCGAAGCTGACCATCGTGTCCCAAGTTGATCATCTCGTTAATCTACTCTATAGCTGCCTGCAGGTTGAAGAAGACAAAAGTCAGGTTAACTTAGGGTGTCTTGCTCCGGTCAATCCACACGCGTATTATCACCGCGGCTGATATTAATCTCAAGGGGCATACGGAACAAATATGAAATAAATTTAGTATCTTATGGTCAATTGGTTATTAAATTTAAAGTTTGTAGTTGTACGTACTACGGAGAGTGTGTCCTCTCAATAAGAGGTTTGCACTATTTCAACGTCCCACGCCACCGAAGGTACGGAGAGAACAAGTGAGCACACGCTACTGCAAGAGAACTTTGCAGAATATGGTGCATGATAGTGGTAAGCACGTATAACCGAAGCGAAGTATCACAGAGTGTCAGCCATTACATTGACACAGTTCACGTTCAAACCCCCGCACTGACATTTCCTTTACCTTGACTGCACCTATCACTCAATTATCGCACAATTAAAGCTACATAAAATGCTACAAGTCTTTGTTAATTAACCTGTTAATCATTTGTGTACCGACGCTACTGAGCCGGCATGTAATGGGTTCGGCTTTTGGTCAACTTGCTGTGCGATTCCATAATTAACCCTCTCTCTTGAGTCTGTAGCCCAAACGTGAGACAACTTCGCCGCCGCATGCTGTTTGTCTGCTGCAGCAGCGGACCTATCCGCATGGTCAACAAGGGACTTATCATGAGGGAACTGCGAAAGTTCCGCCTGTGTAGCGATGTTTCGGTGTGTTTCTGCTCGATTCCGATGAGTGGCAGCTTGGTCAAGATGCGCCCGTGCCTTTTCCCGGTGGGATTCTGAAGTCAAAAAGTTATTGGCTTGAGGAAAGTGAGCGTGCGCCGCGTTTATATGAGCTGTGGCAGCTTCTTTATGTGCCTCCTCGGCGCGATCGTGCTTTTGTGCTGCGCGTTCATGTGCTCTCACAACCTGCGCACTGCTTACGTGCCCTTCAGCCCCACGACGCATGAGGCGAGAGGAGCGACTATCGTCATCAAGGGTTCTCCGCTGAGATATTAGGTATAGTCAGTGGTTTGCAACGTCCTAAAAGATGCCTACGTTCATCAAAGAGAACCCAGTTTTTTCCGTACTCCTGGCTTGAAGCTCCATCGGACGGTTCAAAGAGGGAAATGCCATAGCACCTGTGCAGAGAAAGGCAGCTGTTGCAAGAGCAATGATGTGGAAACGCATGTTGAATCTCGGCCAGCGAGGGTACAAGATATAGGGAATGTTGTGGTGGGGAGCGCAGCTGAAGAATTTGATTGTTAGACACAGCGCTTTATAGAAGGCAGCTGCTGATCATCGCGATTATCCTTGAATCATCCCGTTATGGATATTGCTGAAACTCATTCGATGATTATCAAATATATAAGTAGATGTTCCAAGAGCTTGTTGAAAAGGAGCTGGTATAACATCGAGTAAAAATTACCAGTAGTGTAGTCTTTCATAAAGTCTAACAGAACTTCCGTTGTCACAGAGCACATTCTCTGTTTGCACATTTCATGCAGAGTTGGTTGGTTGTAGTCGAAGGCAAGTACGGAATGCCAAGATGGCGAGCAAAACTTGTCGCTGCGAGCAGCGCGGTCCTATGGACTCTCATTGATCATATTATGCTCGGGTAGCTCGGCCGATCCCTGAATGATGTCACTTTGAAATTAAATGCATAGCAGAACAGCTGGGTCACAGTCCAGGTTTCTCGAACCTAAGTGAACGTTTACATCACACTTAACTCAAAGCAGAAACCTTCTATTTGTGAAAACAGTTTAAAATAAGACACAACATATACGACGAAATACGTAGTTTGATGGTCTACCCATCTAAGAGTCGCCATCGTCAGCCTGGGGACTAAACCAGTTTATTAGCATAGATGCTTTGACGTTGCATAAGTGAAAAATACGTACATGGGCGGAACAGAGGTAGCCGGGCCTGGCTGAGTGGCAAGGTTGGGGAAGGTAGCAGTAGCGCACTGTTTTGTTGATCAGATAAAGAAAAGGATATCAAGCAAGTAAAAAACTAACGGATTGGTCAATGTCGGACAGATGCTTGGTAGGCGGGAATGTAGCAGGGCCGAAGTTAGGAGCAATTGCCTGAGGAATGACCTCACTGCAGTCGACGAGATTGTTTGCATTCTGACCTAAGAGGGAAAGTTTGAAAACGCCAGCACCGAATGCCTGAGAGAGCTTGGTTGGTTGGTCTTTGTGAATGTTAGTTCAGCTGAGCTTATGAGCTGTGTATGGTGTGTCACTTACTGACGAAGGATTGCCATGTGCAGGCGGTCCTTGGGTCACGGGCAATCTAATTAAAATATTATGAATTAGCTCTGTGCAGAGCAAGTGTGTGAGGCGTATTTACCAGACCATCGGATTGGAGACGCACAGTTCCAGCGACGGCGGTCTCTGCCTCACCGGACTGTGGGCCTTGCCTGAAGAAGAGTCACTGCATCAGAACGATTCTGTGTAGTTCCATGCGGCAAAAAATTGCGTACCCGTCGGAGAAATTAGTGCCGTGGAGCAGGACATCAACGAAAATTTGGGCTATGGATCATGAGTATCATGTAAGTAGCCACTATTAATTTCACCTACTATCGAACTGGGAAGGTGTTTGATCGAAAGGAACACTTAAGAAGGGGTCAGTATCTGGACAAAATTGTGATTATTAATGTCACTAACCCCTGTTGGTTGGGAACAATGTCGTCGGCGCCTGCAACACTGTGGGAACCACCGACAACTGCGACGACCTCCGCGGGAGAGAAACCAACCTCTCCGAACCGTTGAAGAATGGCGGTGACGTTATCGGTAGGCTCCGGAACGAGGAAATTAGGTGAAGGTGCGACAGGTGGTGCGCGTCCCATCAAGAAAGGAATGCGAGGTGCACCAGGGCACTGGACAAGAGAAACAGCTCCTGCCAATTGGATGCTACGGAAGGGTCAGCGAACAATGCTAATAAAACATAGTTAAAAGGGGCTTACAAGTCTCCAGCGCTCAGTACGTTGGCGTGCTTAAGCAAGAATGGGCCAACATCGTCAAGAACATCGTCAATTCCAATGTTTGCGTGGAATGTCAGCTCAGTGGCATTGAAGACAGCAATTGAGCCGTCTGCTCCTCCACCTCTACTCGATCATGAGTACACTGAACTTCGTGTTTGTTGACTACTTACCCTAGGGTCGGAGAAATTCCAATAGCGTCGTGGAAGACGAGGCGGAGAGCACCATGAGCCTATTCCATGTATAAATAATAAAGACTAAATTTGTAACTGTTTCAACGTACTGCGTCACCGCACTCGTTATCAAACAGGTTCTCTGTAAGATCTTGGACGACTGGGAAAAGAGCACAGCAAGCCTGGTTGACAGCAGAGTTGACTCCGTCAGGGCAAAGTGAACGCTTTACTCTCGCAGCTGAAGGCAAGTGTTGGTAAGTGTCAAAGATCAGAAGGTACTTCTATCCGTACCATGTGAGAGAATGGGCAGAGCGAGCACAAATGCTGAGAGGGCGGCGCTGAAGACCATGTTGAAAGACTGAGATGGAAGAGGCGAGGAATGCTCTGGCTTTTACAAGTCATGGTGCCAGACCTTTTATACGCGACGAGGACACCCGCTGGGCGGTGCATTGATATAGAGCTCACGATACAGTGGAAAAACGAAACGAAGTACTCAGCAGGAAATTCCACGCTCATGAGAAGGTACACAGAGGAAAGGAGTCCGTTAACCGTCCAATTGGTGACAATGGAGTGGTAAACGGATGATTGCATAGGCAGATTGGTGATATGGTATGGACGGTACTTCGTAAATTTAACGAGCCACCATTATTTTAGCCCGAGCTTTCCACCTGTGAGACCGGTTGTCCTGCACAGAACACAAATAACCATTGCTCTGGTTTAGGCAATCGGCAGGGCAATGTCGTTATAAATATACATTCCCTTCAGAGTTTATTTTAAAAACAAGCTTTGTGAGATTTAAGCGTACATAGTAGTGTCATGGATGTGTATCGTACCTGGCGCTATGGTACACTATGTGGTTTTCATTCACATATTCCTGTAATTTAGTCAAACCATTAGGACCACATAAGCCAATTTTGAGCTGAGTAAGGTCAGTCATTTGATATAAATCGCGTCTGCACCAGCCTATACTTGCGCGGACTGTAATGCAAACCGATATAATGGCTCTTACGGTCGGTTGGCAAAATCCAGGTTGCGCCTGCGTAACTACGGGTTTATTAATAGAATACTCATACTGGTTCTAAGTATGAAATAACGCGATCATTGCCTGTGCATTTACGTGAATGAGCATGGGCGGTTTACAAGAGAATGCTTACTCAGTTTTCAGTCCTGGCTTTTCTTCCCAAACATAAAGTTTAAGCCCCACACAAATTCGGTCAGGTTCATGCGCCTTACTGACTGATTAATCCTGTACGATAAATTTAGATATCAGGTACGTATAAATAGTTAGAAATGGATTATGTAGTTTTATCTAATGTGGTATTTTATCATTTGAAGAGTCTCACGGAGTTACACGGATGTGATTGCCTTTGAAAGAAGCACCATATGACTTCGCATTCCAGCGCCGTACGCGTGTACACCTTTCTCGAGATTCTCGACGTCGTCGGCTCCCACTCCAGGATTGATTTCCCGCCGGTAATGCGACAACTATCCCTCCCGGCACCACGTATCCCGGTCACCCTCATTTACCGAGCTTTACCCGGTAAAAGACGGTTATGTTCCTGTCTGCACCCTGCACACGCCTTCGCTTCCGCAGTTGCTATTGTTGCATCTAATATCATTTCCAATAGGACGGATGTCCTGAAGTCAGTAATGGACTTAAAATACTATCCTTTACATTGTCTCGGTTGCGCATTTGCTAATGATCAACAGAAAGCAACTTTTATTTGCTATGTGCGTTTGTTCCATTCGAGCCGAGCAACGTATTCCCATTGAATTGAGTATGAAAAAACCGTGCCTTTGTTAGTATAAGCTCCAGGGAGAAGTGGGCCTTCTGAAACTGTTTTACTGGACTGAGTAATGGCCCGACCGGTCGTTGAGACCTGCGCAACTGCCTGCAACTGCTGAGGCAATACGCAATGAGAAAAGCTGACTCATAACACGTGCATGCTCCTACCTCGGACGAACCCGAGACCGGGCCTCTCTAGACTCTCCGTGCATGACCATACAAGTCGTGCTCAACCCATGAACCTGTTGCTCCACTGCGTACTATACGAGGTCTAGTATTATAGTGATACCGCTCTTCTATCTCTATAGCCGCATTTCCTGCACGATTTCCTCCCCAAAATGGCGTAAGTGAACCCCGCAACCCGCAGTTGGTACCGGCTGAGACTACCTGTACAGCTGCGGTAAAGTGCTGATGTGTAACCTTTACCACGTTTAAGGCGGCTAATAGTTATTCAGGACTCTTCACTTTCTCTGCAGGGCCTGAGCTTCTTTTAGGCAATTATTTATGGCAGTATTATGTTGCGGCCGTCGTGCTCACAAACACTGACATCTGTGCGTGAGCTCTTTTCCGGTTTAAATATAGTATTACCTGTCCCACTATTATAATATCACATTCACGGTCTCCTCACTGAGTGATAGTCATACCCAGCACCAGCACTGGATTTCTGTCATTCTTGTGTATATGTATTACATATTTTTGTCGCCACATCAAGAGAGCGTTTGTGTCAAGGTGGGTCATCAATGAG
Source organism: Stropharia rugosoannulata (assembly GCA_028532985.1). Taxonomy (NCBI): domain Eukaryota; kingdom Fungi; phylum Basidiomycota; class Agaricomycetes; order Agaricales; family Strophariaceae; genus Stropharia; species Stropharia rugosoannulata. The sequence continues at coordinate 365,350 of JANCIK010000005.1, forward strand.
CTCTAAGCGTTTTGCTGTGCATTTTCCATAACCATATACACCGACCACAGATTACGAGCGAGAAAAGAGGATAGTACCGACGTGCCGCGGAACACTGACCAGTGAGCGCCTGCGACCTCCGAACCTGGGATATGCAAGTATGCGATACCTTACCATTCCGGAGATATTATTTATCCGCTACTGGAGGAAGACGATAGCATTTAGAAAACAGAGTCATCCAGTATTCCATGGCTCCTTAAAACAGAAAATAGCAGTCAGTGCTGACTCTCTTCTGGGAGCAGTGGCCTGGAATAGCTCGAGCTAGTACATGGTCCAAAATCCTCTATCCCGGGCCCTTTGAGGCGGTTTACCGCACCCACCACGCGCTCCCGATTTTGCCCGCTTTCTGACCTTATTTTATAAGTCATCCTCGCCTGTACGATGGAACGTTCTGGTAGTTGACTATCAACCAGAGTAAACGCTACTAACACCACCGTTGAGCCATGCGGTGAGCGGCACAGAATCTAGGCTATGGGAAGAATCAAACCCCGCGCCACGCTATCCCGCGCTCTGCGACTGGTCCGTGCGTGATATACAAGCAGTATGGATATATAGGTCTGCATACACACCAGATGCTGGTATGAGCGCGAATAAACACATAGCGCTTTGACTACTAGTACAGTTGCCCGATGAATAAAGGATTTCCTTTTAACAGTACTGTCTACCAGACCTGCACAGCGCACTCACGCACTTCTAATAAATCCGGATGCGCTTCGTATTGGACCTAGACTCTAACGAATTCGAACGCATACTAAGTATTGCGGGCGTCGACCCACTTTCGGTCGCCAAAACTATTTTGGCAGAGAAATATGCCCCAGCATTGAAATATTGACGTTTATAGTAATGGCCATAAAAGACGAATCAAATACATGACCTATATAGCAACACTTTTGTGGTCGCCATAAACAGTACGTACTACACTGCCTTCCATTTTTATTATCTTCCAAATATAACGGTAATGCTTCAAATTACTCTTTGATGGCCACTGTGCGGCAAAGCGTTGTTTCTGTCATTGTTTGGCTTCCTACTTAAGTACAACGCTTCCTTAGGCCACAGGCAGAGGGACAAGAATATATACGTATCATAAACCCTCACCAATCTCTATCGTCGCCTTGCCCTTCTTACATTTCATAATGGCCAGCCAGAACGCCACCAATGACCGGGGCCGACACTACCGAAGGCAAGAGACTCGTCCTCATCGCACTATTGCGACATTCTTTGAAGGGGCGAGCAACGTACACATAATTGGGGGCAGCTATACGACTGTCGGAGGGAGTGTCTTTGACACTACCATTTCAAGTAATCGGGCCTCATTTCATGCTCCACGCATGCAGCAAGGACAGACCTTCGTAATGAACAACCATTCCACAAACATCGACATTAACGGCCAGCATATACGCGTAAATGCGAATGGTCGCGTCTCTTACTTTCCCGATACGAGCAACCCCGTTATAGGAGGCATGGATGTTACTGTTATTGGCGGAAATTACTACTCCATGTCAGAGTCTACTACCCCTAGGGGTAATGTACACCAAGATCGTCAGTCAGGGTATACTAATACATCATTTGGTGGTGCGAGTACTATGCACTTGCAAGAAGAAAAAGCTGCTACCATCGACGACGATGGATATGGGTCCGATAGTACCCTTTATGAAGAGCCACCAATGCCACCAGTGACCTACGGCGGAGCAGCATCACAGAATGAACGTATGGGTGATGGAGTCAGTCATGATCCTGGTATGAATTTTCTTTTTTTCAACGAGTCTCCCATCGCTCACTAGCTACTTCTTTCACTCCATTATGCCATAGATAGCACCATAAGCGACGAAAGTAGTCGTCAAAATGACACGCAGTACAGGAACAAACCTCTTCCTCCCATTCCTGGGGATATAACGAGGGGGACTGAGTAATTGTGGGGTAGAATGAGCTTGCGAGACAGAATGCAATACCTGAGTATATGCACCGCAGCGTGTCCGTAATCTAAACATCCAAACATATTTCGCAGATTTTTAACGCAACCTTACATAGAGAAGTTAATACAAAATGCATTAGCACACTCGTTCCTCCCCGGGAAGGAGTGTGTAAAAAAGGCGCGATAATTTACAATAAAGCAAAATTTTATAATCAGATGAGCTCATGGCCTTGCTGAAAGCTAAGGTTCCCCACGTTCTACTTTCCGTCGGTTTGCCTCTGCTTGTCCGTGCTCTTCCCTTGCATACACGACCAAACAATCTCAAGAGACCCCCCGTTCAAATGTTAGTCGGTTTGTCTCTGCTTGTAGTCCCTTCTTATCCTCACATATCTAAACAATCTCCCCGTTCAAATGTTGGTCGGTTTTGCGTTGTTTGTCTCACCCATCTCTTCCTTATACTAACAAATACTATCAGGCCATTTTCGTTTATATTCTAACTGCGCTTGTTACCGTTATACACTTTTTACTTTGCCTATGTCTCCTCTATTTACGTGGAAATAACATTACATTTATATTTTCTCCTTAATTAAATAAAAAAACCCAGCAAGGCCCAATCGCTGAAAGCGATACTTTAAGCTTTATGGGTCGTTGTTTGTTTCGACCCATCTCTTCGCCCTCACCCAACCGTGACCGTCCGCTAAGTAGGATGACAGTGCGTTTTTCCTTTGTATCTCATTAATCATTTCTGATACTTGCCCGCAGTCTTCCGTCTACGTGTACGGCGATGCTTCTCGGCTGTCCGTGTTTGCCTCCGGTTCTTGTACATCCGGTTCCGATCGCTCTCTCGCGACACGGCGACAAGCAACTTCAGCGCAACACATTCATAAGTGTCGAGACGTTCATAATGTCTCCTGCTTTGGTCGTGTACACACCCGCTCCATCCGCTGCGCATACCATGATCTTGCTCTTTTATCCTTCTCGACCAACCTTGCGCAGACGGTCCCGATTGTCCACGCTCAGTCTGTCAAGAGCTGTTTAACCCTTCGCCCACGCTGAAATGCGTGACATTCCGAGAAGCATACTTGTTTCAAACTCTCACATACGCTTAATGACCTAGTATTTTGCAGCACCTTCCCCTGCCCCAGCGTACCTTCTTGTCTGACTCACAAGGAACGGCCTTTGCGCGTAGCCCTTCCTTTGCCGTAACACCCGTTTCTCATTCTGACGCTTCTTATCACTGGCCGCCTCCCTCACCCATATTAAAGTGAGTCTCATGCTTCAGGCCCCGTTCACATCATGACTCCTCATCGCGTCACGGCCTACCTGTCCGCGCGTCGGCCGCGGACAGTTCGATCACATCCGCTCCCCTACCTAGGACATGTATCCCGCCCACTGCCCACTCCGCTTTCCATATAAACCTCATCGCCCGGAAGTGCATCATCCTGTCTTTCGGCCACCAGGTATGCTCCCCTAGCCCCGACCGCTCAACATTCTCAAATTCAATTGCAGCCCGGTCCCCGTTCCTCGCATCGCGTACCCTATGCCGCCCGTTCACGCACACATGAATGATATTTCGGAAAACTGACAACACTCTCAATTCGATGCTCTGGTTATGTGTGACTCTTTCCCCGGGAACCCCTTGATGTAGCCTCGCATCGCACTCGGCTGCACCACTGCTTTTTCACTGATGCTTTTTGTTGCTGTGATCGACTGTCCTTGTTCTCATTGTATCACGTCCAGTGCCTCTCGTCATACCTCGTCTTCCCGCCTCGAAGTCAGGCTCACCCGTTTCGGGCGCACGCACCGCGCAACACTATAGCGCCGCTCACTTGCATACAACAATCACCTATTACACTCCCCACCCGTCGGTCACAATGCGATTACGGACACGCCTCCCGGTTACCAAGCGTCAACTGTTTGTTTTGCCCTCGCTCCTCGCTTTAGCTCTCTCTCGGTGACAAATATTTGGATCCGCCGCTTCCTGCCTCGCCCCGTTGACGGTCACCCATACCCCGGAAGGCTGCACTGTCCACCCGTCCACCTCTCGCAATATAGTAACTCGAGCTCTGGTCCCACGGCAGATCATCTTTGATTTTGTCGTCTGTTCTATCCTGATCGATAAATCGCCTACTGCCCTACTCATCTCCTTTGACTACGTGAGACAATCATTGTCCTAACCTTCCTCTTTCTCTATATTGCTTCGTCGGCCCCTAACTCCATCTTGCCTTGCAGAGCTTTGAACTCGCCGATGTCCGTATTGTCCCATGTGTAACGTGAGCCGCTCAACCTGTTCCACACTCCCAGCATGCGTATTGTCGCACATACACGACGCCCCCTTTTTATTTCATGTTCTCCTCCTGGGCCCCTGAACATATCCTAGTTAGCCCTACGTTTTCTCTTCCGGCTCCGTTGTCCAAAGAGACCCCTAGGTCCCGAACAATGTACGACCTATGGATTGTTATCCCTATTGCTTGGCTATCTCTCGTGTTCTCTCTTTTCGCGTGTATATGTTGATCAAACTGTAGCACCTACTATGTCTATTTACAGACACTACCATCTGAGCATTTGAAATCGCTCTATACTTTGGAAAGTGGGTAAATCTACCACAGCACTGGGTGGCGAATGAAGTACTCCATAGATTAATGTTCATCTTTATTTCATACATACAACATTATACATTGTAAACCTTGTCGGGCCAAATCTCTTTCAGCTATACTTATATCAGAACGTATGAGTCCTTGAGGATCCATGGAATATCGCAGTGTGAACACAGGAGGTGAAGTTTCGTATGAAAACCATGTTCTTAGCTTATTGCTCGAAGTGATGCGCCCGGGTTGTTGGCCTCTGGAATGTAAGGGAATTGAGAGAGTGGGATTTTTCATCATGACTGTACCATTCTCGATGGAGAAGTTAACGACTCCGAAAAAGATTACAGACTCATCTGCATGTTCCTGAGAGTAGAGACGCATGTCTAATAGGTTGAAGTCCCAGGCTCGCCCAAACAAGTCACCCTTGCATCCATATGGTCCATAACGCTTTCGAAGGCCTGGAACAATGAGAAGGTGCATGCGAAGGCCAACGTGAGTCGGGAGGAAAGGCTCAACGGGAACGACGTCATCTAGCTTGGTCCTGGACTTGATAGACGGCATAAACTCGTAATCAAAGGCATCAGATCGATCACGGTATGCTTCCACTGTGGTTGGAATGACGCTGTTACTGTCAGCAGAGTAGCTATGGTTGAAAACATCCAAGACACGGTGCTTGCTACTGATGAGCTCACGCATGAGCCGAGAGAAAGCACTCCTTGCCCCTTCGCCGTATGCCGTGGATATGCTGACGTCAAGGATCCCCATAAGGGAGTAGGCCCTATCTTCTGCGCGAGTAACATGCCTCCCGCACGCTATTTGCAGTCGTCTGGATATTGCAATTCTCCCCGGATACCCATCTCTAAAGAGTTCCATTTCCCGTGGAGTTATGCCCGCAGCAGCAGCTACTTCCTTCTCATCGCATGCCATCTTGTTCCAGATCATGTCGTAGACTGCAATTCTCTTTGGAGCTACGAGTTCTTGCAGTGTCCACCCACGCGTGAACCAAGAGTCTCGGGCTATATCATGCGCGAACTGAGTTCCAGACAAAAAAATGACGCAAATATCGGCCTGGCGGTACCACTTATACATGGATCGGATAGCCTCGTCTAACTCAGCGCTACTCTCCTTGTTGATACAACACGTGTCGATCCAGCCCAGACAGCACCCGTGAAATTGGGCAGAAACTCGGCAGAAGTTACTGATTTTGGAATATCCACCAGGATTCTGTGCTCGTGTAGCCCAGTCTTGATACGTGATCTCTCCAGAAGGGTCGCTTGTCCATGTATGAGAAAGGATAGTGTAGCGAGTATATTTTTCAATGAGGAAATGGGTGTCGTCGATTGGGATATCTTTAGTTTCAATAATGACTCCATCCTGATCGTGTTTGGTTGTTCGTAACATGTTACCGGTGTTGGGATGTACAGGTCCGTTGTCGATATGCGCAAGTATCATGGGTGCTAGAAATTGAACTGCTCCCCGATGGTCGACCAGACGAATGTCCAATCCATTTGCATCAAACGCCAGCAGTCGTGTGGGTAGTTCAGATACAGCTTTACGGAGTCTGTTCAACATGTTTTGTTCCTTGTAGTTTTTGCCTTGACAAAAAGTTAAGCAATGAAAACAGCATCTAAAAAAAACGTACGTTCTGGTAGCACATCTCGCATGTCGGCCATGTTTACGAAACTGCGCTGGCCTGGATCTGCGAACGAAGGAGAAAAGTTCGCGATTCTTGGGTTGCCAGATGACTGGGACAACATCATAGCACGACAGTCACCAACGGTTTCCGCAATGAATGACTTCAGACAGTTGAGCATTTGATACTCCACCGATTGTGCGCGGGAGGAGTGGCCTATAAATTAAATTGTTCGTCGGCAATCATCGAATATCGACAACGTCGTAGACCCGGATAACGTGCCGGGTCTTGCATATAAATGTCCCCCGTGCCTGCCAGCCATTAATCACCCGGTCTGATGTGAGTTGTTACATAATCGACCTGTATCATATGATATATCTTCCACGGTTGGCGTACCCATCCCACCTATCCGCTCCCAAAGGTTCTGCCCGTAAGTGTCCTACCCTGTTCTGTACCTCACATACTATGCCAGTCAATGACATTTGAATCTTCTGAATAGTACTGTATCCTTATAATATGAACATAAAGCTAGGGAGGACAATACCTTTTGCTGTTGATGTCATCATTACTGAGGGACTGCTAGTATATACATATAGTAGATATTCACTAAGTAATGTTTAATTAGACATTTCAACAATGGAGAACATGTCGCGAGCGTAAATGGTGACAATACGGTAATGTACGCTTGTAGAATTGAACAACGAGCTAATCAATCAAACAAACGCGCGTGGTGTGCAAGCTCTGGTAGAATCCTACCATATGTGCGCTGGCACAAATTCACCCACGCGCGCACGCTTTCCCAAGTCGTGGTGAAATTACACGATGGGTAATACATGAGGAGCGGTGGGGGGAATGCACCAATGCATGCGGGGTGTGCAAGCTCTGGTAGAATTCTACCATATGCGTGATGGTCTAAATTTACCCGCGCGCGCGCGCGCTTTCCCAGGCCGTGGTACAAATTCACCATGGGAATCTGTGGTAGAAACTTACCATACGCATACTTGCCTGAATTCACCGCGCGCGCGCGCTTTCCCAAGTCGTGGTGAAATTACACCATGGGTAATACATGAGGAGGGGTGGGGGGAATGCACCAATGCACGCGTGGTGTGCAAGCTCTGGTAGAATCCTACCATATGCCTGATGGCCTAAATTTACCCACGCGCGCGCGCGCTTTCCCAGGCCGTGGTACAAATTCACCATGGCTTCAATGTTGTGAGCGGTGGGGAAATATACCAATACACGTGTGGTGTGCAACCTCTGGTAGAATTCTATCATATGCGTGATGGTCTAAATTCACCCACGCGCGCGCACTTCCCCAAGCCGTGGTGAAATTACACCATAGGTAATACATGAGGAGCGGTGGGGGAATTGCACTAATATGTGCATGGTATGTAAACTGTGGTAGAAACTTACCATACACGTGCTTGCCTGAATTTACCGCGTGTCCGCACTTCCCCAAGCCGTGGTTAAATTACACAATGGGTAATACATGAGGAGCGGTGGGGAATTGCACTAATATGTGCATGGTATGTAAACTGTGGTAGAAACTTACCATACACGTGCTTGCCTGAATTCACCGCGCACGCGCGCTTCCCCAAGCTGTGGTGAGATTACACCATGAGTAATACATGAGGAGCGGTGGGGGAATTGCACTAATATGTGCGTGGTATGTAAACTGTGGTAGAAACTTACCATACATGTACTTGTCTGAATTCACCGCGTGTCCGCACTTCCCCAAGCCGTGGTTAAATTACACAATGGGTAATACATGAGGAGCGGTGGGGGGAATGCACCAATGCACGCGGGGTGTGCAAGCTCTGGTAGAATTCTACCATATGCGTGATGGCCTAAATTTACCCACGCGCGCGCGCTTTCCCAGGCCGTGGTACAAATTCACCATGGCTTTAATGTTGTGAGCGGTGGGTGAATTGCACTATATGCGCGTGGTATGTAAACTGTGGTAGAAACTTACCATATACACGCTTGCCTGAATTCACCACGCCCGCCTCCTGTCCCGAGTCGTGGTGGAAATTCACCATTGGTATGATGTGTGTGCTGGCGGGCGGAATGCACTATACATGCATGGTTCCCGTAGTAGAAATTCACCGTGTATCAGTGTCTAATAATTATACCTTTGACAACACAATATACATTGCATTATGTCTGGTAGAAATACACTATTGTGCATCTGTAGTACGTGCTGTATAGACCAAACACGGCCAAAATGCGCCACTGAATCTCCATGTCGGGTTTTTTCAATATTTCACTGTATTCTCCACTACCCGGGGCTTCGCGATGTCCACGAGCATTAACAAAGACATAGACACTGACGGTACGTAAATCTTTGGAAATTACTGTCGCCATACATTTCTAATACATTGTGTAGACACCAACATACAGAACATGTTGGTCAAAGATCCAGACGATCCAGAGTGTCAGTACAAGAGTCATGTTTGCACCTCCATACCTTACTGTTGCATTTAGATTACTCGGACACCAGCTCAATGTATTCGTGTAAGAGGGGAAGGGATCGATTTTGCATTGACGTGCGTAAACGTATGTATTTCTTTTCTCAAATAAAATTAGAACACTTGTAAAATGGTTCTACAGTTTGTACTGATCCTGTTTGCATACGACCAAGATGTATTGCTGCACGCGCCTATCCTCAAGTCAGAATTTTGTTCTGGTTGCCAGTAAGTCCTCTCGGACTTGTTTAACTAATTAAAATACTAAGACACTTTATTATTGCAATCCTTAGGATATCACAGATGCTCCAATAACGTTGTATGGTCCTAATATAAATGGTCGACATAATCTCTCGCAAGACTATCGACTTTACCATCTAGGACAACTACATACATGCGTGTATATGGTGTACCATGCGCGGACGCGCCCGCACTGGCGTATGGCCGATTTCGAGCATGGTGATGTTGTGGAGCCTGGTGGTTTCCTGCTTTACAGGTCAGCATATCGGGTGGATCATGAATGTGGCAACTTGGATCTTGAGATACGTCGACTTCACCACGCTCTAAGCATGGCGCAACCATCTCTTCCCTTCCCCCCTGTCCCAAAGCGCTACCTCTTACCAAGCCCCGCCAAGAATGATGACTACTCCGACGGCTCGGAAACTGCAGACAGCTCATCGGAGGAGTCGGATGATGGTTTTTTGAACAGTATCAAGTATGGTAGAAACCACGATGGGGATGTTGTTTTGTTGTAGTGCCTGGGCGGCATATAGTAAATAATTTGGTCCATCTTATTCGTGCATGCTTAGTAGAAATCTACTACGAGATTGACCTTTGCAATGATATATTACACATTGTGCCAAGATCTCTGTAATCTGAAGTATATAATGCCGATTGAAAATGAGGCCACTTGTTGAATTTCTCAACGCACCTTTACCTTTTTTTTTTACCCAGTACGATGCCCCCTAAACGATCCTTTTCAAAAACTCAGAGTATGTCTCATTAGTCTGTATCCTTGAAACTAGTAATAAAGTATGATGCTCGAATATAGCACTGGACTTAGAGTCTGCTATTCAAGCTCAGGAAGCTGCTAGCGCAAATCTTGAAGAATACCTTCAGAAGCGCTCTATGAGCAAGAGAAAGTCACAGAAGACTACAAGTAAGCGCGTTTGTCAAATTTTTAGAGGAACAGACTGTGACACTTCTTCAGTAAAGGAAACAAAGTTACGGGATGCGTTGAGCGCCGCCACAGAGCAGGTTGCACTGCTTCGCAGCAGTAACGGCGAAGTCTCTAATAAGAAGTCTCAAGTCGATGGTCCGGCCCCCAGCTCGCCGCTTACCGAGTATGAAGACAGTGATGCATATACTGGCGGTGCGGTATTGGTGCGTACACAGATCTATTATGTTCTGTGTCTTTTTATTCATGTGCGCTAGACGGGTGCTCAGGGGGCGTTATGGTTGCCGACCAATGAAGATAATGGCCCGGGTGGTCCTGGGGCACTTGGATGGGATAATGGTGCTCAGGATTCTGTTCAGAACGATAGCACCGACATGTCCCTGGTGAGATATATACCAAATACATACTGCACATAGTCTAACGATCTTCTATCTAATTATATCCTAGTTGGGTAGTCTCTCAACGCCAGAGCGCTTAAACAAGACCCAGGAGCTTCAAAAGGAGTGGAAACGGCTGCAGACAGTCATGTTAGGATCGGAGCACGATGAGACAACCTTCCGCACGCTTTCAAATGAGATGGCCAAGGTCAACCAAATGATTCAAATACTATCACCGTTCCCTATGAGTCTCATGGACACCTTGAATGTGCATGTCACTGCAGATGAGCTACCTCAGTTCTCAGACAGCGGCGCATCGTTTTACAACCCCTACTTCGGCATTGCACATAGCGGAATTCTACCAGAAGACCAAGTAACGATTCGTCCTCATCCTTCTTCGCCTACGCCGACCTCTCGGAATGTCAAGAATGCCCAGTCTGAAGCGACGCCTACCCCTCCTGCACGCCCCACGGACGCGGCATTGGCACAGCCGCCTCGTTTTTCTTCCCCTCGCCCAGGGCCAAGTGCGACTAATGTTAGCATGGTGGGTCCTGCATCTATGTCTTGTTCTTCATTGCTTACACCTTGTGCATAGAGCCCAACAGATGCAATAGCCCCTCTTGCACTCCCTTCGGCAGACAATTATGTACCTTTCCCTCAGCCAGGTTCAAGTGCTACCAACGTCAGCATGGAAGACAATGCTAAATTTGCTATGTTTGATCCCAAATTTGATCCATTTGCCCCGCTGACCGCACTCCAATCAACTCTCGATAACGATCGGGTAACTACCAAGGTCGAGATAAAGCCTGATGTCATAGGCGGTAATACCCTTGATGCGGCACAGCAGGCAGAGACGCAGTTGAATGAAATATGCGCTCGCATTGACGCCCGTCGTTCGTCTAGAGACAAAGACAAGAGGCGCATCACGAATATCGAATCAAAACTTTATAAGGCCCCTGAAAACTCCGGATCTGCCGACTTGATGCGTGATAAACAGGACCTGGAAGCGAAGGTAGAAGCTCACGAGAATGCCTTGAAGACGCTTCGAGCCACAAGGGACAGGTTAAAGGCCCAGTGCAAGGCTATCAAGAGCGCACCACTTGTAAGAGTGTCGAAGAAGCAGCCAGACGCCGGGCTGGCTCAGCTCATGCTCATACTAGTCAATCAACCTTCAAAGATCAACCTGTCCGACAACAAGCTTGTTGCTGCCATTGACCAATATATTCCGGGGGGTCCTTTCAAGACAAATGAGGAGAGATTAGTTGCGGTCAAGAAGGAGTCAGAACGTAATCTCACTCGTCAAGAGGCGTTCGAGTTGGACCTACTCTTGGACGGTGAAGCGGAAGCTCATGATAGCGATGGTAGCTCGAGTTCAGATGAGGAAGGTGACTACAAGATGTACGACGGACCTAGGCCCATTCCTCTTCGTTCCGAAATCTACACCGAGAGCGAGCCTCTTGAGTACCTGTCGATGACTGTTGCATCGAAGGAGAAGTACGAACGTGAGTGTATATATCCTCTCATATTGTGACGGGCATTGACACATATATTAGGAAAAACTTTGGAAGCAGTAAATATGTTTATACTAGATCCATCGTACTCCATTGACTTCAGCATGCGGCGAACTCTACGTACGGTTCAAAATTTTCTTCCACAAGTGTCGATGATCTCGCGCGAGTTATCTATTCTCATTCATACCAACAAGAACGGGATCATGCAGTGCCGTTACCACGAAAAGACCAAAACCAAGCGCAATTGGGATGGGCGGGCTGTCTTGCAATTCCTCGTCTGGGGAGTTGGAAACCAGCCTCACTCTTCATCCAGGAAGGGTCCGTTGAGCAAGTTCATGCACTGTGGTTGCCCAATCGATGATGTCTTGATGGATTTCTACTTTTGGAAGACCTGGAAGGCTACATCGCGTAATCCTACCTACAAAGGGCGGGAAGAAGGGCTTGGCTCAATGCACATGGACCCACGAATCCGTACCTTCGTGATCCAGGCTTTCACTGACCTTACAGGACTTAGCATCGATGATATATACTCACACGACAACATTTCGAATCATGCAGGGAATTACACTGGTGTTATGCGGTGGAAGCATGCCACAAAACTCGTCTACACATTGAACCAGGACAGCGGCCACAACGGACCTTGGTATCAGCTACGTCGCACTTCAGTTAAGCCTGAGCTCACTGAAGACAATGGAGTTAAACGTGCTCGTCATCATTCTATTGGTCCGGGGTATACCTTGTAGTCAATATGTAATGTGTGTTATTTGTACAGTAGATTAGAGAATTCTACTATTATTTTTCGTTGATTTTTACTGCTGTGAATCAACTTGGAATCAAAAGCATATTACAGAGTACAGCGGTGGTGGCAGAATCTGCCCACACACACACTGTCCACGCAATGCGCCGCATTCAAACGCATGCCGTGGGAGAATTCGGGGTGCAGCAGTGGTGGTAGAATCTGCCCGCACACACCGTCCGCGCAACGCACTGTACAGAGTACAGCGGTGGTGGCAGAATCCGCCCACACACACACTGTCCGCGCAATGCGCCGCATTCAAACGCACGCCGTGGGAGAATTCGGGGTGCAGCAGTGGTGGTAGAATCCGCCCGCATACACCGTCCGCGCAACGCGCCACATTCAAACGCACGCCGTGGGTGGATTCAGGGTGCAGTAGTGGTGGTAGAATCCGCCCGCACGCACACCGTCCGCGCAACGCGCCGCATTCAAACACACGCCGTGGGTGGATTCAGGGTGCAGTAGTGGTGGTAGAATCCGCCTGCACGCACACCGTCCGCGCAATGTGTCGCATTCAAATGCATGCCGTGGGAGAATTTCACTACCTTGCATCGAGACACTACATGCCTACACAATGTGTACAGCAATGGTAGAATTACCCCATATACGTGCCACTGTGCATACTGCACGAGTCTGCAATCTAATTCTTGCTGTGGTAGAATCTCACATCGATACCTGCCAGGTCCAAAGCGCACGCTTGCCATACATGAATGTTGTAGATTTCTCCTAGTGCTTTTCGCCCCTTGCTGGTCGGTTACATGACCCATAACGTACTGTGAATTTTAAATGACCCCATCAATTTTGCTGGTTCCTCCCTCCACCTACATTGTCCAACTTCAACACCAAAAGCTTACAGTCAAATATCCTCCAATGGACGCTAAAATCTCAAAGGATCAGCGGTATTACCAGAAGTACATTGAATTGCCTGTTATAAAAAAGATTTGCTGATCTTACAACATAGAAACAAGGACGCAATCAAGGAGAAAAATGCTCAGAGAATCAAGTTGTATCGGCTTCAACAGAAGTAGGTAGAGCTTTAGACTCAGTATATTATACTTGCTTATCAATACTTTGTCCAGAGAGAAGGATGTAGGCCTAGAAAAGACTCGCACAAAGAAGTATAGGTGCAGCCGAGTTTTTATTGGGATAATTATTTACTAACACTATTTTACAGCGATGTTGGTGTTCAAGTAGAGCCGGACAGTCCTTGCCCAGAGGAATGCTATCTTGCCGCCTTTCCTCGCCGGCCCAAAACTCCCGCAGCATTGCTGGCGTTGATTAACGGTACTCGCAAGCCCCGTTTTCCGCCTTTAGTGGATCTTCCACCTGACTTCGACAACATGTCTGCGTCATTTGAGCAATACGACGTGTTTATTGCACTTCGCCAAGCAGCTCACGATTGGTCTGGAGCATGGGGAGGGGTCAGAAACTGGAACGGCGCTCTGGATGTTCTATTCATGGAAGCCATGACCAAGGGCCACGCCGCTTGCGTCAGTCTTGTGCACGAAATACATGATCAGTCGGGAATAGGAAGAGATCTGCTCTATAGAGCAGATTCTTTTCAAGGCCGCTTGCCTTCGGATCCGGTCGCCGTATCTCTTCTTTGGAAGTACCACTGCAAGATGATATATGTATTGTCGCATGGCATAACTACTCTCGAATGCCGCCTGGAGATGATTCACCGAGAGATGCTGGGATTAGGGGATTTGGGGTATTCAAAGTTCTTAAAGGTCCTTTCTGAATGTGACAAGGCACCTGAACGACGCACTGAAGAACGTAGAATTTTCGAGTAGTGCGGTTCTATCCTTTTCTACCTATGTACATGTTGTATTTCTTGTAACCTAGATTTGGAAAAGCAATATATACTTTCTGTGTCACAAATTGCAATTGCAAAAGCCAAAAATATAGTAATGTCGCGAACATCTAGTGATGTCGTAAACTCGTAAACATTGCAATACATGTTTCCGACCGATATTTGAAGCACCATATTTCTCGAACTACCTGTATATCTATACAATTGACACTTGGTTTGATGAAGGACTGAATATACAAGCCTAACAGCATAGGAAAATCCGCAGATAATGGAAAACTGAATGTGTTCTAAATGTCAACTAGTTTTGACGGAGAAGTGTACATCATTCTGTATGGATTCATGGTAGTCTAAGTGTAATTTAACCGCTCTTTATGTAAAACACTCTGGCCCCGCCAAGAACCCATATTTCTTGATCCTAAAAATGATACTCACATTGTTCAGCTCACTTTCTATGAGTTTATTACTTATTGTGTACACACATAACGAAAATACATTAATCGCAAACATCGCAAACATTGCAACACCATGTTTGCGACCAATATTACTTGTGTTATAAGACCGTACTTCTTTCAACTTACAAATGTTTGCGCAGACTCAAGCCACTCCGTATGTTGACCAATGCAATAGTAGATATGTATTATAGAATTCAGAACACAGACAATATTGTTTACATACGGCTACTGGACCCAGTCATACCTTGAGACACATTTAAAGAAGCGGTCATCGAAGAAATAGCTGTAGGAGGGATCTCTGTTCCAAAAACCTCTGTGTACCTCGATAAAAGAGCATCCTTGTCTAACCCTTGAAGCCTGGCTATTTGTAGCTCCTTTTTCAATGCCTCCATCTCCTGCTCTGCTGCTTGAAGCTTGCGCTGTACTTTAATTGTGTCCTGACGACGGGCATCCATGAGTTCATTCAGGACGGTGCAAAAGTATGATCCAAACTCGGATATTTCGTCCGACTCGTTGCGGATCCTAGGCGACGTGTAATGTAGTGGTGGGAGACGTGATGTTGGGTTCTGGGCACCGAGAAAGAGCCAGCATCCCGTCTGTACAGAAAGGTCTTCGCACTATATAATATAAGATCTGGTCAGTCCCACCACAAGAGACATAACCGAAACTAAACACACCCGAACAATGAGGCTATTTATAGTCTCAGTGAAATACCGTTGACATTTCTCTGTGTCGCCGATCTCAGCTGGCAACTGGTGGCCGCGATGTAAAGCTAGAAACTCCGGTGAGACTGCATTCTACAGGTCATAGTGGTGTCCGCTTACTGTGCTTACTTGCCCCACGGTATAATCCATCAACATGTCCGTATATAGGATTGGAAACAGTGGCACGAATACGCTCTTTCTTGGAGCCCACAGATGCATGCTCACCGTGGTGAATAGGAGTGGTAATAGAGCTATCTATAATAGAGATTGTGTTGTTATGTACAGAGCTACTATTACTGCATTTAAATCAATGATCCTGTGTGTCTATGATCAAATCTCACCTTTGTGTACTTGATAAATCCATATTGTTTGAAGCCGTGACAGGAGCAGCGGTACTGCCGATGGATGGAAATATAGCATGTGGGAGGGGTGTAATCGACGTTGAAGTGGATTGGACAGGAGCTATGTCCGAGTTATACCAAGGCAAAGCATTGGGATGTAACTCCCCTTCAATCACAGCTGCCGTATTTGGTGCACGCTGGCCCACGGCCGCAAATTGCTGAGAGCGCATACGTAGATCCTGTGTACAATTAAACCATATATATATTCAATCTGTTAATGTACCCACTTGTAGCACTGTTTGTTCAATAAGAAATGCCTGTCCTTTTTTTGTGTGCATACATTCGTTACGCATGGGCCGACCGGGACAGATGCTGCAGCGCGCGGGGGCTCTTGATGGCGTTAAATTTCCCAAATCCGTATCTTCTTGGCCCTCCGACACAAGTGGTAGAGGGCTCTGGTCTATGCTTTGAGATCCGTTCTGAATAAATTCAGGCTTATAATGGCAACATCAGGGCGTGAATCATGGGAAACATAGCGTGACTTACTCGAAGAAACTGCAACACGGTGCTTGACACATGAGGATAAGATTGTAGGGCTTCTGTAGGGCTAGGTAATGTTCTTGGGTGTACTGTAGTGGGTACCGTACTTTGAGGCTGAATCAAACATAAGTCACGCGCTGGACCACAGAGTGTATGTTCAATAGGAAGATAATGTACCTCAGATACCTCAGAGTTTTTCTTCAGGTATATTCTTCCTGCCTTGGTGTGAACACATTGGCTCTTCAACGGGCGGTTCTCGCATTGGTTACAGCGGCTAGGCTGCCGACTTGCTGTCTGGATGAACAATGATGTTTCAATCGTTTATGGGGTCTAGAGATTACACACACCTTTGCCTTCGTAGGCGAAGCTGTTGTGGCACGAGAAGATCTTCGCATACTTGTACACTGAGTCGGGGTTGGGACAGCACGTCAGAGAAGTTGGTCAGGATGGTTGGAAAGAGAAAGAGTTAAGTTCACCCAGATGACGATCATCTCCAGTAAAAGGTCTATAGTTGGATCGTTGATTTCTACTACATAGCTCAGTGTCGACTGGTAGAAACTTACAATGACACCCAAACCTGGAATATCAATTTAACTACAAGACTGGTAGTAGATTCTTACAATGAGAGTCAAAACTCGAATATCATTTTAACTACATAACATGTTACATAGCTCTAGTCCTTTGGCGGTTCCAAAAAGAAAGGAAAGTCTTGGTATAAATAATTGAACGTTCTTGTGACATATACGCTACAGGTTTCCGAATCCGCAAAATACCTCCATTGCCACATTCAGCGGCGCTGGAGTTTATGTATAGTAACTTTGGGTTAGTGGAACAATAGGTACTTAGAAATGCGGCATGGCCACACTTAGTATGGCCGGATGCATGAAAGACGTCAATTGCAAATAAAGTTTTTGCAAAAAAGGCGGGTTCTCGCACCATGCAGTATGGCTGGAGGGCGCACGCAAAGTCATAAACAATGATCTTTGGTGCTGTTACCCATCGCGTATATACCGCAGAGAAGACATCGTTCCTTCCTTCAGCAGAAGGGATGCAATGGAACCCGTAGCAAATGCTATGCGTACACCATATACACATGATCCCCCCGGTGAGTCGTGACTGTCCGTATTTTGCATAAAACTTATTGCAGCCTTGACCACGACTTTCTTCCTTGGCCGAATCCTTTTGGTTTTCATACTTCAAGTTCGGGTACTCTGGACGGTGCCGCACCTTCGGCATCCCGTAGTATGAGCCAGTCTACATATCTTAAGTCAGTTTTTGACATTACAAAATTCAGGGAAAAACATTCATCTTGCCAACGTTCCATTGGGGTATTAGAAGTGGGATCAATATCCACCGGGGGAATCGGATATTTTTGCAGTTGGAGAAGGACAGTTGAAGCTCGCACATACAGCCATAGAGATAGTTTGATAGTATCAGGCTCAATTCTGCCCGACTTTAGCTCAAGCGAGGCAACATGATAGAGTGCTGGGATGGAGGCTAGGCGTGAAACCAGATGTGCAGGGTCGACAATTATGCTAGGCCCAGCAGTGGCAGCACAAAAGTAACTCAGATCTTCCAAAGCGGATCCATTTATCATCTGAAGACATGTTTCCTCTGCAGCAATCTAATGGAATTTCAGTAGAAGTTTAAACGATATGTTATTGTAATATTACCTGAAGAAACAAGCTCTTGTACACTGGAGAGCTTCGCACAGTGGTCAGAAGCGCCATGGGACCATAGCAGCGGTTAAAAACCTGAGATAACGACGGGTCTATCTCTTCCAGCTTCGAAATAATAAAGGGGGTCAGCTGGATCCTCTGGGACATTGTCTTAGATGATGTCCGCTTGGTTCTCTGTTGACGCGCTGAAAAATTAATGGGCTGAGGTGTAGGCGGGTTGTCCTCGTCTGACTCGGATAGTTCTTCAGGATCAACATTAGGAATAGATGTATCCTGCAGAAGAGATAGCAAGAGTGCCGGTCCGCTCAGGACGTCTCGAATTGCGTGCCTCAGCTGTGAATTAATAATAAACTGCAAGCCTGACATTTGTTTGACATTTTCCTTTCGTGGAGAGTTGGCATGAATAGTGGTGGGTGGAGACAGGCTTGAGCGGAGGTGTCGGCGGCTAAATGCAAGAGTAACACCGTCAACAATTATTGCCTCTGGGCTGGGCCCACAAATCGGGCATGTCATGTCCTGGTCCAACTGTATGAGCTCGATATATGAGAACCACGCTGCTCGGAAGAGTCGATCACTAGCAAATGGGATTTTTGATTTCCTAGCTTCGTAACGTCTTGATATTACTGTGACCCATGCTATAAATGGCGTCTCCGATGTTGTATACTGATTGGTGTAGTCATCGAGAAGCTCGTGCGTGAACAAGGCCTGATTATTGAAGTTGAATAGACCAAGCTGTCTACAGTCTGGTCCAATAAAACGGCGCTTACAAGCACTGCACGGCTGGATTTGAATAGAAGTTTGAACCACCCCAGTGAGGCCATAGATCGTACACTGTCTATTTATGGAAGGAGCAAATGGATTATACGTAACTCTGGGAGTTTTGCAGCAGCAAGTTGACTTCTCATCAAGGGTGATTGACTCGGGAGGTGTTGATGGCTGATATACAGGAGGCCGACTGACAATATTATCTGTAGATATTTCAGCCCACAGAGGCGGGGGTAGCGGCATATAAGAGACGCCCTTGGTAGATGATTTAATCTTTTGTGCAGGAAGAAGATCTATCAACGCTGGTACGTTAATTAAACCACAGTGATCAGCAGTCAATAACTTACCAGGTAGGTATTCCAGGCTGCCGGACCCTGCTCCCTCATCAACTGCCTCTATATCGGCGTGTATGTGTTGCTGAAGTGAATGGCGAGCCTGAACTATATGGTAACAGCTTGAAGCGCCTGAATCCCTGGAGCATTTCCAATTACCACCGCCTTTGTCATCTCCGTAGTGTCTCACAAACGCTCGGTGTTTTATCGTGGCTGAGAACTCGTGTGGAGGAGCAGGGACCGAGAAGGTTGAGTCGTAAATGCCATCTTTAGACGTTTCATCCTGGCTACACATGAAGGTACGTCTGTCATCATCTATAAATACAACATTAAGTATCTACACACATTAAAGCAAAGCTAACGTACGAGGAGAGCTGTGGAATACTGGAAAGTGTATAGACTGAAATTCCTGAAGGTACAAGACGTGAAAACATTGGGCATTGCGTCTTCCTTGAGGACACTGACATCCAATTCGAAAGCCTTCACCATGGCGAATACTCTGAATGTGTACCCATCGATGCTAGGTCTGATTGTAAGCCTTCTCCTTCTTTAAAACAATAGTTAATTAATGTGTACCGTATATGCTTCATTTTTGCCCAAATTCCATTCATTTGCAACGAATACCTCCTCGGTAAGACGAAGAAATGAGCACTGATCTGAGGAGACCGCTTCAATAAACATAGCATACTTCTCTTGGTCGTCCAATGTGTCAGAGACCTCAAGAGGAGTTATTGTCTCCTCAAAGACAGGACCTTCATAAACCGTGTCATTCCAACTAGGTAGAGTGTCAGACACTATATGTGAAGCAGTAGTCAAGGGTTGAACAGGCGTAGACGTAGGTGCCAATGGCTCGTGGTGCTGGGAGGTCTGATTCTGGGGTATGGATGTCCGAGGAATGTGTTGCCCAGCGTCTACCCCCGTTGATTTGTGGTGGCGGCGGCGCTTCCGTGTGGGTGTACTGACATGGATAGACGATGTTTCATAGACAATTTGCTGGCGCACTGCTGCAGGACGATCATACCGAACACGGACAGCATGAGAGGACATAATGGAGGTGAAGAGCCAACCCCAGGACAATGTGAACGAAAGCAACACTGAATGAATAACCAACAGGTATATGTGGTATAATTCAACAATAGTAACAGCTTCTGTGTCACTTGACCATTATTCAACTGTGACTATTGACATAATCTTCAACATTCTTTTGTGGCTGAATTTAACAATTTACTGAACCTGTATCCACCTCGTTAGTTGTAGGATTCTTCCATACACTGTGACTATGCATTTACAAGCCCAATGCGCCAATTCATAGATTAATATACTATAATTTACACTATGAGTTGGTATCAGCTGGCGACGGTAAACTACGTGATACAGGACCTGTAATCTATATAACAAATAAGTAGTTAGATTTTTATTAAAGATAAATTTGAAAGTACATACACTGGTCAATGTCGAGAGGAATCTGCATTCAGGGAACCGAAATACGTTCTGGGACATTGTGTAGAGGAAATCAATATTCTCATTGCGTCCCAGTAACTGGCAGGTGGGAGTTGACACGTTCCGAGCATGATAACGGGACAGAACGGTCCCTTCAGACTGCCATAGATGCACCAATAAATCGTATGCACGGATATTTGCAGCAACCAGCCGCACATCCAAGCCAATGTATCGCTATTAGATTTAAGTATATACCTTATGATGATAGAGTACAATAAACTCACTATATACCGCCCTAGCTGTGCTATTACAGACAAGCCTTCCAGATCAAAATTATCGTCTCCATCGTGGTTAAACCTCATGTAAATGAAGTAATCATCGAAGCGCACAAGCTCATTCTCATAGTAGCGTAGAAGGTCATTTTGCTGACTTGAGGACAGTGTGACGTACAGCGGGTAGTCGTCTTCGCTGTCGGAGTACTCAGGCGGCGGTGGATCACGGTGAGGCAAAGGACGGGGATAGGGCATAATATTACAATCAAGGCAGTTGGAAGGGAGGGTGAGGAAGGGGGATGTCTAACGGTATCAATCATTGCACTAAATATGAAATGTGAATATCACATGAATATCTTCCTCTGCACGGTAGAACCTTACTACAACTCCCATAGTCAATTTCTACCAACATATTCTATGCTCAGTCTTGCGCATTGTGAATATCCACAAAGCCACAATGCACCCTCTTCCGGGTCTGCTGATCAAGAGTTTCGTGTGACCAGCTTGGTGGAAATCTATCACTGATTTACCGTGCAGAAATACATCGTCACAAATGTGCAGTGGGAGATATCTACTACTGATGTAGTGTACATGCATGCTGTTGATGCAGTGTAGTGTAAATCTACCACAGGAACGGATGTGACGCTTCCGTAGTTAGGCAGTTGTACCAGTGTAATTCTACCACAGATACAACTATGCAGCTGGGTATAGCGCTGTTTTGAATGTGCATGGTGATATTCTACAATTGACACACAGGCACAAACAATAATGTCGCAAATGTGCCGCTGAAGAAATCCACTATGGATGTAGAGCGCACGCACGCAATACTGTCGATGCTGACAATGTGCTGTAGTATAAATCTGCCACATGCACTGATGTAGTTGTAAGGGCGACTCTGCGCAGTGTCGAGCTCACACGAGACCTAGCAGAGGGATTCCGAAGTTTATTAAGCTGTAAACTATAAATACAATAGAAGCGCACCTAGCAGAGGGATTCCGAAGACAAAAGCCTAAGGAAACCCGCTGCTGGGCGCCACAGTACATAATAGAAGCGTTGATTGATGCGTGAGAATAAACTATACAGTTGATCCGCCACAAGAAGCCACCACATCACGTCCTCATGTGATGTGCATCATACATCATATGCACAACACATGATGGACGTGTCCCATCAGTACGTCACATGATGTAAACCGCGCGCGCCTGTGCACAGTACACACTGCAGAGCATAGTGTACACTGCACGGGCTGCGCGCGGCGTAAGAAATAAAAATAAAATAAAATAAAAGAAAGTGAAGGAAGACGAAATGAATAAAAATAAAGGGTGACGCACAGCGTCCCCTTACATCACCCCCCCTTCAAGACACGGCGTCCCGGCGTGGCAAGGTGATCCACTCGCCACCATTGACTGTTCTATACCGTCCAGGCTCAATTGCCAGGGAGCCAATAACCCGCGGAGCATCAGGATGTTCCCGGTAGAACTTGGCCACCAGCTGAGGTGAGAAGACGTCTTCCGCATGCTCCCAGGAGTTCTCCTCATACCCATACCCCTTCCATTTGACGAGGAACTGAAGCCTGTTTCGATGGATGCGGCTGTTGAGGATGGCCTCAACCTCGTACTCCAGCTCGTTATCCACCAGCTCAGGTTCCGGAGGAGGCGCTGCAATGCGGCCCGGAATAGGGTCAGGAGACAGGGCGTGAGCTTGACAACAGGGAAGACAGGGTGGAGACGCTTGAGAGAAACTGGGAGTTTGAGACGGTAGGCATGAGATCCAACAGCAGCCTCGACCGTATACGGGCCCAGGAGACGGTGGGACAACTTCTTGGAGGGACGGGAGGTACGGATGTCTGACGCATCCAGGTAGACCTTGTCACCTGGTTTGTACACCGGGAGAGGGTCACGTCGCCGGTTGTAGAAGCGAGCCATGTCATCTTTGGCCTTAGCCAGCGCTGACTTGGCTTCTTCCAATGTACTAGCCATCCGCTCCTTGAACTCATTCACAGTCTCCAGAGACGATGGAGCTTCATGAGGTTCAAAGCCCATCCGAGGGTGTCGTCCAGTGTCGAGCATGAAAGGTGTATGCTGGGTGGAGGCGTGGACATGGTTGTTGTACTGGAACTCGGCCAGAGGCAAGAGATCCTCCCAGTCGTCCTGACGCTCATTCACGAAGGTCCGCAAGTACTGTTCCAACTCCATGTTAACGCGCTCCGTCTGACCATCAGATTGGGGTGGTAGGCAGTGGACGCCGCCAGGCGGATTCCCAACAACCGGTAAAGCTCTCTAGTGAACTCGGCAATGAACTGAGGCCCACGATCCGAGAGGACTATCCGAGGGAGACCATGGTGGCGCCAGACATAACGGAGATAGAGCCGGGCCGCTCCAAGTGCACTAACAGTGGTAGTCGTTGGGATAAAGTGACCGCGCTTGGAGACTGAGTCTATCACGTTCATGATGGCGTCATGTCCATTGGAGAGAGGGAGTTCCACGATGAAGTCCACACTGATAACCGCCCAGCGCTGCTCAGGGATAGGGAGAGGATGAAGCTCACCAACCGGGCGGTGACGCTGGATCTTGGTGCGAATACAGAGGTCACAGGTCTTGCAGTACTGTCCAATGTACCGAGACATCTGGGGCCACCAGTAGTTGCGCGATACTAACTCCAGTGTCTTCCAACGTCCAGCATGACCAGCCACCTTGGTGTCGTGGTGTAAGGAGACAATACGGCGGCGGAGATCAGGGTCGTTGGGGACGTAGATCTTATCCCGGAAGCTGAGGAGACCATCTTGCATCCTCCACTCCGAGGATCGCACAGAACGGGCCCCACTGCTCAACAAACCCTTTGCTGCCTTCGCCACCATCTCCTCATGTTTCCCTGACGGTTTCCCTTCCGGATCTCGTGCAACAAGTCCTTCTCCTCGCCCACCAGCTCCACCGCCTCGAGCGCCCGGATAGCAAAGAAGGCGGGCTTGAGGAGTGTCATCTCAGCATTATCCCCAGCGCCGTCTCCATGATCAGCTCGTCGCGAGAGGGCATCAGGTTTCCCCATGGAACGGCCAGGGCGGTGGCGGAGCGTGAAGTCGAAGCGGAGAGGTAGAGGGACCAGCGGGCCTGTCTGCGGTTAAGCTTATTGGCCGTCATGAAGTACTCCAGATTCTTGTGGTCTGTCCAGATCTCCACCGGATGAGCTGCACCTTCAAGGAAGTGTCTCCACTCCTCCAGGGCTCGAATGACCGCTAGCATCTCCTTGTCATGGATCTCGTAGTTACGCTGTACGGGACTGAGGCTCTTGGAGTAATAGGCGACAGGGTGCCATTTCCCATCTTCACGCGACTGCTGAGAGAGCACAGCACCAGTAGCAAAGTCCGAGGAGTCTGCCTCAACGCGGTAGGGCAGGTCGTCACGAGGGAAAGCCAGGATGGGAGCCGAAGTCACCGCAGTACGCAACATGTCAAAGGCGGCCTGAGCATCAGAGGACCACGACCAGGGAGTATCCTTACGCGTCAGCTCAAAAAGCGGACGGGCATGGTGAGAGAAGTCCTCGATGAAGCGGCGATAGAAGTTGACGAAGCCCAAGAAGCTCTGTACCTCCTTGCGTGACTTGGGAACCGGCCACTCTGCTACACCTGCAATCTTGACCGGGTCCATCTCCACCTGACCTTCCGAGATGATGAGCCCCAGATACTCAATGCGACGCTTCTCAAACTCGCACTTCTCCGGCTTGAGATACAACCGGTGGAGTCGCAGACGCTCCATGACCAGACATGTCACCCGACGATGTTCCTCGAGGGTCTTGGTGTAGATGAGGATATCGTCAAGGTAGACACAGACAATGCCCTCGAAAATGAGGTCGTTGAATATCTCGCTCATCATGGTCTGGAACGTTGCAGGCGAGTTGGTGAGACCAAAGAACATAACCGTAGGCTCGAACAGACCGCGGTTTGTTCGAACGCTGCCTTCCACTCATCTCCTCCTTGATGCGCACATTGTTGTACCCCACCGCACGTCAAGCTTGGTGAAGTAGCTGGCACCACGGAGTTGTTGGATGAGGTCAGAGACGAGAGGAAGCGGGTAGCGGTTCTTGATGGTCATGGCGTTCAGCACACGGTAGTCCTGGATGAGGCGCAATGACCCGTCCTTCTTCTTGATAAAGAAGACAGGAGACGCCATCGGAGACTTAGAGGGACGAATACGGCCAGTGGCGAGGTTCTCCTGTAAGAACGCATCTAGTTCCTTCTGCTCAGGAAGCGTCATAGGATACACCTTGCAGTTGCTGGGTGTTGCTCCGAGTTCCAGTTCAATGGCGTGATCCCAAGGTCGACATTCTGGCAAGACATCAAAGGACTCCTTTGAGAAGACGTCCTTGAAGTCATGCAAATGGTTAGGAACGTCGTCGCGGAAGTCCTTCTGTCCAGAGTTGGACGCAAAGGCTTCTGCGAGCCGCTGGGACACGGTGGAGGTAGACTGAATGAACTGGGACTCGGGGGGTAACGACGCCGCAAACAGCCGGTTGTCGTCGTCCTCCCAGACAGAGTGGAGGGCCTCTAGTAAGCTGCAAGCGTCCTTAGGAGCAGGCAGCGGTTCAACTTCCTCCAACTCCATCTCGGGACTTCGTCGTCATCGTCCTCCAGCTCCATAAGGAGGGGCATAGGGCCCTGGGTACAGGTCTCTACCGCTCTGATCTCTGCGCGAAGCTTAGACTTCTCCGCACGGATCTCATCACGGCACGTGGAGCACCGGCGTGGGCACCGTGACATCTTCACCTCTCCAGTGATCCAGTCCACTTCAGGGTTGTGTTCTCGAAGCCAAGTGTGGCCCAGAATCATATCCTGACGTCCGAGGTTGGTGACGGGGAAGACGGCGCGTTCAGTGTGGTCCTTGTAGCGAAGGATGAGCTCCACAATGGACGTGATAGAGCCGTCTTCATTGAGTGAACCGTCAACGTTGTGGACTGGAATGGGGACCAAGAGAGGGCGTTCCGTCAGCTTGTGCTGCTGGACGATTTGCGACTGATGAAGCACTGGTCAGCGCCGCAGTCAACCAGGGGCCTGAGGCGAAAACGCTGGCCCGTGTCCGTGGTCTCGATCTCCACTGGAAGGTGAAGGGAGTTGGGACTCGGAGTAGCGGCAATGGTGTAATGAGAGGAAGTGCGCGCTCCCAGCGGCGAGCACGGGCCTGGATGCGTAACGCAGCAATGGAGTGAGACTTGGGAGCAGGGGATTTAGGCGTGTCAGGCAGTCGTGAAGGTAGGTCTGGAACAGAAATAGATTCGCAGGGCTCTACCGACAGTACACTATAACGACTGCCACGCGCGAACGAGGGCACGCCGCTCACTCGTCGCGATGCACAAAATCCTCCTCCTCCTGGACATCATCCTCCTTCCTTTCATCCACCGGCGGAATAGCATCCTCCTGGCCCTCCGCAGCGCATGTGCTCGAGTTGCTCCTGAAGCTCCGTGAGAGTCATGTGGCGAATGTCGAAGCCCGGGGACAATCTCGAGAGATGTGACCAGGTTTACCACAGCGATAGCAGGTAGGGGGTGTCTTCCCAGCACTACGAGCACGATCAATGTCCATGGGAGCGCCCAGAGGAAGAGCAGGGGCAGCAGGCGCGCGAGGGGCAGGAATAATGGGCAGAGAAGCACGTGGAACGGTTGCAGGGGAGGCGGATGAACGCGAAGCCGCGGGGGGACCAGAAGGCGTAGGGTGTGCTGCACGGAAGAGCTGGTTGGTCTCGCGGTTGCGAGCAACCTCCACGGCGCGTTCATACCATCCCTGAAGCGAGGCGGGTCGACTCTCCGAGGGCAGGTTGGCGACTTGACTGTCCAGCGAAGGGGATAGACCACGACGGAACTTCATAATCAACGCCTTCTCGTCAATGTACCCAGACTTGAGGACAAGGTCCTTGAAGGCGTCGACGTATTCTTCAGCAGAGCGGCGGCCTTGATGGTAGGAGGTGCTCTCGAGGGCGAGCTGAGCGTGCTCGGCCTCGTGCTGCTCGCAAAAATCGCGAATGAACACGGCTTCAAAGGCGTCCCAGCTACGCAGATTGAAGTCGGAAAATCCAGACATCATGGCGCGTTTCGAGAACTGGGCGGCGCGCCCTCGTTCATGAAAGAAAGGGCCCAAAGAACTCGAGAGAATTCGTCAGGAAACTGCGAGCCAGCCAGGCGAAATAAATGGTGCAAGAATTAAGAAAAGAGCGCCTTTTTCGCGTGAACCATCAAATGGTTTGGGAGACGCAGGTTTGAGGCGAGAGACAGTGGGAACTGCAGCTGCAGGAGCCGTGTGGGCGTCGAGATGAGGAGGGGATCACGAGGCGCAGGAGGGGCGGGTGCAGGTGCAGAATGCGAGCTGGCAAGTGTAGTCTCGAGGAGGGTGCGGATAGTGTGAAGGGAGCTCAAACGTCGGCCAATTCCTTCCGAAAATCGCGTTATTGTGGTCGACGTACTCCAGAAGCGACGTGAGGGTGAGGGCGGGTCTGGACAAGGTATTTCCCGCCTCAGGGCTCGCAGAGGCGTCTGTATCCATCGACATCGAAGCAGGGAGGGGTGTTGGAGTCCTAGGCCGTTTCCGAAGGCAGTAGGCGTCCAAAACTGGTCCCAGGCAGAGGCTTTTGTACTGTAAGGGCGACTCTGCGCAGTGTCGAGCTCACACGAGACCTAGCAGAGGGATTCCGAAGTTTATTAAGCTGTAAACTATAAATACAATAGAAGCGCACCTAGCAGAGGGATTCCGAAGACAAAAGCCTAAGGAAACCCGCTGCTGGGCGCCACAGTACATAATAGAAGCGTTGATTGATGCGTGAGAATAAACTATACAGTTGATCCGCCACAAGAAGCCACCACATCACGTCCTCATGTGATGTGCATCATACATCATATGCACAACACATGATGGACGTGTCCCATCAGTACGTCACATGATGTAAACCGCGCGCGCCTGTGCACAGTACACACTGCAGAGCATAGTGTACACTGCACGGGCTGCGCGCGGCGTAAGAAATAAAAATAAAATAAAATAAAAGAAAGTGAAGGAAGACGAAATGAATAAAAATAAAGGGTGACGCACAGCGTCCCCTTACAGTAGTAGCGTGTCCGTATGCAGTGCTGCAGATGGGCTGTGTTAGTGTAATTCTACCACGTTTGCAGTACTGCGGTGGGTTATAGCACTGTCAAATGTGTGTGGGCGTATCCTACCACGGGCACTTGTGCTCAAGTGCCCGTGGTAAAATTCAACCACATAGCCCGGCAAGGGTATTGTGGGAATATGCTACCACGGACATAGAGCACAAGTGCTCGTGGTAAAATTCGGCCACACAGCCTGGTAAGGGTAGTGTGGGCGTATCCTACCACGGACCTAGAGCGCAAGTGCTCGTGGTAAGATTTGACCACACAGCCTGGTAAGGGTAGTGTGGGCGTATCCTACCACAGACCTAGAGCGCAAGTGCTCGTGGTGAGATTCGACCACACAGCCCGGCAAGGGTAGTGTAGGAATATGCTACCACGGGCCTAGAGCACAAGTGCTCGTGGTAAAATTCGGCTACACAGCCCGGCAGGGGCACAGTATGTGCGTCGCAACTATGGAGATATTCTACCACGGAAGGGTACAGCACTATTGTATGCGTGTGGGTGTAATCTGCAGCCGGCAGCACAGGAGTCCATGGCAGAATTCTGCCTGGAGCACGCGATATTTACGTGCGGGGATATTCACCGCAGCCGTGTACCGTAGGCTCTCGTTGTGGATTCTCACCACGCCTTGAAGGTCGGGAGGGGTACTACGAGTGTGATTTTTAAGTCTGGGCAAAATCCACCACATACGTGGAGTTGGAGCGCCACTGGTAGAATTCAATCACAAAGACGGACTCTGACAATGGTAAAATCTTGCAACATAGACCGGTGCAGGCTCTTGCACTTTTTCACATGTGGTGAAATCCTGCCATGGAGACAGACAACAAAACAAAGTACAGCACTTGTAGTACTAACTGATGACCAGTTGTAGATTTATACTAGAGTATACAATATTTGATACCGTTGGACTATAGGTACTGGTTGATTATGTAACGACTCGCATCAGACCGGGTGATTAATGGCTGACAGGCACGGGGGACATTTGTATTCAAGACCCGGTACGTTATCCGGGTTGTACTGCCTGTCTATAACCCGCAATCATGGAGCAAAACAATTCGTACTTTGTTTGATCTCCTCGAGCATGGCATCTACCATATTACTTAGAGTCAGTTTTTGAGCCGTATGTATGTGTAAGTACTTACTAGATGTCATGCATTCGTATACAATAGGCTTTACAAAATCGGCCAGTGCCGTAAGTAAGCCCCGCGCCTGCGGATTATCCGTACCTCCTGAGAATCTGGGCATAATAATGGCGCTAAACTCGTAGGAGATAGACTTTGAATAATGTCAGTAAGTATCACAAACAACGGGTATTGTGGAGGTACAGATTACTTGCATTTGACAACGTCGTCAGATCAGTCTGCAGTCTGGTTGCACGCAGAAAGCAGGGCAGGAATGGGTGTGCACAAGGTGTGCAACTGCATTTGTTGGGAACATGATCAAACGCTTGCATGATCTAGGGCAGGGTAAAAGTTGCCGTGCATGTGCCGCGTCGGTGCCGGAGTGCCAGATTGGCTCGACACCGCTTCTTACCGCAGCAACAACAAGACCAAGCCGGCATGACACGGCACCATCACCTGTTAGAGGATTTTGATCAAATTTTGATGGGTATTTATTGAGCAATTTTGATAGCAACACCCTAGACCGGTGACCGTAACCCCTCTGCAGGCAAGTCGCCCGAAGGGCCCTCGTAGACGTATTGTACTGCTTTTTGGGCTCTGCCCCCGACACCTGTATTTCATCAGACAATGTCTGTTTCGCACCACCGTCCCTCATGCCTGAGCCCTAGCCCTCGTAACACTCGCTCGTTTATTGCAAAATACATTCATATTCTAGAGAAGAGAAGCTATGAAAACCCGCCTCACAGATACAGTGTTTTACGTAGTAGACCATGAAACTTCAACTTTCCTTCGGGTACCGTGACTTCTGAGCTTTGCCCGTAGGGATCCTTGGAAGATCGCAATGTCAAAACTGGAGGAGAAGAAAATGTCTTTGGATACCATGTTTTAAAACTTTTTGCGCTGCTGAAGAGAAGAGGGACTGAAAGAGAGGGATTCTGGATTATGATGTCCCCGTCCGTCACAGTAAAGTTGATAATTCCGAAAAAAACCGTTGACGCGACGACAACTTTATCATCGTTCCCGGAGTCAACATCTTTGCCTAATAAGGAATAGTTCCAAACTCGACCGTATAAATCTCCCTTGGGACGGAATTTGCGGTCAAACTGGTCTGAATAGTATAGCTCTGGGAGGCCTGGAACAAGCAGGAGGTGTACACGCAGTCCGATATGTGTCAGTAGAAATGGTTCAACAGGAGTCACCGCTGACAGCTTGGAAAGGACGCCACGCCAACTGACATGATCAAATGCATTTGACCGGCCTCGGTATGCATCTACAGTGCAGGGGATGAGAGTAGAGCCCTCTGGTGAGTAGCCATGGTTAAATATATCCATAACGTCCCGCTGTGTGCTGATGAGCTCGCGCATCAGGCGGGTGAACGCACGTTGTGCACCTTCGCCATATGCAATTGGAATGCTGACCTCGAGAATGCCCATTAGCGAGTAGGCCCTGTCCTCCTCGCGAGTCACCTGCCTCCCACATGCCATCTGCAATCGTCGTGATATTGGGATCTCCATTTGTAATCCGTGGCTAAAGGAGATGACTTCATCCGATTTTATTCCTGCTGCAGCTGCGACCTCGTCACGGCTGCAAAACAAGGGAAACCAATGCATGTTGTATACTGCCATCTTGTGGGGCGCAACAAGTTCTTGCAATGTCCATCCGCGGGTGAACCATGAGTCTCGAGGCATATCGTCCGGAGATTCTGTATCCGCCAGATGCACGACACAGAGAGTAGCCTGGTGATACCACTTATACATTGATCGAATCGCCTCATCCAGCTCCGCGCTGCTCTCTTTGTTGATACAGCATGTGTCGACCCATCCCAGACGGACGCCATGTTCAAGTGCAGAAGCTTCACAGAAACTGCGGATCTTAGTATATCCGCCAGGGTTATGTTCTCTTGTGGCCCAGCCTTGATACGTAATCTCGCCAGCAGGGTCCTTCGTCCATGTGTGAGAGAGGATTGTGTACCCTGTATATTGTGCAATGAAGTTTTTTACCGTGTTGCCTATCGTATCAGGTTCGTCGTATCGGGACGATTGCAAATGCAGAAATTTCCCAATACGATCAGCCTGAAAATGTGCAATAAGGTCCGGTAAAAACTCGATTGTAGTGCTATCCATATCGTCGAATATTATCTCTGCTAAAAACTGGATTGCTTCGCGGTGGTCAACAAGGTGAATTTGCAATCCTCTGGAATCAAACGCCAATAATCGTGTGGGCATGCTGGATACAGTATCGCGGATGCTCTCCACGACACGGTCCTTGAAAACATCTCTGACTAAATACTGTCAGTGAGCTGGAATGTCCTATCTTGGACAACCTACATTCCAATGGTATGACCTGCGGTCTGGTGATATCCTCGATTACGCTAACATCTGTCATGACAGTACTTATTGGAGATGGAACGTCTTCGGGGTCACTGGAATCGGACAATGAAATTGATCCCGTCATGTAAAAGCCATCGACAGTATCCGCAATGAATGCTTTGAGCGAGTTGACAAATTGATACTCGACTGATTCTACACCAGAACTTCTGCCTATCATATCACAGTTAAGGACACTCAATGGTTCGTGATATCAGTGGACTCTTACTCTGCTGAAGTTCTTCGCGTCTTATATCTACCGCATATGACTTCAATTTTGGTCCGCGAACATACCTAGGGTAAGGACATACCTGAAGATAAGCACTCATATACGATGGGCCTCACAAAAGTGGCTAGCGCCGCAAGCAGATCTCGACCGTGTGCACTGTTTCTATCTTCTAAAATGGGCATTTCGATAGTGAGGTTCTTCTTAAACGACGCGCAGGCTCTGTTCGGAAGTAAAGGCGCTTGGAAAGACAGTGGATGAGACAAAATACATAGTGCCGAAGTAGAAGCTGCTTACATTGACGACGTGGTTAGCTCAATGAGGTGGAAAGAAGGTCAATGCTGCGCAGAACGGCTCACCTTGGGAAACTGAGGCTTTTGTTCGCCTGAGATAGTGGGTAAAACGTTGATTTGCTGTTTTTAGGTGGACTGAAACTCATACATAGATCAAATTTTCTCCGAAGTCACCTGGACCTGAATATTTGAATGTTATTATAGATGTTCATACCCCGCGATGTCTCATGTCACATGTCATCAACGATAAGCGCTCGGAAGTACATCAGATCCGTGGGTTTGTGCGAAAAATGCCTTGATTCTTGCATATACCTTTGTACTAATCCAAACTTCCACACATACAGCAGATTTACTTCTTGTGCGTCTTGGTATGCGGTCGGTGTACTTGTTATAGGCTCTGATGTATTTTGCGTCTCTATTGCATGTTCTCTGTGTAAAAATAGATTGTAATTGAATGTCACAAATTGGTTACAAATTACCCTTGCACACCATCCCAGAATAAATACGCGGTACCCACTGTGTATATCATGTGTCTCCAATTCACCTCATACACGTTGCACGCGCCGGTCCCAAGCACCTCCTATTGTTGCCGTCCAGAACCTTTCCTGTAAATTCTTTGCAACAACCCGTGTATCTGTGTAAAAGGTGTATGCCTTTATGACTGGAGGTATGTAGTATTTGATTTGATTCCTTCGCGTTGCCATTGGTTGCGGGCCGCGGCCGCTTAGTTCACCGCTGTCCGTGTCTGTCGTATTGGAGCAATAAGTGTATATCGGGCAAGTCCTGATTCTCTTGAGCTCAAGATTTTTAGGGTTCCCCCACTGTCCGAATTGTTCTGCATGCTTCCCACTTTTCAAAGCCAGTTGGGTTGCAGTTGGACAATTTGGTCTCTGCTCCTGACACCGCGCCCTGAGTCTCTTTTCCATCGAAGAATTCATGCGAGAATTAATTGTGCACCAACAGCGGCGTATATGCCGCTGACGCGGCCCTGTTCTGGCGCAATGGCTTCTCATAAAGCTGAGTGAGAGCATAGAACATAAGAATGATACACTTGGGCAATAATGAGCGATGGGCCTTTCAGTACCACTGTGTTTAAGACGAGTATAGGTGAACTTGGCCACTATAAGATATGGAATAATTATGTTTTGATTACATTATGAAGCAAAAGAACTCAGCTGCGCGACAGAAGGCCAAGTGCGCAGCCGCTCATATTGTCTCCGATCTGTTTCCCAGGGAGTCATCCACCAACCTATTTTGTAAAATAAAAGTGAAATAAAATAAAAACGGCCCCTTTGTGCCCCTCATTGCTTCTTTTCTTCCTCCACCCCACTGTCCAATCCTCATAAACGCTACTGGACACCTCCAATGGCATCTTCGTCATACCTTACTATTATCTGTGGCTCACTCTCTGAATCCACATCGTCGGTCCCACTGACGCTGCCACCCACTAATGCATGGCAAGTACTTCGGAATAGACTGCGTAAGGCGTCCGCCCTAGCAGGCAACGAGCTCCAGGGCAGAGAGCTTGGCATGGCATGTAAAGAGGCATGGGATGTACTAACCAGTGCAGAGGTGGCAGACCTACAGTCCGAGGGGGAAAGACTGCGCACAGAGTATATCGAGGAGTCGCGCAAACGAAAATACACCGAAGAAAGAGAAAAGAGCTGCACAAAACGTGTCCTTAGCCGAGGCACGCCGCTGCTGGACACCGAAATGTATGGCAGGGGGAAGCGCGGAGAGAGGAAGAAAGAGAAAGAAGGTCTTGCCGCTTTACTGCGAACTAGGGCGAGGTCGCCACGTACCAGTGGCAAGGAAAAGCGAGCAATCAAGCTTTCAAATGGCTCAAAGTACCCGACTTTTGAGCCTATTCAACCGGATGTGGCCTATAGCAGTCCGAGTAGGTGTCAAATGTTGCTCAGGGGGGCTGTGAAGCGTAGGCTCTATGGCATATAGGTGGAATGAGCTCGCGCTGCGCAGATAATTTTTTTACTCGCATTTTTATCATACAGTTTTAATCACGCAATTTCAAGTCCATTTCCATTCGCCTTAATCCCTCTATTGACGAAATAACGCTCTGTATAAAGTCAAATTCTCAGTTTAGCTTTTGCCCTATATACACTATAAAAGTTTAGTCTTCTGCCTTCCAACTGTGGTGAGGTGGTCTGTGGGCATAGGCGACCATTCTTTAGGCCTTCCCTCCTTGGGGGGGTGCAGAATACTAGGGTATCTTTCTGCTCAAGCTAGACAACGCCAGATTCACAGCAGCTTGAGAACGAAAGGAATTCATGTAAAATAAAGCAATGGACTTTAATGAACGCAGGTCTGGACAGGTCTTCGTATAGTCCACACGTGAGAGGGACGACTAGATGCTGTGCCCTGCCATGTGTTCTTGGGTTCCGCGCCCAAAATGAATTGTAGATCATATGTGCTCTACTGATTCTCACACAAGAATATATCAAGTTAAAATGCTCAAGCTTCAAGCTTGATCGTTGAGCCTTGAGCAAAAGTTATGTTTGCTGCCGATTGAACGACGCTTCGCTTCTATGTGAACACTTGGTTAAAAATATACTTGCCACTGTTGCTGGGAAGAACCATCCACACGGAGATAACATTTGCTTCTAGATTTGTCATTGTGTACGCCGCTCAAAAATGCGCGTGAAAGAAAAATGAACCATTGCTTACCCCCTTGTTTAAACCATTTCTATCGCATCATAACATCATTCTCCCTTTTAAAATCCTACTTCAACGATGTCGCCCCACCAGTCCAACTCTCTCTCGTATGCTCTGGGATCCTTTAGGTACACCCACGCTCCGTATGATCGAAGACACACACTCGATCAAGCCGGGCCACTCGACCTTACCTATGACGCCCACAGTGTACCTATACTGAATGGTGCGTCAAAGGGCGGATGGCCTATTCCAGCATTGCAGCCAGGCTCAGCTCGTAGCCCTGGGGTTATAACATCAACGCGCAGATTACCGACACCTTCCCGGTCACAGACGCCACTGAAAAGACAGGGTGCTACAGCTAGCAGTGGGCACATTAATCACTATTCGGAATGCTCAACTCCGTGGTTGACAAACGAGGCCAGAAGTCCCTGTGCCCCCGAAGACGGTTAGCATGGCATGGCTCAGGATACCAATAGTCGAGCTAACTATGCCTAGCTTCAGATACCTGGATGGCCGGCGCCTCGACGAGCTCAGGTTCGAGTACAATTCAATGTTGCAGCCCGGCCGCGCATTGGGTTGAGGCCGATTTGGGACATCCAAGCGGTGGGTGAATATCTATCTTTCAAAGCCTTCACTTATGTTACAACACGCAGAGTCTTGTTTACTGGCCAAAGTAATCGCACTATCGCAATCCCCAGGAGTTTCCGACAAAGGAAAATCAAACAAATCACAAATAATCAGCCGAATTGATGGGCCGCAAGCACGGGCGGCCCACCCACAGGCCAACGCGAGCAAAAGCTCGTATATTCCTGAACCCGACAGAAGGTATTTTGGTTTCTTTGATTTCCTTTGGTAGAAACTCAACTGACAATTATTAAGTGGGTCTTATTCCCCTGATTGGGCCGCTCCAGAGCATTACCCATTGGTGGGACCACCAAGGCGTATAATGCCCAAACTGAAGAAAGATGGTGAGTGATCTGTTAATACCTGAATCATTGCTAAGAAACACCACCTAGGTACCTATGAAATACGATTCACGAAGAACCTAAGTGGACGTATGGTGAAGAATACTCATAAGCGCTGTCACAGAGGTGAGCTAGGAGAACTAGAGCATGGTGAGTTTTCCAAATCTTCGAGTCAATATTACAAGCATACATACTGATACCTCACGGCCTGTGTAATCAGAAGAACAGTATGTGACTTTAGTAGCATGATCACACAGACAAATATGCTGACAAGTTAATACAGAAAGAAGAAGAAAAGAAAGGCGCGGGGGAGGGTAAAGTCGGTGGAATCATCAAAGTAGTATGAATGGATGATTATCGATACGGTCATCTTATCTCATCGCGATGGGTGATCAAATTTAGTCGGAGAATGAAATTGAAACGGCGCAAAATGTACTTACTTACGTACATAATAGTGACACAATTATATCACTTCAAGTTCTACAGATGTTGTCACATGCCAAGTCTGAGTCTACCGCATGTACCGCACTTTGGCCTTTTCCAAATTGAAAATGAGCATTCAAGCTCATGCTCCAGGATTACCTGGCCATCAGTTGGATGTGATTAACAGTACATAACCAATACATAGCCCAGCAGTTCATGTTGCTGGGGTAAATTAAAATATAGGACATGTCCCCACGTGACTGAACACTTGGTTTTTGATGCTATTTCTTTCTACAAAGATAATGATCGCACAGCACGGAATATTTCAATCACTGATGCATGAAACATCACAGAGTCAGTAATGAACAACACTCAGTGATCAGAGCTTCTGACATGAGATTTTGTTTGTAATTTATTGGCAATCCATCGCGCGATCTGGTCCTGGCCACAAAGGTGTCGCAGAGTAGTAGGCGCAACGTAATCATAAAGTAATGGATAAATAAATAAAATATTCAGCTTCGAAGGTTTACTGATACTTCCGAAATACTACGTGAAGCTGTGATGGTGCTGCAACGTTTATGTGAAGTGTTGCAGAGCCCGCAACTCCTGTCAGACTACAGTCGTTTTATAAATAGTGCGGGGTCCGCGGTACTTCACAGCGTATCCCTTGCGTATTGAATTAAGGTCGACGTCGTATTAATATAGCCACTTCACCCTTTGCCTTTAATATCTGCCTTTGATCCCCCGTAACAGCTCTTGACCTACTGGTAGCTGTTCGTAGACTCAATTACATTGAAGAAGGGTCAGGACGACTATAGGTGAGAAACAAGACCATGGTCATGAATCCGTTGCTACATCGGGTGGTAGAAACTGCATCTGGCAGGCGGAGAGCTACAATTACTTTTACTCCTTCATCTATCAGAGTACTACGTACTACAGTAGGCCAGGCGCGTTTTTTAGGGAGTATAAAACCTAAACCAGCAAGTGACTCCCCTTGTATATACACCGTAAAACCACTCATTTTTGGACACAGGTGTCGCCAAAAGAAAGAACTGCAACATTTGTCTCTCTGCCGTTGGAGCTGGTTATTGAAATCTTGATGTCTTTGCCATGGCGGGATATACTTCGCATACGGACGGCGAGTAGCTAGTTTCCCCCATTGACCTGAACTGCACTGTGGGAGGCTAATACTATGGCAGGTATGCAAATTGTTCCTGAGTGCAAGTCAGGAGAGATGTGTTTGGGAGTATCACATTCAATAGCACCTGTACAGCACGCCCTATCCTCCCTTGTTTGATATCCCTTTATCCATGCAAGGACCAGAGGAGCTACAGAGAGCTCTACTGTTGTGGAAAGCTGCTGAACTGGGCTGGACAACTAATGATGGTGGGATTGCCCGTGAGCGCAAGGTAGTAGCAAATGACATCGAATCTGTCTACCTAATTCCAGGCAGAAGATGGTTGCTAGTCACGTCTAATAAGGCCGACGTGCACTACTACGATCTTAACTCTCCCCGCCCTGTCCGAAAACCTTTAATAGAAACCCAGCAATACACGCACACAAAGGTCATGATCCAAATGTCTGTCGACATCAACCTCGACTCGGCATTCCTGAAATTCAATGTGGCCTTTTCTGTGCAAGATTATCCCTCTGCAGGTACCGCAAATAATACCCACTCCAGACTAGGTGAATTCCTAATATACGGCGTTGAGCTGGTTCGCGGAGATCATTCGGACACATTAAAAGTGTCCCTTTGGAGCTCATTTCCCCATCTCAGTATGGTCAAGGAAATCCTCTGCATCTCTCTACTTGGGTCGGAGTTGGCATTCACTGCAGCCAATGCAATGCATTACGGATTCAATATGTACAGTGTTGATTGGGACGAAGCAAATGGGACATCTCCGATATACCCATATCGAACGCTGGGGCCTGTGATGCGGAATGTAAGTACATACTCCTCCAAATGTTGCTTCTTGGTTTTCATGTTTCCATCTTTCTCCCATTCTAAGTGTAAGATTCAACTCTTACCAAATAGCGGGCTCTTGTGTCTGGATGCCATTAACCTCAGCCTGTGGAGTTACGAACAGACAGAGAAGGCAATATTACATCCAGCGCCGCACAGCGAGAGAACCACTATGCTGAAAATGTGGGAGAAACCCGTTTACGGGGTAAACATAGGCCGCTCAATCAACATCACGCGCAGCCGCATCTCAACTAGGGCGCTATTCGTGATTGGAGAATCACTCTGCTTTGTCGAGGTGCCCACTTCAGCCAGCTTAACCAGCGGCGAGCCGCCGCAGATCCATGAGGTGATGAGCGCCTGGCCTGGCCTCGAGCTTATGACCACACAACACATGCTGGGGTCTGCACACGAGGTGGTAGCCGACCTCTATAGCAATTCTCTCTCTATCCGCGCGTTCTCCTCCAATACTGGCATAATAAGTATCAAGAAAATATGCACCCTCGCGCCTGTGCAAATTGACGGCGCAACCCGTTATGGACGAACATTCAGGTCGTGTTGTTATACCACAATCAAATAGTGTGGTCATTCTTGACCTTGCTTAGATCTATGAGTACAATATTATTCAAATAATTCTGTTGAACCTGCGGCCCTCATATTTGGATGGACATGTAATTGAACGTTTTGATAATCTGCTCTGTTGTCCACCGTGTGCCAACACCATGTGCCAACATATTGTCGTTCTTCCATCTGCTCCATCATGAACTGGCAAATGACACACCACCCCACGCCCACCCGCCCTGCTTCCGGCACGCTGCTGACGAGCCAGTGCGCCCACGGGTAGACCGAAACCCGGGTCCATGCTGACCCATCGAAGCCGCCTGCTGGCACCCAACCACTCACCAACTCACCCATCCCGTCCGGTCCCGTTAGGCAACCTGCACTTGCGCGCACGGGCACTCAGAGCCCGTTCCCGGTGCCGTGTTTGTCTCGTCCTTCAAAGCCCACGCCCCCACGTACACCCACATTGCTCTCTCTACCCGTAAAGCAACTTTGCACTCAGATAGTCGCGCTCCACGATGTACGAGCTCTCTGTGTGCATCTTGCCCGCTTTCCCGCAAGCGCAGAGCTATGTAAATTGAAGCACTTCGAAACTCCTTTACATGTTATTATTGTTTGACTACGTATATCTAGTGACCTCACTCTATTACTTCCTCTTTGTTTTGTAACATTCTCCGTATTGACCAAAATATATCTACTCCGCAAGCAATGAGCAAAGAGCCAGAGACATGAAGTTTCCACGCACCTCCAAAGGTTTACAATCACTGCAAATCACCTCATTCAAGCCAGTAGTCACGCCTAGCGCCCGGACCCCTCGGCCCTATGCTTCGACAGTAGTGCACTGTTCGCCGAAATCGTAGCACCGTGCCTCGACTCCTCCGCCATAGCGCGCCCACGGTGTCCAAGCTGCGTCGCGTGCGGATCTGCAGGAACCCCGTCCGCCCGCGCATTCGCAACCGCCTGGCGATGGCGCTCCGCGCGCACATGATCCGCCGCCGCATCCCGGTAGTGCCCCGCCGCATGCGCCTGGTGGTGCGCCATCATCGCCTGGTGGTGCTCCGCCTCCACGCCCTGAGCGTGTGCTGCGGCGGCGGAGTGCCGGCTGAGCGCGTCCATGTGCGCAGTCGCCGCGTCCCGGTTGCGCTGCGCTGCGAGCGAGTGCGTGGCGTGTGCGCGGTCGTATGCTGTCGCAGCGGCGGTGTGCGCGGCTATGAAGCCGTGGTGGCGATCGTGTGGGTCCATGCGCTTTGCAAGGACAGCGATGGCCTCGCCGTCATCTGGAACGCTGCGCTGCTGCAAGGCGACGCATTAGCGTGGTACCCATGATGAGGGCCTTCAAAATAAACACATACAGCCAGCGGGAGTGCAGGAGCAACGGAAAGCACCTGTGGACCGGGGAGCGCAAGCGCTGACGTGGAGAGGAGAGCAACAGCAGTGAGGAGGACGTTAAGGAAGTACATCTCAGATAGAAATTTCGTCCAGCGAAATTTGGTTTTGGAGGGGCGAGCGCAGCTGACGCTCTGAATGCGCAATGGGAGACTTATATATGCAAATTGAAGTGCGCCTCACTATTCTCTTCGCATACCTCAGTCTGTGAATAGACTGATGTAGGAAAGGGATCATATCTCGTTCTATTGATGGTTTTAGATATTCATAGTGGCAATAATACATAGTCCCGACATAATAAACATAGATAGTTGAGATGACGTAGTCGGCCCCTTTGCGTCGTCTATCCTTCCCTCCCATATAAACATCACTTGAAGCTATTATTTGAAAGGTTTGAAACGTTGGTTCTATCATTCCCCTTGTGCTGTGTACATCTTTTATCATGATCGTTTGATTTTTTTGGAGCTCCGTAAGAAATGTGTACATCATTTATCATGATTCTTTGATTTTTGGGGCTCCGTGAGAAATGCTTTAGTCAGACCAGTCGCGGCCCGTTCAGTGGAATCATTACTTCGTATAAACTTCGTACATTGCATCTGTACTAGATTTTGATGGGGTGATGTACCAACAGCCTCCCCGTCGCCAATTATTCTGCGGGCGGAGTCACAGGCAGAGTCAGGAGGAAATGCCATGATGCACTTTTGAAACAGCAGTCTAGTGCACAGGATGTCTAATGATAATATAGAGTAGCTATTGTTTTGGTCGAAGTATCTCAATATAAGTAACGATGCTTGTACTATGGGTGTTGCTGACACAAGCCCTTGAGAGAAGGAATCACACGACACCAGTTCAGAATTTGAAACGCATGTGACAGTTGCACGTTGCACACTCAGAAAGGGGTTTCGCGGGTCTATATTAGTGACGTTTGCGAAGGGCCGATTTGGTGACCATAATGAACGGCATGATGCACATCGCTCCTGGGGTTACGGAGGTCGGAGGGCGTCACGATACGCAAATGGAAACGTGTCTCTAGATCTAGACATATTGCGCTCTGGATGTATTACAGGTTAAGAAAGCGCCTACTGCAAAACAGCGTGGCGGAAACGGGGTGGAGCGAGCGCGAGGCAGAAGAGAGAGCAATGGGAGCTTGAGAGGGTGAAGAAAAACCAAACCGAGGAAGGAGGACAAGCAGCAGCGCTGGTGAGTCAGGAGCTGGGCAGACTGCATCAGAATTCCCCACTATCTAGAATACATGCGGGTAGCTGCACATAGAGGAGCGCGAGTGTATATCGGGGCTTCGTTGCACGACTAATAGCATGGGTGCGGACTACGTGTACTCGTGCGAGTGCGGATGCGGGAGAACGGGCGGGATAAGTGGGTACCAGCAGGCATTGAGCGCACTGAAGTGTTCAAACTGCCGAGCGGACGCCGGAGAGCGGGGGCGGGTGTGCATGGGCGTAGACATGGGACATGCAGCGTGCTGATTTGCTGTGGAGCAGACCGCAGAGTGGGGCACTTCAACAGAGAAAAGCGAGAGCGAGTCAGAAGGGGACGAGGACCAGTAGGGCAATCGTATGCTGCACTGCATCCTGGGGGCAGCCCCGCGGCTGCAAGAATGCGCAACTAAGGACTCGCGTCAACAAGCGCAGACCAGTCATTTGAGTGAGACAGTGCAATATGACAACGGACTGGGGATCAAGAAACATGCCGGCGTCCTGGGAAGCAGACGAAGTGGAGGTAAAAGGGCGGACACCAGGGTGCAGCGTTCGCCAGTCCGGCGTAGTCCATTGGCAAGGCCCGAAGCTGCGGTTAACCTGAGTCCGTCTTGCGAATCAGACGGCAGGAGGGGTAAGTCCAGGGGCTGTAGCCAGGAGGGGTACTTGTATTTATATCGCACGAATGGGCGACTGGAAGTAAAAAGATACCTGAGCACGGGTGAGTGTTGTGAATACATCGGATATGCAAAGTCCAGGAGCGGAGAGGGGCCGAGAGACGTAGTGCGTAGACGTAGGTCCGCAAGTTGTATCCTGGTGGCATGCATGTATCCATATGGCAAGTGTAGGTGGCTGGCGGGTTGTCCAATGAACCGAGATGGCCTACGGATCAGACGGCGGGAGCGCACACGATAGATATGCAAAACACCACGACAGATGGCAGGGCAAAAAAATAGACAATGTGTGGTATAAAACAAGGCTATTTAGAGCATACGTGAGCGGAAAGTGGCATTTTATAGAAGCCTGAATATTGGGTAATCGGTGGGGGCGTTCCGAGCCTTCAGGAGCGCATGGTCCAAGTGGCTCAGTATAGGAGGCAATACAGGGCGAGATTAATTGAAGTTGACGTTGAGTAGCCGAGAGAAAAATCATGGCGTAGGTTAATTCTGAGGCAGGACAATCAGACTCTGGGCGAGGAATAGTGACAAGGACTTAGGACAAACGAGATGCATGAGCATCAGGGATCGTGAGCTAAAGATCTTCTGGTGCATCAGGCAATGAGATAATAATGCCTAGCAGTACTCGTCCTTGCCTGTGCAACTGTGACTCCAATACAGATGTAAGGCATAGTTGGAAGTTGAATATGGTGGTGGTTCGAAACGACGTTGGTTATTCGGATTCCGGTCTGCGGAGTGAAACGGCGAAGGAACAGTTATGTAAGCTTATTTCGGGATTCGGGCCGCAGGGGATGTAGTAGGCCGGTCGTTTGCTAGCGATGGAATAGTAGGATAAGACCTTATGGGACAGTCACAGGATGGTTGTAATGGCATACAAAGAAGAAATGTAATGTATTTGCGATCTCTGCGGTAAATGGCTTTCCTGTTTCATTGCTGCATAGAACATGAATAAATAATCACAGAAACAACTCGTCCACAAGCAAAGGAAGTCAAAGTACATTTAGATATATAACATTATGAGCTGCAAACCATGCGCATCCAATTCCTTCTCAGACAGCACTATGTCGTAACAATGACCGGGTGGGTCACCTATACGTCTCAGTTCAAACACTGGTGGGGAATTAACACTTGGGACCCATGTTGATATTTGATCAGTTGGCCGCGTGTGTCTATATGATTGTTGCTGCCCCAAGTGCTCCAGTGGGATCGAAAGGCATGGATTTCCGATTGTGACGTAACCACAGTCTATGGAAAAATTGATGACCCCAAATATCTTTGTGTCACCCACCAGGTGACTGTATCCCCCACAGTAGAGACGACTGTCTAACAGGTTGAAGTCCCAAATTCGTCCATAAAAACTGCCCTTGGGACTGTGGTTGAGATTAGGTTCATATGAACTGTGAAAACCTGGAAAGAGGAGAAGGTGTATACGCAGGCCTACGTGGGTGAGGAGGAATGGCTCAATGGGGTTTGATTTATCGAGTTTGGAAGGGATGGATCCCCAGTAGTCATTATCAAAGTCATTAGAGCGGTTATGATAGGCTTCGATTGTGCTTGGGATAACATTCGCACTGTTATCGGAATAGCCATGGTTGAATATATCGATAATGTGTCGTTTTGTGTTGATAAGCTCGCGCATTAGTCGAGAGAAGGCGCCCACCGCACCCTCACCGTATGCCACAGAGATACTGACACCAAGGAGACCCATCAGGGAGTAGGCGCCGTCCTCTTCACGAGTCACATGTCTCCCGCACGCCATTTGCAATCGTCTAGATATTGGGATTCTCTCCTGCAGTTCGCGTCTAAAGAGAGTCATCTCGGTTAAAGAAATCCCTGCAGCAGTGTAAACTGCTTGTTTGTCCAAAGACATCTTGATCCAATCCATGTTATATACTTCAATCCTTTTAGGTGCCACAAGCTCTTGGAGCGTCCATCCGCGGGTGAACCAGGAATCTTGTGCCATTGCATCCACGGACGTGGTGTCTGATAGGTATATGATGCATAGGGCAGCCTTGCGGTACCACTTATACATTGATCGGATGGCTTCATCCAGCTCGGCGCTACTTTCCTTGTTGATACAGCATGTGTCAAGCCAACCCAGGCGATAGCCGTGATTTTGAGCCGACACTTTACAGAACTCGACGATTTTACCGTATCCTTTGTGATTTGTGTCTCTTTTAGCCCAGCTTTGGAATGATAGTTCGCCAAAAGGGCTCTTTGACCATGTGTGGGACAGGATAGTGTATCGGCAATGTTTGTAGATAAAATTATTGATTTCTTCGTCCAATTGGTTGTCTGATGACAAGTCAGCAGTTCTCAGGTCGTACGGAATTTGGCCGGTAGAGTCTACTTGCAGAAGTTGCAAAAGTTGCAACAGGCGTGGTAGGAAGCTGGGACTAGACGTGTCCATATCTGTGAATATTATATCTGCTAAAAACTGCACCGTTTCGTGATGGTCGACTAGGTGAATTTGAGATCCGGTGGAATCAAATGCCAACAGCCGTGTGGGCATCTTAAATACGATGCCCGTAATTCTTGTTAATATATCACGCTTGATAAACTCTTTGACTAAACGTGCTGTAAGTAAATACGCCATGCTGTATACTTTTGAAAACATACATTTTAGTGGTATGCATTGTGGTCTGTCCTCAACGGGTAGGCGGCAGCCGGCAGGTACCATAGCTGTTGATGATGTGGCGCCATTGATTGTGAAATCAGTATTTGATAATTGATGAGGGCTCGTAGTACGACAAATAGCAATGGTATCCGCAACAAAGGCTTTGAGATAATTGAGAAGTTGATGTTCGATTGATTCTGTGGGCAATTTACACCCTAAGATTCCGAAACTGTCAATGTGATTCATGAAAGGCTACCAAGCGACAAGCTTACCTTGTCTGAGTTTCTCAAGCATATTATCTCCATTTTTGTTATAATCCGTTTCAGAGGGAAGTTTGCACTGGAACAAGCA
The DNA here is from genome assembly GCA_028532985.1 of Stropharia rugosoannulata. Taxonomy (NCBI): domain Eukaryota; kingdom Fungi; phylum Basidiomycota; class Agaricomycetes; order Agaricales; family Strophariaceae; genus Stropharia; species Stropharia rugosoannulata. The sequence goes on from JANCIK010000005.1 coordinate 410,141, forward strand.
TCGGAACTTACCCGACAGCATGCATTCATATACAATGGGCTTGACAAAATCTTCTAACGCAGCAAGTAAGCCTCTTGAAGGATCCATATAATATATCTTGGACTAGTCAAATTCTTTGTGTTCTTTGTGTTGTGGGTGCCGTTTATGAGATACACTTTGTACATTGAGTACTTAGCGAGGGACAGCAAGAACGGTAGTAATGTGAAGCACTTACATTCGTGATGTGTGTATTCTGCTGTGGTGGGAGGAAGAAAGCAGAGCAATCTGATTGTGATTGCGTCACATCTTTCATAAGCCATTCAAAAGCTATTTCAAGAATGAATATTAATGACAGCTGGTTTTCCCGCAGCTTGATGGACATTCACCCCCGTGTCATTTTTCGGAATCATCAACTTCTATATATCAGAGGGCAATCATCAACAAACCTCCCTGTCAATCCCTCTGCATCATTGCCAGACATTGATTCACATTGTAGATTTTTTCTACATATTCTGCTCAACATTCAAGTTCGCCATCGGTCCAGAAGGCCCTGATGGAAAATAAATTAACATTGTCGTACCTGGAGACAAGTTAAATTTTCACGGTATAGTGCATAAAATGTTGTATTTATGAGACAGTAGCTTGTATGACTTCCTTCATTGTATCTACCCAAGGATAGCTGGTCAGAGTTGGCAGGCCGACAGGATGATAGGAAGCAGGCAGTGCAATGTGTAGCGCACAGGTATGGGAGCCGAGCACTCACTGAGAATCATAGCACTTTCCACAGAAGTACGAAGTCTGGAACATGTGTTAGTTTAGTATGATATGGAAACAGATCTGAAGCTTGAAGGCTTGATATAGTTGCGATTATCCAGGATCATCTGCATTGCCTTGATATGCCAGTTAGCGAGGCGCTTTCTGGTCTATTCATAGTCAGAGAAGGGTATCATAACTTTAAAGGTAACGTTGGTGCAAGTGCTTGCAACCATTTAATCATAATCCACCTCTTTTCTGCTCATGAACGGTACTTATTTTATGGGAAGTTCAATAGTAAGTTACATGTAGGAGTCGAGATGTTTTTAGCACAGCCTCATGGATCTGTACTTCCGTGATAGTTGGAGATCGGAGGTCCGAGATGCAATAGAATGTTCTGGGGAAACCTGGGAGACTTGATGGAGCTATAATTATGTACTTATACTAGGGATATGAGCATCAGCACATGAGGCAAGCTGTAGATCAATACCTAACCTGTGCGCTATGGTGTTCTCATGTTCTCACACCCTGTCCTGTACTGCTGTCTTCTTGCCGCCACATTAAACTAGCCGCGTTGTCAGTGTAAGCAACTGGCAGCTCCACAATAGCCGTTACTTGTCTCATTCACCAGCATCCCAAGCACCACTCTTTTCCAATACACCCTACGTGTACAGTGGAAGATGACGTCCACCACCAATACGTCCACCATCAATATGTCCATCTCAGGGGGAACAGACGGTGCGCAGGCTCAAGGACTACTTGCTGCACTGGCCAATTTTGTGAAACCAATCGTATATGAGTGCATGTCTTCTGGTAAGCCAGTAAACTTAGGGTGCTGGCGCAACTAACCAACTAACTTTGAATCTCATGGTAGATACCAAGCGTGAGGAACTTATGCGAGGTACACATCCATCTCAACACTGAGATTGTGAATGTCTCTGACTGTATGATACAGGCTGTGGCTTGGATATGAAAACTGTCGAGAATCAATTTGTCAGCTGTCTCAAGACATTCATTGCGGAGACTGTCAATGAGTGCCGCATTATGGAATTGACTCGGCCATCTACTCCCAATCTCAATGATATTCCATCGCCAACCAATCTTGTCTCGGAACAATTGAACATAATCAAAGATACCGACCGACCGCGTGTTATACCACTAGAGTGTACGTTTCTCAGAAAGGTTTACTTTAGGTGACTAATAGTCTGTAGTCAGAGATATGTTCAAGAGTCACGTCTTAAAGATCATCCGCTTTGATTTGGCGAGCATGCCCACACGACTGTTGACATTTGATTTGACTGGACTTCACATTCGCCTTATGGACCACCGGGAAGCAAGCCGATTCATCGCTGAAATAGCACTCTCAGATATGGAGATCTGTACTCTGGACTTTCTCCCGGAACTGATTGAAGATTTCAAGAATGATCCTACTGGGCAAATTCTGGACTTGAAATTTTATTTTTCCACTCCTCCAAATGCATCTAAAACCAAAATTCATGAATTCATCAAAAGATATACCAGATACGCTATTCTTTCTCACACCTGGAAACAATATCCTTCTGGCGAGATTAACTATCAGGACTGGGTGAAAGGAGACCGTGATTCTGATGGAGATTCAAAGATCAACAATTTCTGTCAAGTATCTGCCCGCAATGGCATGCGTCTGGGCTGGGTCGATACCTGTTGCATCAATAAGGAGAGCAGCGCAGAGCTAGATGAGGCAATTCGCTCAATGTATAATTGGTATCAAAGGGCCGCTCTTTGCGTTGTTCACCTTTCTGGGACAAAAAATATGGATGACATGGAACGAGACCTATGGTTCACCAGGGGATGGACATTGCAAGAGCTTTTGGCGCCCCGTAAAATGGTTGTATACAATATGCACTGGAAGGCTTTGGATTGCGACAAGAAAGCAGTTGCCGCAGCTGCACGCATACAGACACACGAAATTGAAGCCTTTGAACGTGGACACCCAGAAGAGATCCCTATATCCAGACGGCTGCAAATGTCATGTATGCGGCAGGTGACTCGTGAAGAAGACATGGCCTACTCTTTAATGGGTATTCTAGGTGTCAACATTCCAATTGCCTATGGTGAAGGTTCACGGCGTGCCTTCTCTCGCCTAATGCGCGAGATCATTACCACAACACGGGATGTCATGGATATCTTCAACCATGGATACTATGAGGGGAATTCCAATCTCATCCCCAGTACTGTCTATGAATACCGAAATCGGTCTAAAGCACTCGATCAAAGGCCCCGGAACCTGACAAACGACATACCTAGTCACGAGCCACTCCTCCTCACCCATGTAGGACTGCGAGTGCCCCTTCTCCTTGTTCCAAGTATCCACGAGAATTACTATGCAGCTCCGTTGACGGGCACCTACCTACCTATGGGTGGCCTATATGGCCAAGTATGGGACTATAACTTACTGGACAGATTATTTGACTCTGGAAGGAATCTTTGTCCACATGCGATGCTGTTTGAGATTGTCAACTTCTCCGTGCAGGACGGCCAAGCCAGAGTCCAAAATACATCTATCTCAATCCCTCTGGACTGTCGCGGCTTGGGCCGTGGAATTTTTGATTCATATTATAGCCTAAAAACATCATTTTCATACGTATATCCTCACCCTCCGGTTCTTACCTTGCGATCTTCAGAGGATCCTGACGGAAACAGATCTGAAATTACGGTAGTGGAAGACATGTTGAAGTTACACGGTCTGCTACGTAAAACATTGTATTTGTGAGACAGATATCCATTTGACCTCCTCTCTCTTAGTACTATCTGAATGGTGTAGTGTATTTAATGGAATAAGCATTAGGTGAAGTTAAAATATATACAAAGTCAGTCAGAAAAGATTGGTAGCCTTCCTCAATGTAAGCAGTCGGAATATTAGTGGGGGTGGCGAGCGAAGAGGCGAACTTCCGCTAAAAAAAGATGGCGGGTCATCGTACTCTATGAACGGTGAATGAGCGATTCGTGTGATACATTTCTTACGGGGTCTGTGGAGCTGCTAGAATTCAGGCTACCTCAATCCTGGCCCATACCCGTTGAACAAAGTACTGCCCCGCCGTCTCGCCGTGCCACCGTCGCCGTCCTATCCCTCGCACGCACCTGGCGCATCGCACGGTTGCACTGAAGTCAACCCCAGCGTCCCCTCATTGATCCATTATCCCACCACGCGCCGCTCGCTCGCTTCGCTTTACACATCGTGCTGTCGCATTAGACGCCAATCGAAGGGTGTACCCAAGATGCAATGAAGCAGGCACTCCGCCATGTGCAGCCGCCCGCCATGAACAAGTATATACAAGATAACCAGAAACTTCCTGCGCCTTATGCTCCCCCTCCATACTCGGTCTGATTGATCCTAACCTGCTCACGGTCCCCTCCTCTCTCCTGTCTACCTTGTGCTTGCTCCGCGACCCATTTTGCCGCAGGCGTCGTCCTGTCCTTTGCCCTACTGTGGACTGGGACTGGCCACCGCTCTGCTCCCAGCACATTAGCGCCCAAGAGCCCCAAATCAACTCCTAATGCCCCAGACACCAGGGGGCCGGTATCCGTCCTGCTGCTCAACGCACGCTCATCTGTCCGTCCGTCCGCGTTTGTCAATGAAAAGAAAAGTCCTCGCATACACTCGCGCTCCCCGTGCCCCACTGCAGTGCATGCGCCGCACATGTCACACCGGCACACCCTCTCACCCTGCTATCGTCTATGTTTTCCGTCACAGCTTTACCAGCGTTCAGTCACCCCTTTAACCTTAGCAGTACCTCAGTTCCAGACCGGCATCCCCAGAAAAGACTGCTTGCTCGCTACGCCCACGTCGTGTGCCCGTTGGGGTTTTCGTCAGGGCGCAATGCGCAACGTGCGTGCGAGCCGCGGGATAGTGGGACGCTGAGAGATAGGAGATGGAAAGTGTGTTGTGCATCGTACCGTACAGGTACAATGCTGCAGCGCGGTGAGAACTCTGTATCACTTGGGCGGAGGTGGACAGTGCGCAAACAGACACTTCAGTAGCTAGAGCTGAGGGCAGCGCTTCACGGGAAGCGGACACCCCGACTTCGAGGTCACCGGTCAGACCGCATATATTATATGTATCATCTAATACGCTCACATTCCGTTACGCGTACTAGTTCAAGGTCCTCATGTATTGGCATTAACCCTACATATGTCTAGCTACGCACCTATACTGTCCGTCAAGCTAGGCGTTTGCTCGCTCTCCGAGGTATTAGTTTGCTCAGGCACATCCCCACATCTTTGTTCTCTTGTATAGAGAGTCCGCCATCTTGTACTGCGTGTATGGTCCTTTTCTCTCTCCCTCTGGTGGTCAGATACCTGGTATGCATGTCTGTACCCGCAGCTCGGTCATGAGTCGCCTCAAGGGATGCTGCAGATTGCCCAGCGCATAACTTTATGGACGTTCGACCGAGCGAGCGGCGGGACCAGGGCACGACGGATGGTGAACATTGGGACGATGGATCAATGAGGGTACGCGGCCAAGGGTATATGGTACACAGGACGCATACACGGGCCAGCGTGTTGGAAAACGGGCCTGGGGATAGGTGAGTATGCGCTATGGTGAAGAGGAATGCTCGGGAGGTCTGGCTGCCTCCGGAGTAGTACATCGTGGAGGTGCGGCTTGACTTCAGCGTGACTGTGCTTTCCTGCGGGCGGCAGGCCGGCGGGACAGTGAGTCGCATACAGGCATGGCCGGTTGGGGCTGAGAGGGCACTGCAGAGATGAGGGCTGAGGGCGCCGTGTGCGTACAAACTACTACTGCGTTATCTCTGTCCCCTTTTCTCCCGGGTCCCTGATCCAGCTTGCAACCTGGCGCATCGCTTCCCATCCTCTCCCGTGCATTTCGCACTGTCAACATTCCGTTCCCGTCACAACACCAGAGGGCGTCACGAGCCCACTAGAAAAGATGGGCGGGGCAGCCTGATTGTCGGACGATGAACGGGCGGAGTGACGTTTTTGCGCGGTACATGGCGCTGAAGCAGGGAGCGAACAATGGGATGGACAGGGGCCAAGCTACGATTAATCAAAGAAGTGACGTGTGGGGTACGATGACGGAGAAATACGACTTACAAGGGTCTACGCCGGTCAACGTGATAGACTACATAGGCACCAAAGTATTGGTATTGCAATGTGAGCGAAGGACTGGGCGAATATACCGTTAAGCGCAAAGGGTGTGGAGAGATCGCAAGACTAGGCCATTCAGATGATTGATATGATCATACTGCACGTAGCTTGCTCTCAAACTTTCAAAATTTCATGGTTGAGCAGCGGCATATATGCGTTATAGTAAGCGATTGTATCCAAATAGCCTTGGTGCTGGGTGATTCAAGGCGCCGTTCAGAGCTTGGCCAGGCAAGGAAGCAGGTCAGGGGGGATATGTGAAGGGGTGGAACGTCGTATGTGGAGAGCGTAGGACATCAGAGAAGCAAGTATCCGTGAGTTCGGCCAGTATAGATAGAAAGCAAGCCACGACGATGGAGGCAGGACAGTCTGATGGATCGAAGAGCGAGTACAGCGGAGAGGGGCAACGACGAGATGGATACGTCGTAACGTTGTGAGCTGGAGGTATTCAGGTGTGCATCATACGACGAAACAATACTTCAAAACTACCACTTACCTGTACGCTTATTCCTCCAATCCGACGAAGGTGATGAAACAAAGTTGGGTCACCGAAGTACAACAGGAAAATAAATACTTATGTAACCAGTTCTCAGGTCTCCGGGCCGCCGAGATGGAAGGCCGACTGCGGCTTGGTCTCTGCCATTGCTCTACAACGTTCCCAATAGCAGAACCGAGGAGAAGAAGTACGACGATTATAGACTGCATGTGCTTTGGAGCGGTCATCTTCATCACATGGGAGGCATAAGTGTACAAGTAAGTGGTTGTTTTGATTCTTATGTTGTCGTCTGAAGATCTGATACAACGACCAACTCTTACTCAGGACGTATCCATCTCTTCTCCTTCTACAGGTACTCACTCTCCTCTCCGTCATAAGGACCTTTATATATTGGCCGACCTAAAGAACGCTTCCCGCCCTGATCTTCTACACCACTGAGAGGAAGGGGTACGTGTTCCGTTACAGTCACTTGTTCGCCCTTAGTTCATATAGAGCGTTCGATCGAAGCTACAGTGGCACATGTAATAGCGGCAGTGCCATGCCGAGGCTGACAACTATGTATGATGCTCATTGCATGACCAGGCGCTGACAACATGCACCTCTTGACCCGGCTTGCAGAGTACTCGGTAGGGTATGTCAACATATACGGGACTTTCCGCCATCTCATGGCAATCAGTGGCATACCGTTTATGGCACGTGGGGCAGGCACGCGGAGCTACGACAGAATACGCCGCCTGGATGGATCAAGTACTTAACACATTTGCTATTGGGGATGACCCAGAGTGTCAGTACTAGCATAAAATGGCCTAGAACTGATAATTACCCTCCAAATCATATACATATACTGTCGTTTTCATTATACAGGGTGGTACTACGAGTGAAGTATACCTCATAGTATGATTCACATCCGGAGACATATGTATGATCCATTTGTACATTGCTAGAATAGGTAGCAGGCAGTTCAACCTGAAAATAGACCACAACACGCGTGTACCACGCTCCCGACCAATGTAATACGACGGTCAATGATGCATTTCTTCCTTCTTTCCCCCATAACGAACTGACCGAGTCCACAGTGTAAGCTCTTCATACTGTTGCAGGGACAGTTGCTCAGCAGACCTCATGTTGTACAAAAAATTTCCGACAAATATGTAGTGCAAAAGAATGTCCGGAGCAAATGTCCCCGCATCAATAGGTACAGATAGTCCCCAGACTCGAGGACTACTTGCAGCGCTATCAAATTTGGTGAAGCCCGTTGTATACGAGTGCATGTCGTCAGGTAAGCTCTGACGCTCTGTATTTTATTGAAATCGATTTGAAGGGTTATGTTAGAAACTAAACGCGAGCAGCTTGCCGTGGACAGTAGTAAGTGTACAAGACAGATTGGGCTAATACGCCCTCTAATATTAATATAGACAGCGGGTCTCGTGAAGAATCGCTTGAGCATCAATTTGTCAACTGCCTCAAAGCATTTGTTGCGGTGACCGTCGAAGAGTGCCGTACGACGGAATCAACTTCATTATCTGCTTCCAACCCCGCAGACGTTCAATTGCCAACAACTCTCAGTGTCCCTTTAAAGCTCAATGTGATTGAGGATACCCACAGACCTCGTGCTATACCACCAGAGTGTACGTTTTTCAAAGTGGTCTGTTCTAGTCGACTAATGATAACTTCTAGTCAGAGACGTGTTCAAGGACTATGTATTGAAGAAGATCCGTTCTGCTGTGTCTAGTATGCCTACGCGACTATTGGCATTTGATTCGGCTGGATCGCAAATCTGTCTTGTCGACCATCGCGCAGCAATTCGATTCCTAGCTGAAATTATCTTTGCAGAGATGGACAGTGACAGTGATCTTGAAATTCTGCCAGATGTGATTAAGCAATTCAAGGAAGATCCTACAGGAGAATTTCTGAACCTAAGATCCGGATTCCATAAACCCACCACAAGTGGCGAAAAAATACTTAACGTCATCTACAAATATACCCGATATGCAATCCTTTCTCACACATGGACGAAGGGATCTGCTGGCGAGATCTCTTATCAGGACTGGGCTACAAGAGAACGTAATCCTAGTGGATATTCAAAGATCACTAGATTCTGTGAAGCATCAGCGCGTGATTGCGGCTTTCGTCTGGGCTGGGTCGACACATGCTGCATCAACAAGGAGAGTAGTGCGGAGCTGGATGAAGCCATCCGATCTATGTATAGGTGGTATCGCAAGGCCGCTCTATGCGTCGTATATCTATCAGAGACAAATACCTTGGACGAAATGGCAAGAGACTCATGGTTTACCCGTGGATGGACGTTGCAAGAGCTTGTGGCATCCCGCAGAATGGCCGTATACAACAAGCACTGGACGGTTTTAGATTGCGGCCAGAATACAGTTGCGGCTATTGCAGATATCCACCCAAAGGAGATTCAAAGATTTAGGGATGGACTTCAATCGACAATTCCAATATCCCGACGGCTGCAAATGGCATGCGGAAGGCAAGTGACGCGTGAAGAGGACAAATCCTACTCCTTAATGGGTATTCTGGATATCAGCATTCCAATAGCATACGGTGAAGGTGCTCGGCGTGCTTTCTCTCGCCTCATGCGTGAGCTCATTAACACAAACCGAGGGGTCATGGATATTTTCAATCGTGGTTACTACTCAGGGATTGCCGATATCATCCCAAGCACTGTGGATGTATACCGAGGTCGCTCCAATGCGTTTGATTATCATAACAGCTGGTACGACATGACCTTGTCCAAGCTGACAGATATAATTCCGGACGAACCATTCCTCCTGACGCATGTAGGGCTGCGTATACACCTTCTCCTGGTTCCAGCTCTAGAAGATCGATACCATGCAAGGTTTAAACACAAATTCCAACCCTTGGGAGGTTTATATGGTCATGTTTGGAACTATGTCTTACTGGACAAAGAGCTCGACTCTGGGAAAGACCTCGATTCCTATGTGCTAATTTTTGGAATTGTTAACTTCTCTATGGTGAATGGTAAAGTTACTATCCAAAATCCCGCCCTTTCCATCCCTCTCAGCTGCAGCGGCCAGAACATTGGGCGCATCGAATCATATACGAATCTAACGACTTGTTGTGTCACAGACACTTCGGTTCCAGTCCTTAAACTGAGATATTTAGGGGATCCTGACGAAAAATTATCTGAAATTACATTACCTGGAGCCAATTTGATGCTTCACGGTTTAAGTCGCAAGATGTTGTATTTATGAGACGGATGCTTCTTTTTCTTTCTTCATTTATTGCCATCTGAATGTATGTTTGTAGCTCATAATAATAATATATACTGTATGTTGATAAAGTGTTGAGATGAGTATCACAAAATTATTTGTAAGTGTGAGACGTTGACATGCAGTACCAAAGGGAGCTCTGACCCATTAGCCACCAGCGGGACCTACACTCTGGAGTCTGGATAGGGTGTCCGCTTACTTCAAATTGCACGAGACATGAACAGGGCAGGTGCGCATTAAGAATGCGAATTGGGACGGGCATGGCATTAGTGGGTGCTCGCTCAGTGAAAGGTAAACAAACACAGGGTAGTAAGCACGAGGCTCGGGACGCGAATAGGATGTGAACGTTTGAACACCGGGAGCTGTGTCTGCAGCCAAAATTTAAGTGGGAAATATAAAAGGATTCTGAATGGCTTCCTGTGCTCCTTCCCTCTTCCTGTACCGACGCACTTCACAACTAGTACGTCCATTCTTCGTTCTCGTATACTCTTCACCGCCGCGCACGCCGCTGACTCTGCCTCAGTTCCCGGACAATTTGGTCTGAGAGACTTTGTGGTGTATCAAACGACGAAACAACGCTTCCAATGTACCACTTATCTGTACCCTTATTCGTCCAATCAGAAGAAGGTGATGGTTCGAGACGATGTTGACCGAAGTACAACGGGAAAATAAAAACTTGTGTAACGAGTTCTCTAGCGAACTCCATGTGACTTGGGACGCGGGCACAAGCGCCGCGTCACCGGCCCGCTTCCGCCAAACGGGAAGGCCGACGGTCTCTGCAATTTGATTCTTTTGTTGATGCAACTCAGGCATCTCACATTGAGTGCGCTCCTGACTCTGGTTCCAGGCTACAGCTTTTTTCCACAAATTCAGCCCGTCATCCTTCTTCCGCCGTACTCATACCACTCGCTAGCGCTCAGGTTGTCTGGCTGCCCACTCTGCTGTAGCTATATAGGTACCCTTCCACGATGGAGGGCCTGGCAGAACTCGAGAGCAATTACTCTCCTCTTCACATTCCAGTTTCCTTACATTTTGTCGCTCTTCGACGCTTTGTAGTGCCCCAATACAGTCTCGTGTAGCCTACCACACGTCGACGTATCCTCTCTCTGACATCTGCTCTTTCCTAGATCGGCACGCTGCGGCATGGCCCAGCCGATCTCGGACCTGCCCAGCTCGCTTTCACTCCCGTGCGCCTAATGTATGCTACTGGCACCTACCCACCCATCCCGGCCCCCCGCGCTCGTAGCTCGCGACTGTGTTTGTCCTTAAAGCCCTTAAATACACTTTTAGCCTGCCCACTTTTGAGTCCGTCCCCCAGGCGCTGCGCGTCGCCCTTGCCTTTGCCGAGTCCCTTCTCAGTCTCTATCATTGTTTGGCCAGTCAACGTAATCAAAGACCTCAGAGTGGCTTCGGTAGACTTCTACTGTGCTTAGGATAACACTATACACTGTCGTAGATTAACCGTGGTTGTCGCGCACAGCTATCCGTTCTTCAATGAATGTATCAATTTCTTGCCCTTTCATGCGAGCGTATTTCGCAACGCGCTCGTCCAGGACATTAGTCTTACTTATGTCTTCACTCCTACATTCTCGTCTCGAGTAGCTTAAAATAACTGTGACTGAGCTGCGGCGTTCTAACAAGCAAGAGCAGCCACCTTTTGTCTCTAGCTGGGTCAGAGTCATAATTTTCACGTGTGCGATCCAGGTAAGTACCGTGAGTGCGGTGTATTGACCACATACTCTATGCAAACAAATGCCGACAAATAATTCGCAAACAGTGACACTATAACTTTAAGTTAAGCGAAGCCACCTAGGCTTAAACCACCACAGCCATCGTCACGACAGCCACAACGGCCATGGAGTACAGCTCATACAATACTTTCTCATACTCAGCGCAGCCGCCCACGTACTTGCCGCCTGCTCGCACGATTAGTATTACGGATGAAGAGAGTTTTATGCAGCAAGAGAGTGAGCCTCGGAACACGAAGCTGCAGAAGCTAGCTCTGCTGTCGATGACAGTGGCTCGCCCCGAATACTACCTGCTCAGATTGAAGGGAGGACAGACGTGGAAAGCTCTCTCGAAGGCGGGCATGGAGGAACATGAAATCGAGCGCAGAGTGGCCCGGCTGCTTGGTTGCAAACCAACGCAGCCAAAAGATGCAATGTACAGTGGCAGACGAGTCCGGTGGGACCTCTCCAACGAGCCTACGACGCATGGTGAAAGAAATAAAGACCGCTTGCGAGTTCGCAGGAGTAAGCCATATGAGATGGACATCCCGAGGTTGCGTAAGAAAGATAGAAGAGAAAGGGAGATGCAGTCTGTGGCCCGGATGCTTTGCGATCTTAATATTACTGCATGACTCGTATTAATATCTCTGTGATATTTTAGCCTTTTCCTTTGCTTACCTCTATTTTATTGACATCGAGGTCATGCTTTACTGTTCTCGCTATGTACGTAGAGCCAGTCTATGATATCCTCTATATACTACGTACTTCCTACCTAAGAGAGTAAAAAATCACCAAGTCGCATCCAAGTGCCGCTATGCGTACCTATTAAAGGGGCCGGCATGCCGGCCTGTCACTGTGTGAATACGTTACGTAACACTAACACGCCCGAGTTGTTTCTCAATGTTATCTTGATCATCGATCAGTTTCTCATCGTATCTGGGCTTTCTTCATTACCTCCTGCTCTCATTTCTGACCCCTCCACTAGTACATGCCCTGCAGCCTCATTCTCCCATATTCAACTTTCGCCACATATCCATGTACCAGCTAACCTGTATAGCACTCAAATAACACTTTCCGCGCTTCGGAGGTACCACAGCATCCTACTTTCCATTCTCCGCTTGATTCCATCGCATAAACCCTCCTGCCTCCATTCTCCTTGTCACCCCAAGCTCGGAAAAAGGCGGCACCATTCGCTTAGCACCTAGGCTGTTCGGAGACGACGTTCCCTTACCAGTGCATTTGTATGGCAGCGGTGCTCAAATACATAGTATTTTGTGCAAGCTACGTGTTCTGTACTGCGCAACTTTCTCACTGGATAGCATAGTACGCTAGTCCGCCTAAACTTCCTTCTCCTTCCTCTGTGCCTACTGTAGGAACTGTTTTATCTACGGTGGTGAAGAGCAATGCGCGAACCTAGACACTGGCAGAATTTCGATACGGACATCCGTTGTTTTAGCACCCACTTCAATCCGTCCCTCGGACCAATCCTCCATTCAATTTTATTCAGTGGTTCTTGATCGCTGACTAGCGCCTGTTAATGTTCCGTTTGAATGTAACCTCTCTGTTCACTATTCTGCATTAATTCTCAAGTTACCTCTAGATCCTCTTGTTGAGTAATACTTAAGCAAGAACAGAAACAGTCATATCAAATTGAAAGGCTGAAAATGAACTCTGCCCAGTTTGGATTTAATTATCAATAAAGAGAATAGCTCAGCTTATATGTAAGTAGTAGATACGGAAAGAGGGTCAATGATCCCTTTCAAGACCGTCGTGATACATGCAAGTCCCAATAGTAAAGCCATGCGATGAGATTTACTGTATTACTTGATCTATCACCGAAGCTTGACGCGTGACGCTTGAAGCTTGAGCTTGAGGCTTGAAGCTTGAACTTTAGCCTTCTTGAGCGCTTGAGCTTAAGCTTAAGCTTATCTCCCTGGCTAGTTATTTATATCTTTTTGAATGTGAAACCTTCTCCTTGCCAGACTTCTGCATCCGGTTCGACGGCGTTTTTGGCCCAAGACGTGTGAAAAAACCTGCTGGTATTGTCATTATTGGCCACATTAAAGCAACGTATAAGTGAGGAACAAAAGGAGGGCCAGCAGTGACAACAGTAGTACTACCTCCGATCAGTGATTTCGCCCGATCTGGATATGTCTCCCAGAAAAGCACGAGTAAATACCGCGCTTTGTATAAAGAGCCAGTCTACATCCACCATTGTTCCTTCTCCCGTCGTCTTCCGTCGTTCCTTCACTAACATCGCTCAATATCACAATGGCATCCTCGTCCAACCTTAACACTCTCAGCGATTTGTCCGCAGAAGCCAAGCCGCAAATGCCACTGAGCCCCCCACCAAGAAATCTGTGGCAAATGCTTCGGAACCGACTTCGTGAGTCGTCAGCTGCGTCAGGAGAAGAGCTTCGGGGTAGAGAACTCGGCTTGGCGTGCAAGAGGGCGTGGGACGCCCTTTCCAGCGAGGAGATAATGGAACTACAGGGCGAGGCGACGAGGATGCGTCTGGAGCATGAGCGACGTCCGGGGGCCGTTCGTCAGTCTCAGGAAGCTGTGGCGTGGCCACAAAGAAACCAGAGGAGGCGAGTGAGAGAATCCGACTCCACCGGCGAGGATGCGTCGTCCGCAGGGGTTAAACGAGGAAGGGTAGAACGCGCGCACCGTAGGAAAGACAAGCCGTATGCTAGGGAGAGGGCCACACCCTCGTGGGCCGTGGGTCTGGACGACCCAAAATACGAAAATCCATGGTGGAATTTCGACACATCGGTCGCGCCATGGGGGGTATCGCATACCAACTGGAATGTCGGTGCCAAGGCGGATCCATGGGGCGTCGACTCCGTGGTAGAAGGGATTGGCGGGTTGCATGTATAATATGTGTTTTATGATATATGGTTTTCAATGTAATTTATTTCCTCTGCATCGATGTTCGGGCCCAGCTTCTTATAATGCATAGTGTCTATATTAATCCCTTATCTTGAGAGCATAACCATTGAGTACTGCACTAAGTCCCAACGGTACATGATCACCATTAATTATGCGGCTTCTCCTGCCGTGTTAACGGCAATAGTACAATTCCCATACCGAAGTTGCTCACTCGGATTATAATATATACGAGACTGAAATAGCACAGTCCCATCTAACATAATAATGCCAATACTCGCGACCAAAAAACTGTTGTTTATATTATTAAATTTGCGACTCATTCAAGGAAGGTGTTTAATCACGTACGGTATGCTCCTATGAAGGTATCCTGAGTCTGAAGACAGCATCCTTGGAGACGTGAGGATTGATGACGTGTATAAAACATTTGCCACAACAGAGCACGAGAAAAAATACATAGAAAGGCCCTAGATAACTATTGAGAAGCAGTTTTAGTCCCAACGCATATTTATGACATACCTTAACTGATTTACGTGAATACTGCAGAACGGCTCAGTGAGGTACGCTCATATAAATATGAAGATATCACTCACATTTTTCCATAGTTGAGGCATACGAGAACATAAATATAGAGCGGAGCTCATCCACGCAAAGCATTGACCAAGCTCTTGTTGATTTCGTCGAGTACTAATATCATTGAAAATTTCTTGATTAGGAAATTCCGCAGGGGGGCCGCTGATTTCTGTTACTCTCTTGCTCGGTCCTTGTAATCCATGGGCCTGGAATGCGAACACTGAACCACATACTACGAGGAGCAGTACTGTCAAGATTGAGAATATCTTGGCTCTAAAGTTGCTTGTCAAGTATCTTCGAATGACTTCCCGTTTGCATCTTGCAGGTGGGGAAGGAAGCGGATGTGCCGTGTTACGGCGTTGAGAAGCATAAAGTTCGGCGGTTGAAACTCGGGTGATCATGGGACGCGGTTGATCTAATAGTTTCGAGTAGTGGTAGTATTGCCCCAGCATCACGCAATCTACGCTGATGCAGTACATTGCAAGGTATCGCTATATGTGGGAAATAAATCAGAGAACATATGCAGAGCCACCAAATCAATCACCTGGAATGCGAGCTGATCGGCGAGAATGCAACCGATCAAGAACAGAACGTCGCCTGCATTTATTCAGAGATAATCAGTATCTTTACATTATCCGCACAGCTCGTTTTACTTACCAAGGAAAAACAAGATTAGGAACGGTAGTGAAAGGCCCTCACACGATTTCTGTCGAAAATTCTGCATCATCTGACTGGTTTGTCGCAACAAGAGTTCAATTTAAGATGCAGTCTCGCAAGGCAGGACAGTGTTTCGAAATGCAACACACTACTCACGGTAATTGTTGCCCGGCAGCACATAAGATAGTGAGATAGCCGGTAATGGCGCTGAATAGCCCAGAGGTGAACATGGAAGATTGGTAAATAAAAGCACCAGTCATTCAGTACATGAGCGTATTTGGTGCTTGATGGCTTGAATTGTGGCAATTAGCATACAGCTGATATTTTATGGAAGTTCATGGTAATAACCCGCTCCAAATCGACGCCCAGAATGACTGAAACCATTCATCATGTATTTAAACAGGGAATATATTTTTTCATGTTAGACATATTGAAGGAATAGCTGAAGTAAATCTGAAATATCAAGTAATTAACGACTTCTAGATGTAAGTAGCATTAACTGAGTGCGGCTAAGAAGTTACCACAAAGCCAGATACTGATAGGCTGGTTTCCTTCCGTCGATCATATACATCACACTCGGCTATGCAATTGACACAAAACTGATACAAAAATGGGCCAAACTTCTATTTCCATCGGACTGGTAGTAAAAAAGGATACAGCATATACAGAGATATAAATAAATATCAAAATCTACTACTCCTCTAAGAGTCATCGGAGCTATCAGCCTGGGGGCTAATGGGAATGTGTTAGCAGGGTCGGGTCAGTTGATCGAGGAAGACACGTACATGGGCGGAACAGCGGTGGCGGGGCCTGGCTGAGTGGCAAGGTTGGGGAACGTAGCAGTAGCGCACTAAATATTCGTCAGATACAACCCAAAACATATTGAAAACTTGAAATACTAACGGATTGGTCAATGTCGCGCAAGTGCTTGGTGGGAGGGAAGGTGGCAGGGCCGAAGTTGGGTGGAAGTGCCCTGGGGATGACCTCACTGCAGTCGACGAGCTTGTTTGCGTTCTGACCAAGAAGGGAAAGCTTGAAGACACCAGCACCGAATGCCTGAGCGAGCTTGGTTGGTTGGTCTTTGTGAAAGTTAGTACAGCTGAGCTTATGAGTTGTGTATGGTGTGTCACTTACTGACGAAGGACTGCCATGTGCAGGCGGTCCTTGGGTCACGGGCAATCTAATCAAAATATCATGAATTAACTCTGTGCAGAGCAAGTGTGTAAGGCGTACTTACCAGACCATCAGATTGGAGACGAACAGTTCCGGCGACGGCGGTCTCTGCCTCACCGGACTGTGGGCCTTGGCTGAAGAAGAGTCATTGCATCAGAACGACTCTGTGTAGTGCAATGCGGCAAGACTGCGTACCCGTCGGAGAAGTTAGTGCCGTGGAGCAGGACATCAACGAAAATTTGGGCTATGGATCATGAGTATCAAGTAAGTAACCACTATTTATTTCACCTACTATCGAACTGAGAAGGTGTTTGATCGAAAGGAACACTTAAGAAGGGGTCAGTATATGGAAAAAATTGTGATTATTAATGACACTAACCCCTGTTGGTCGGGAACAATGTCGTCGGCGCCTGCAACACTGTGGGAACCACCGACAACTGCGACGACCTCCGCGGGAGAGAAACCGACCTCTCCGAAGCGTTGAAGAATGGTGGTGACGTTATCGGTAGGCTCAGGCACGAGGAAATTTGGTGAAGGTGCTTTGGGTTGTGGACGTCCCATGACGAATGGAATACGAGGGGCACCAGGGCACTGAACAAGGGAAACCGCTCCTGCAAGCTGGATGCTATAAAAAACATTAGTTGAGATTGTTAACTGGAACTGTATCAGAGCTACTTACAAGTCTCCAGGGCTCAACACGTTGGCGTGCTTGAGCAGGAAAGGACCGACATCGTCGAGAACATCGTCAATTCCAATGTTCGCGTGGAAAGTCAGCTCGGTAGCGTTGAAAACGGCAATGGAGCCGTCGGCTCCTCCACCTCTACTGGGGTATAAGTATACAGGAACTGACGTTTTTGCAATTTCTTACCCTAAGGTTGGGGAGATTCCAATAGCGTCGTGGAAAACGAGGCGGAGAGCACCATGGGCCTATTACATTTGTCAATAAATTAAGCATTAATATCACCAATCTGTTTAGACGTACTGCGTCACCGCACTCATTATCGAACAGGTTCTCTGTAAGGTCTTTCACGACTGGGAAAAGAGCACAGCAGGCCTGGTTCACAGCAGAGTTGATTCCGTCAGGGCAGAGAGAACGCTTGACTCTCGCAGCTAGTAAAAGCGTGAATTTGTGTGAGTTGAAAGTGTCAAGCAAGTGTAATGTTTTTTCTATCCATACCATTTGAGAGGATTGGAAGAGCGAGCACAAAAGCTGAGAGGGCGGCGCTGAAGACCATGTTGGATACTTGAGATGGAAGAGGCGAGGAATGCTCTGCTGGTACAGGCAATGCATCGACAGTTTTTATACGCGTCTCGGAAAGCATTTCGGCGTACATTGATGTAGCACGGTCTCCGAAAGAGCGGAACAGCGAAACAAGGAACTCTGCAAGGCATTCCACAGTCCTGAGAAGGTGCACAGAAGACTTGAATCACAGAGCGTCCAATGGGTGACAACGGAGTGGTAAACGGATGATTGCAAAAGCAGATCGATGATTTGGTATGGACGGTAGTAGATTAGACGAGTGACCATCTAATTTTAGCTCAGGCTTTCAGGCTGTGTAACCGGCCGTCTTATACACAGCGCAAATAACCATTGTTTTGGTTTGGGCAGTGAGGACAGCAAGCTCGTTATATTTAGCCTCTTTCAGCTTTTTAAAGCAGGCTTTGTGAGACTTAAGCGCAGTAGGGCGGAGATCATGTACGTTTACTTGGCGTATGGTCGGCAATGTGATGTTCGTCCACCAACGTAGCCAAGGTCTGCGGAGCACATAAGCCACTTGCAACTGAGTGAGACGACTTGATCGATAGTAATCGCGTCTACACCTGCATTAATTTGCGCTGACTGTCAGGTAAACCGATGTAATGGTTCTTACCATCTGTCGGGAAAGTCCAGGTCGGTCTTGCGTAACTAGGAATTTATAAATAGAACTAAACTCGTTATTGGCCTATGCGTTGACGCGATCATTGCATGCGTACACAGGTTTTGGTGCACCAGTCTTCCTGAGAGGATTTTTCACCGGCATAAGTGCTCCTAGTTTAAAATTAAACCAAATAAACCCCGTATCCTTGCACAAAAACCGCTTCAAATTAGTGATGTTGGGCGCCTTTCTTCTATTTATATTTTCTTGGAAAGTAATTATATTACCGTCTATAAATAGTACTGAACAATATGACCACAGGCGCAAAGGCACCGTTATCTATTGTTGAATGTATCCCATGTAAAGTCTCACGGAGTTACACGGAAGTGATTGGCTTTGAGAGAAGTACCATATGGCTCCACAGATATAATGTACAGCTCCGTACGCGTGTACGACTTTCTCGACGCCGTCAGCTCCCACTCCAGGATTTCAATTCTCGTCGGTAATTCGACAACTATGCGCCCCGGAACCTCGTTTCCGGTCATCTTCATTTACCGAGCTTTACCCGGTAAAAGAAGGTTGTGTTCCTATCTGGAGCCTGTACACGCTTCGGTTCCGAAACATCCATTATCACGTACAACCTCATGCAATCCCTTAAACCCTTTCTGCATTTAACCGTACTACAATCCCTTTATACAGCTGGTACTGGACATGGTGATTTTCAAATGTTAGATACCAGACATGAAGTGCTTTATAATCTACGTGAACCTGCACCCAAAAATATGGGAAATGTGAATTGGAGGCTGTAACATATATCGAGGCTTCCAATTATAAAGTGCTGTCAACCTTCTTTCTTTGAATAGATATCTTTTAACAGGTCGCCCATTATATAGATATTATAGTCAGTCTTGACTCTCAACAAAGAATGTCTCCGCCACATTTACCTACCCAGCTACATGTACCAGACGTGGACATGGGCGGGATGCGCCCAAAACACTTTGTCACTACCATTCGGAAGCTCAGGCTCTGCCGGGTACAAATAGTTTGTAATTTCTCCCATAGAATAAAATACATTTTGAATAGAAAATACACGGATCAATCAGTATTTTGCAAAGTTACCATACATGTGTGAGAAGACTCTGTTGTTCTAAACATGGGTTACCTCACATTATATGGAAGTATGTATACCGAGGTTGAAATGTTTCCAATGGGCTGTAATGAGAAGCAGACGCACATGCAATAAGAGTGTTCCCAAGACTTTTGGAAAGCTGTCCATATTTGAGCACGGAAGAGACCCAGAAATTGAGAGGAAGTCAGGGTGCCTCCTACCTGGAATTCACTGCGTCTCGGAAAATGCCGGATGCGATTGAGTAGAATTGAATTACTGAATGCTAGAAACAGATTGATAAGATGTTGTAGTAGCGAAGGCGGGGTCGCATCACGGTGAGTATGGAGGTACGGTTGTATCAAGCTCAAATGTGTGCCGGGTTCTGACCTATGATTTTTTCCACGATGTCTGCAGAAAGTATAAAATTTCTAATATTGCATAGTTTTCTAATACAGGGCCATTCTGATAACCAGGGATACAATATATCGGATTCGTTAAGAAGAGACGGGGGTGGCCTGAGGACTGCAAAAAATAGAGTTAGCATTACAAACATTATATTCATCCTGAGCTGTACTAACATCGGGGAGACAGTAGTCGCCGGACCTGCGTGAGGGTCAGATGAAAGTTTGGAAACACGACTGAAGATACCACGTACCGGGTTGAGTGGCAAGGGAAGGGAACGGCGCGGAGAAGCACTGTACGATCTTGTGAGAATGTGCCCTTCGTGTCTTTGAAGAACTACTACTTACAGACTGTTGGATGTCATGGAGTGTTTGGCCAGGTGGAAGAGTCGCAGGGCCGCCGGTGAATGCGATGGCGGGAGGGATAACTTCGCTGCAGTCAGTCAGCTAAATTGACGTATCAGAACACATGGCTGCGTGGACAATTACTATTGCACTCATACCTTGCTGGCAGTCTGTCCGAGGAGTGAAAGCTTGAAGACGGCTGGTCCGAAAGCCTGAGCAAGCTTATTCTGTTGGTCTAATTGAATTTTGTAAGATGATCGCATCAACACTTCAAGAAAGAAAGTACTCACTGACGAAAGACTGCCATGTGCAAGCAGTTCGTGGATCACGGGCCAACTTAGAATGCGCATTAGTTCGTTACTAAGGCTTTTGTTTTAGTTTTGTATAAAATGGAGCTCACCAGGCCGTCTGACTGAAGGCGCACAGTTCCTGCGACAGCTGTCTCGGCTTCACCCTGTTGTGGTCCGGCTCTAAAAATTGGCAAACGTGATGAGCGAGCTGTATGAGAGTGGTATGGTTTTTATATACCCGTCAGTGAAGTTGGTTCCACGAAGGAGAACGTCAACAAAGATTTGCGCTGCAATATGTCAGTAAAGTAGGCTTTTTATTGATTGTTCGTCAGCACGTACTATCGAAAAGAGAGGGGGTCTGGTCGAATGGGACACTGCAGCCCTGTCAGTTAACCTATATACACCAAGTAATTGGGGACCGACCCTTGCTGGTTAGGTACGATGTCGTCGGCCCCGGCCACACTGTGTGATCCACCGACAACGGCGACAACTTCGGCCGGCGAGAAGCCAACTTCACCGAAGCGCTCAAGAATGGACGTGATGTTGTCAAATGGCTCTGGAACAAGGCCAGGAGGGGATGCCGCAACCGGGGGAGCGCGACCCATGAGGAAGGGAATACGGGGTGCTCCCGGGCACTGCACGAGACTGACTGCGCCTGCAAGTTGAATGCTATAAATAGAGAGGGCCATCAGTACGATGTTTGCGACACTGGGTGCTGCGTACTTACAAGTCTCCAGGAGAAAGGACATTGGCATGCTTGGTGATGAAAGGACCAATGTCGTCGAGAACATCGTCAATACCGGTGTTAGCGTGGAACGTCAGTTCTGTCGCGCTGAAGGTAAAGATGGATCCATCCGCTCCTCCGCCACTGTTTCCACATTTTAGCCAACATAAAATATAAATGAAATCAGAAAGCCTATTACCCTAGAGTGGGCGAAATTCCAATGGCATCATGGAACACCAAGCGCAGCGCTCCATGGGCCTAGGAAAATAGTAAATACATATAATACAAGATAGAAATTGTTGACCTACGGCGTCACCGCATGTATTCTGGAAGAGGTTTTCCGTGATATCCTGTACTACAGGGAACAATGCGCAACAGGCAGTATTGGTGGCGGTATGAACACCGTCAGGGCACAATGCACGCTTTGTTCTCAGAGCTAGAATGAATGTCAGCCTTAGTCGCGCCCACTGTATCACAAATGGACTAACCATTGACAGAAAGCAATGGGAGAGCAAGGACGAGGGCGGTGAGGGCAGTGCTGAAACCCATTTCTGTATATGCGTGTCAGGATATGAGTGCTCAGAGAGGAGAAAGATGTATTTCCTGGCGTTTAATCGAAAAACGCAAGCCATTTTATACTTTTCATGTACCCCTGATATGCATAACCTATCCGCTTGCCCACGAGGGACAACTGAACAACCTTGAATGCTCTCAGGTCGCAGTATCAGCCCCAGATGGCTGTGAGACCGTTAATCATGGAAATTGTTTCTGTAAAATTGAATTAACGCTCTACTTTCAGTATTGCCTCGTTCAAAGTCGCTCACGAGCATGAGAAACAAACGTTAAATATAGCAATTATCAAGCTCTCTTGCAACCATGTTTGGGAATTGTAAACGGTAATTAAGTGTGTTTGATTAGTTCGAGAATGAATCAATGTTTAAAATACGCATATGGCGACGCGGCTCCGACCCCCACTTCCTATCGCCTACAGCTGAGCTGCTTTAATGAAACAATAGCTCATCTCAACACCAACCCTCAGAACACGTAAATAGGATTAATTTGAAAGTATATAAGCTTGAAGACCCCATACAAGGCAGGAATAGTAGTCCACCTTTAAGTTGCTCTAATTGCGTTTCTATACCATTTGCAAGCGTCTTATGTTTTATGTTTAGTAATGCACGGGATTTGTCTGACATTTGAACCGACCAATCCTATTCAATGAATTTGTACGCGAACTTCAACAACTTATGATACGGAAGCGACCTGCATCTTACTGTATTTCGTTGTCTGTTCCTGTCATGAGTTCTTCATGTAAACCAATACATTTGCTTGACTGCGCAGTCAACGGTATGTTACTGTTCGTAAACGAGTTTCACACTGAAAGGGCGTGCCTTGTGATAACATAAAAATAGCACACCTACAGTGTAAAGAAGGCGATCCTCTTGCTCTGGGAGCATTGAATTATACAGGAGTTTAGTTACGGGCTTACCATTGATGGTTTAGCAGACGCACAAGACATATTACATGATTTCAAATTTGCAAAGAGAAACCTGACAAGGATGGCCGTGTGGCTCAGACCATTACATATGCATCTTGACAACGCTACAGATAACAGGTATACGCATGGTCGCTTGCTTTGTATCTGACGCGAGTTTTTGCTCCCATCTTGGCGTGGGTCCTCTCTCATACATGGGCCGGAAGTCACTTATGATACTTCATCCGGAGGCATGGATCAACGGACCAGATAATTACCGAGGTACATACCCGTTCGCCATCCAGTATGCATAACATCTAATCATTCTACGTTCTGATTTTTCCCATGTGTTATAATCATATATATGTAGTCAACAGTAGAGAGCGATATAAAGAGCAAGAACTTGTTTCTTAGCCTAGCAACTGAGTAAAATCAATCATTCCCGTATGTCAGTCTATTAGTACAACCAGAATATCATGATCCTAGCTGAGCGCCATGGTTTAATCCGTAGCTATTGTTAGCCATGCGTTTCGTCTGTCAATTGAAGGAGAAAAGCTCATCCCTGAGGCTGAATGTCATGTAGCGCGCTAGCGAGTGTCATCGTCAATGGTTGATTCAAACGTTCAACTTGAATATGTACAGTATGTACGTAGTTGTTACGTAGCCAGAAGAGGTTTATATATATTACCCACCTTATCCGTAATTGGCTCTGACTCGAATGATATGCAAAACAATGTTTATTTTCCACAAATCGACGCAAAGAATTAAGATATGCCACTCTCGGTAGAGTATACGACAGCATAAATATATTGACCTTTCTCGAAACATGCAATTCAATATTGATATAGATATATGTAACCAAGCCTGCTATTTCAGAACTAATCCTTACAGCCAGCCATTATCTGCCGAGTTTCTGCCACGAAACCCAACATCGTCAGTGTGTAAGTAGTGACGCGCTCGGAAAGCTGCTTGTAGATACTGGTATCTAGCATTGCGATCAGGTACAAAATGCTCTGAGTACACTGAGGAAGACCCAGCGAGATTTGAATATGTTGTTCGTATAGTTGTATGACCGTCATTTACGGTGTATGTGACAGTGTTGGTCGTGTTACCCCCATCGGAGATGACGACGTTGCGACCGCCCATGCTGTTGATATCGACGTGCGCGCCATGTTGGTGATATGCATGAAGTTGGCTACAGGGTGCGCGAGTTTGACAGCAATTTGCTTCATTGTAAATCGGCGACTGCTGAGCCTGTCCACCATTATCAATAACCAAAATGTCAGAGGCATCTTCAAATAGCCAGCTTGGAGGTGGCAGTCCGGATTGCGGAGTCCAGGTGAAAACTCTATAAGGGGCCGTATACGCTGAGTGAGGGAGTGTCATCTCCGCGTATGCCAAGTCAGCGGTTGCGGTTCTTCCCATTGGGCTCCAAGAGTGGGCGGGATTAGCTGCGCCTGGATAAGACATAAATTCTGGTTGGCTTTCATCGTCTGATTCGGAGTCGTAGTAGTCTGTCCACCCGCCACTCTCTGAGTCAGAGTCGGCTGTCTCTGACATTGTGGCTGGAGTAATGTTCACCTGGCTCTCGTTGTTGCTCAGAGTCTCAGTGATAGCAGAGTCTGGGATGGAATTGGCAGAAGGAGAACTTGAGTGCGGCTTGGTTGATGAGGCGTTCATTGTGGGCGATGAGGGTCTCATTATGTGTGTAGGCAGAACGCCTAAAGAGGGGGATGTGGCTTCACTACTTTCCTGCTGCTAATCTACCGTTGCTTTTATATTACCCATGCTCAAGCGCACCTCCAAGCCTATTACTAAATGTGGAAATCGGCGTGTTTGCTTTTCTAGCTCACGGTTACGATAAACATATGTAGCCAACGAGTTCTCGAAGCCTATCGCCAGTTAGGGTAGTTTTTATTCCACTTCTGGTCATGTCAGTGTCGCAGCCGAGTGATGTTCATCGCTTCGGCGGTATGTAATATGGTTGGTTAATATTTTGCCGCATCGCGGCGCCGATGGCCACATGTTTAATCGGCAACAGTTCCCGATCAGAGTTTGCTATTTGGCTATGTGGCCTGGTGGCCATTCCTGATGTTTCTCCTGTATAAATCCTGGTGAACTGTGAGGTAGCTGGGGCCGGTGCTCAAAATGACAGGCCTTCAAGTAAAGACGAAAATCATCGTCAACTTTACCTGAAATGGCCCCATGAGAAAATATACTCCAGAATTGGAGTTTGGCTGGCGTTGGCTGCGCCTCACCCACACACCACAAATGTCTGTGCATTTGGAGATAAATCATTTACCTCGGACCCAACGCTTTAAATAGACCGTATACCTGCATCCAGCAACGCTTTAAGTGCAATTAGAAGCTGTGCACAATGAGCAAAGAGAAATGTGAATTTCTCTTTCCGGATTGGGATATGTGGGATTTTTTACGCAGCTATTGGGGCCGGCGTATCAGGTATGAACATAGTATGTGCACTGTAATTTGATTGCATTTGACTGGTCAACCAGTCACTTGTTTCCTGCCCAGAAGATCAGGGCGGAACCCAACTGTGTACGACAATCTCAACATTTGCAAAAAAAATTCAAGGCCGCCATTCACTAAGCATGTTGTAGCCAGGACGATAGCATTTGCAGAGCATATTGGCAACAATCTATTGTGCAAACACAAGGCATTCCTATACACAGCCTAGTACTGCCGATTAAACTAAAATGGTGTGCCTCGTGGCCTACTTATAGACGTGGCCACCGGCTGGAGCAGCTCAGTATAAGCCCAATGTCGTTTGCCCCCGTACTTGAGCAGAGCACGCTTCTTCCTTTATTGATTACTTTCGAGTCTTTCCTCCATGGCAAGTCATCGTAAACGTGAAAAACCCTGCACTGACTTTGAGTTTTTCGATATTAGGGCTATATTGTTACGCTTTCTTCGTGGTATTCCTTATGCACCAACGGATGTCTACAGACCGTGTGCTCGCTCAGCCACTCTCCTTTCTGTTCGTGTTATGCACCTCATGTTTGTTCGTTGAAGTCGGCCACTACTATCTAAAAATGGTACGCTCCGACTCTCATTGAATATAGTGTCTGGTGCTCACTGTCTGGGGTTCAGAGCAGCGAAAAGGGGATACATGAAGGCCTAATTGACGAAATGAATACTGCAAGATTCTTGATCCACCTTCTAGTCAGTTTCATTTCAAAAGGTGTCCTGGTATGTATTTCTTATTATTCTCTGTGAACTTCATCTGAATTAAACATAAGGTGTATCGACTCTACACGTTCCGGAGCTCTACATTCATTATGGCACTGGTCGCACTGATCGTGTTGAACTTGGGTAAGTACCTCTATTTTTACTCACGTTCGCTGATTTTCATGTATTCTCTTCAAAGGTATCAATCTGGATAGTCTGTCGTCTTCTTCAGTAGTGAAAAACGCCTCCATATTGAGACTATTCTCTACTACAGTCATTCACCGGCCAATGAGACACACGGCCCAATGAGACAAACTTGTCCTGTGGGCTCATTTCTTCACCAAACCTCTCGGAGTTTTTTGATTTATATTGACATAATGTATGTCCATACTATATGCGTGTTTCAGAGCACAGAAACTATTTGATGGCTCAGAATGTCTATATCACCTGGCTTGATAGAGAAATTTGAAAATGCCTTGTCCATTTTCTCAAGTATTTATCAGTAAACTTTCAATATTTTTGCATACATCATTTAATATACTTAAAACCTACTTTTAAAACTCACCAGACTCAATGTAAAAGAATTGTAAGGTTGAAAAGACGCCAAAGAGAACAATTTTTACTGAAATAGACTGTTGGTCACAGCATGTCACTCGCGCTATTTTTGGTAGACGAGGCAAAGACGACGAACAGAAGCGGGCGCGGTGTGTGACTAAGCATCAAATCCTTCCAACTTAGGCAGGAGTGACACTGTCTCATTGGGCCGTGTTCCCCTGATAAGCCCCCATTTCACTGATAGCATACGATGGACTACACACTTTAGCTATACTCACTAAATAATACCATATTTCAATATAGTAAGTGTATATCTACATTTTGGTTCATTTACATTATAATTTTTGGGTCTTAAACATTTCTCCGAGGCCAGAAAGATTTGGTTGTCTCATTGGCCGGTGAATGACTGTAGTAAAGAGCCGCAAAACCGAGTATCGACTAATGATTGTGTGCTATACTGGGCTTACTATTTTCAATCAGTGGCGGCTTCCGGAGGTCACTGGCAAACACCTCGCTTGCAGTCCATGCTGTGGAACAATTGCGCTCTGATCATAGCGTCAAGTTGTGTTTGTAAAACATTTCTCTGCCTCCCCGGCGATACTAATGTGTCTTACGCTTCTATGGGACTGGTGACAATGACCTATGTAAGACTAATTTGTTTCCTCTGCCTTTTGCGATACAAGACTTATTTTATATGTTAGGGATTGACAGCGACTATCGCTGGTATATGTTCCTTGAGTGAGGAGAGACTAGGATCGTCCCATCATCTAAATCACCAGCTGTTGATAATAGTAAGGGATGGTGAGTAGCTCCACAGATTCAAGCCTGTAAGGCAGCTTGTACGTTCTACAGATTACTACAGTTAAAATATTGTACACTCCACCATAATTTCTTTTATTAGCATATGCGACTGGGGATATTCTAAATCAAAATGGAGTCGTGCTTGCTGGTTTCTAGTACTGAGTACTGAAGTACAACTTTGACGATGATCAGCTCGCATGACTTCAAATTCATGTGGTATTTCCATATCCCTATATCTAGCACCCCTTATTGATGAAATTTGGGAATCAGAAGAGGTGCATATAGAACGAAGCAGATATAAACACATCGATGTCGATCACTGTGTGTCACCGTGTTTTAGTTACCGGGTCCGATCTACGAGGCATTTGAATAATTAGGCATGTACATGTTCAACTCGGTACTCCATCTAGATTTATATGTTACAGTCGAATCGTACCCCATAGTATTGTGTGTTAATCTCAACAACAGTAATTTCTCGAAGGAGCGCAATGCGCTTATTGGTAAGCACGATGACAGCGCCTTTGCATAGCACTTTTGGTAACAATCTGTTATGCAAAACACAGAGAGTTACTATACATAGTCCAGTGGGACTATACCTGGATGGTGTGCCTCATAGATCATGTATAAACAGGGCCTTGATCAACTGGAGTAGTTCAATACACGCTCCAATGTCTTTGTTACCCGTACTTGAGCGGCGCACGCTTCTTCTACTATTGGTTACTTTCGAGTCTTCCCTACATCGTAAGTTATGGGAGGCATCTGTAGTAGTTCACACTGATACTTAGGACGGCGTTCAATATCAGTCATATACAGTTATGTCTTTTTCGCGGTATTCCTAGTGTATCAAAGGCCGTCTCCGAGCCGTGTACTAGTATGGCCAATCTCTTTGCTCTTCCTGCTATGCACAGCATCATTGTTCTTCGTCGAAATTGGTTACTATTATCCCAAGATGGTACGCCCTGAGTCTCAGCAAGGACGATAGCTTCTACTGACGAGAGTTCAGATCTACCATAAAGACATATATGAAGGCCCCATTGATAAAGTGAATAATGCGAGATTCTTGATCCACCTTCTGGTCTGCTTCATTTCAAAATGTGTCCTGGTATATTATATTCCTTATTGATATTCAATGTGACTTGTATTCATTCTATATGATAACAGGTGTATCGGCTCCACGCGTTCCAAAGCTCTTCATTCACCATAGCACTGGTCACTTTGATTGCGTTGAACTTGGGTAGACACATTTAGTTGAGCACGCTTGAATGCTACTCATGCATTATGTCTTACAGGCACCAATCTGGCAAATCTAGCATTTCCTGTCGTAGGGAAAAGGGATTCCATTTTGCGGCTACTTTTATCAAGCAGAGAGCTCCAAAACCAAATACCTCTGGACGAATGTGTGTTGTATTGGGCTTATTATTTTCAATCGCTGGCTTCTTCTAGAGGTCACTGGCAACCACTTCCAACCTTGCAATCCATGCTGTGGAACAACTGCACTTTAATCGTAGTGTCAAGTTATATTTGTAAAAAATATCTCTGCTTGCACAGCGATACTACTGTGTCGTACGCTTCTATGGGAATAGTGACTATGACTTATGTAAGTATGTTTTTGTTTCCTCTATGTTTTGCGCTTTAAATTCATTGTGATGTTGTTTTGTTGCTTTAGGGTTTAACAGCAACTGTTGCCGCCATATTTCTCTTGAGTGAAGGCAGACAGAGACTATTCCAGCCCCGAGAACACCATCTGGTAATAGTAGTAAGGGATGGTGACTAGTCTGCATAGTGAAGTCCTTTTACTCTGCTTTCATCCACATCTTTCACCCGTAAGACGACTACTACGGTAGTCGTTCACACAAACGTTTACTGCCTTACACTGCATTTTAGAGCGCCCTGATTGCTACCAACTAGTATGTAAGCTGTATATTATATATATATAGTAAGCCGTGTAAAAGCTGCAATCTACATCGTCCAGTATTTACAACTTTCGGCACAAGGGAAAATTCTAGCGTCTCAGATCTATTCACAATCCCTGTTGCGAATACTTATAAATTTATTTTTCATTTTCATGGAACCTTGCATTTATCAGAGTCGGCAGAAAGCACAAAGTTCAGTTAGTATTTTGCTTATCGAAGATCATAATCAACCTATACTTGAAGTTTGTCTAGGTAATCTTTGCGATGGAGTCGGGACTTCGTCCGTGTCTAGTAGCATTCTGTTCTATTTAATTGTTTTCTAAAATATATAATTGTAAGCTCTAGGGTGTACGCTGCCTCATAGAGCAGTCTAACGCCAACTCCTGGACGACATCCCAACGACATCCATGCGGCGGAGGTAATACAAGCCCACCCCTAAAGCGGTGACTCGGGCGGCAGAGCCGGCATATCACGTGCGTGGTGGATACCGTAGATCGTGCTCATTCTGCTCGACGTTCAGCAGGCTTGCTACATCCCCTCATGCGCCCCCTAACTCTCCACGCGTCAGCCCTCAGCGACGCTGAATACGACCTCTATACTTCAAGTCTGCGTGACCTTGCTCCAGGAGATGACGATGTGGACTACGACAATGATGATGGGCCAGGATCCGCGACCGCGGGGGGGCGAGGAAAGGGGACCCTCGGAAACCAGAACAGCCATGACAGCGGGGATGTGTACTTGGAGAAGCTCAGCGTAGGGGTGAGGGAGGTACGGGCCTGGCTACGTGGGAGGTATGCGCACGTCCCGGCGCCAGTGATAGACGGTGTGCGTGTCTTGTCTGCCTATAGACCGGACCCTAGAACCTGACGTTCATGATTTTATTTTGACGGGACTTTCATAGATCTTGCGGCTTTTCTCGCCGACATTGACTGTGGGTGCAGTGCTCTCTGGGTCTGAATTTTTTGCGGTTCTACGCCTTGTGATGCACGCACAGAGCGGCAAGACAATTGAGCGCTCGCTCGCGTTCATACAGGGTACGTATTCTATCGACGTGATATAGTTCCCTCGCAACGCGAGCGTTCATAAAGTCGAAAAGACTGACGAATTTTTGCTGTGTATCTAGCCGATCTTTCTTCCCCAATTGCTACACCAAGTGGTGTTCGCGGTATGTCGTTATCGTCCTTGAGTTTCCTGCTCTGATACTTATAATTTGAATATATTTTTCAAGTTGGAGCTCATTCTGCACCGTCATCACAAGCACCTTCACCGTCCAAGCGTTTAGCGGAGCTACCGGCTCATCAGCCTCCGCCGATGCCTTCACGCCGTCCAACTCACGGAGAGCCTACAAGGTCTAATCAACTGAAGGGAGATCTGAACCCATTTACAGCTACCTCGAGCAGCGCTCACGAAGCAGCTCAACCACCGCCGTTGCACCCTTCTCAGCGGTCAGAACCGGCCAGGAGCATCGCAGGGTCACATCATTCACAGTCGCACTCATCCCACAACCCCTTTGTCCAGGGCTCAGTCCATGCAAGCAGTAGTTCTACCTCGCAAAAAATTCCGCCGCTACCACCGCGAAAAGTTGCTCCCTTAATACCGACCTCGTCTGCTTCAGGGTCGAACATGGCGCCTGCCCCGCTTATTGCACCTCCCCCTCCCCCGCGGAGTCTTTCCCTTCGACGTGCACCGGATCGTCTACGCGAACGTTCCACATCGCCTGCTAAGAAACCTCCTCCGCCACCACCTCCCTATATCTATCCTCAAATAAACACATATGCAAGCCCTGCCCCGGCGCTCACGACACCATTTGCCCCTGCTCCTCAGCCTAAGCCGACTCTTGCTGCTCCTCAGCATGTCACATCTACGCTCATGAAGCAAAGTTTACATGCCAGCAAAGTTGCCCAGACAATGAAACGCGCGGAAGAAATGCTCGAGAAGGAAAGGGTGATGCAAGTCCTCAAGCGCAGCGGGGCCCCTTCTGCTCCCCAATCTCATACTCAGCATCGTCAGGACTCGCACAATCCACAACAACACCCCTTCCCCGGGTCATCGGCGAGTTCTCTGCAACCTCCGCAACAAGGGACACGAACCGAGTCCCCGCAGCGGTGGGAGACAGGGTCCACCTCGGCTTCTTCTGCGTCAGCACACTCTCCGTCCCTCAGCGCAAGCGCAAATGTGGGAGCATCCTCCGCTCCACCCCTCCCTCGGCGCCGTGCACACACTAGTGGGCAACCTTCCCCACCATTATCTGCTAGTTCTTGGGAACAAGTCGCCCGCGCCGGGGCAGGCTTCTCGGCCAGCACAGATAGGAGGCAGCGGGAAACAACGTGGACGCCAGATCGGAGTGGCGCTAGGGACTGGGGGGTCAATGCGGACGTAGACAGGTCTACGGCAAGGCATCGCGATGGCTCCGCATCTCCTGCGCGCGCACCACCGACTCACCCCGATAGAAAGCCGTATCTCCATGGCGTCTTGGGCACGAGTTCGAGTAATAGTGCTTTCGATGCTGTATATGGTGACATGGGCATGCCACCCTCCTCAGGGTCCTCACCTGTACGCGGCACCTTTTCTCCCGGCGGTGGGAGCGGAAATTCTTCGCCAACAGCTCGCGTATTCCGGTCGAAGAGCTTGCACTACAACGCCTCATCCGCTAGTCCCTCACCTTTCGCTGCAGCTGAGGCGGCAGAAGAAACTGGAGGTCAACAAGGACTAGGACAGGGACCGCCACCAGTGCGCAGAAGACGCCCTGAAAGCGTCCAAGTTCTAAGCGGTGCGGGGGGAGGGGTTGGCTCTCTCGTAAGTCACTGGAATGCACATGCATCGAAAGGCGGGGGAGCTGGTGGGGGAGGCATGAGTGTGCATCGACGCTCGTCGCTCAGTGCGGCGCCTTCTCGTTCAGCAAGTTACGAGTTTGACAATGAGTACGTGTCCCCGTTCGCTGGTGTCCCCATGGAGAGGAGCAGTGACCAACCAGTGGTGTCTCCTGGGCCGCCGCAAGCACGAACAACTGCGACGGAGGCCACCTCGACGTCCTCCGAGACAGGGGCCGGAAACCATGCAGTGCAACATCATCACAGCCAGTCTTTCCCGCAATCATCAGTTGCACACTTGCACACTCAGTCGAACTCCCAGTCACCGCGCCCACTTGCCTCTCTGCAGAGGACTTTCGCAGCACTCCAGCCACGCATCGACGCCGCTTTGTATAAGGCCGAGGCGGGCATTGCAGGTCGGCGGGGTTTTATCCCCAGCGGCACGTCTTCTGGCAACGGGGAGGGCGAGGACGTAGGGCTAATGGGAGGCTCGCGGCATGCACAACCACACCGCGCCCATACCCACCAGTCTCCTTCCCGCTCACGCTCGAATCATAGGGCCCACAGGAGCGTATATGGAAGTGACGACGAGGCGCCGGGTGTCGATCCGGACGCGGATTTCGCCCTACGCACGGAGACCGAGTCCTCTCCCGAACGCGCTCCGTCGCCGTCGCCGTATCCCTCGCCTGGGCCATCAGAAGGCGGGGCGGATGGGGCGGGGGACAAGGACGACGAAGCGGCATGGCAGAAGAGTGCGAGACGCGTGGGCGGGGACCGTCTAGGAGCGATTGAGAAGGACAGTTTGAAGTGGCCGGCAGGCGAAGGATGGCACCCGCTATAGATCATGAAACTTAGAGTTCAAGAACAAATGGCTTGAGACGAATGGATGCGTGGACAACTGCATTCTGCCAAAGGTTTAATGCAATTGACGATAACACTTACGCAGTGTATACATAGTTTGTTGATTTCTTCTTTTCTGCTTATCACAACGGAGACCTGAGAGCATTTATATGCCTACACTTATGCTATCGAGAGTTGATCTGGACCATCACAAAAGAGGTAGACTTCAGAGAATGGGAGCGCCGGATACGCTTTCCGCCCCTGTATCAGTCAGGAATCCTAACGGTGAGCAAGGCTATTCAACAACAATTGGATATTGCAGCAATATTGTTCGATCGGTTAGGCCATCGACCGTGCCAACACTGATATTGCTGCCCATCGCCCTGTTGTCCTGTACCATACAAGAACAGTTTGTGACAGAGACTACGACATTCTTACGAACGTAATGGTTTGGTGGTGTTAGTAGGGGCTTCTGAAGTCTGAACAATAATTATAAACCGTTTCTGAGCGCTGCGCGTTGATCAAGTTCGATTGATCGTTCATCAAAATCTAAGCTCGTGGAACTTTGAAGGGCTTTGTGGGGTTATAGAACCTATTGAAGCTTGAAGTACCTCCAACTCGGTCCAGGACGAGCGATGCCCGGACCCGGCACAGCCAAATCCGACTCAACCCCCGCATTATCAAGCATTGGGACTAATTAGAGACACCGGCTTAAGGCTTTCTTGTACAAGAATAACTTTCCCCAAGCACTGATTAAGCTTGAATTTTGATGTACATTGACTTATGTGACTGTTGAATATTGAATATTGAATACTTGAGTCTTGACATAACAAACTAGCTAACACGGCAACAAAACATAATGAAAACAAACAATGACTTTATGCACAAAGAAATAAAGAGACTGTCAAAACTACTATGCCAACGAGCTCAAATTCAAGCTGAGATTATGACGACGCCAGTACAAGAGTTGTGTGTTTCTCAGCCCCTCGCCCGAGTGGTTGTAATATAAAAAGAGTGATTTGTTTATGATAGAAGAGTCAGAAAAACTCTCATCGTTCGTCTATCATCAATAATCATGAACCCCGATAATCGCGCTACGCAGGATCAACAGAATCAACAGACAGATTATTACTACCGGGGTGCTACGGGCACCACATTATCAAATGTGCAGCTTAACCACGTTGGTGGGCAGTATTTTCGCGGACCCGGCCCTCACAGGCCGCGAAACCACCCACCAAGAAATAAATCGATCCTTGAAAATGCGCACAACACGGTTATAGACGGAGGAAGGTTTAAATATATAGTGGAGATGTATATGACAATTCCCCAACCAAGCAGTCGCCAGAGTATGCGCCTCAAGCGCCTGCCCGTCTGTCAGTGCCACATGCAGGAAATATGGGGAATGGTTATGGCAATTATCCCGGTACGATATTTCACCTGCCATTCACACACTGTAACCGCTAATCGACTACACTGATAGCTACTATGTATTCTAATTCATATCCATCGGCGTCAGTTCATCCGACTGAGCTATCGGCTGCACCTCCTCCAGCTAGTAGCCCCCCAGATGGTTTGTTTGTCTTGACATCTGTACTGCCACCTTTATTTAAAAAGGTTCAGACTATCAGTGTGGTTCCGGCCAAGGATCCAGCATGCGCTAAAGAAATTTCCACGATCTGAATCACGCAGAGGATCAAGAAGGGGGACAACAAGACGAGCCTTTTCAGATAACTGAAGGAAGCTCAAGTCTCCAGCGCGACGTCTACGACATAGGAAAACCGCTTCCTCCCACTCCTGGTGACATAGCTATGGGACAGGAGCAGTTGCCGGTGGGAAGGACTTTCCGAGCTAAACATCCGTTAACCCCCACTTCAAGTAATGATTCTCTTCGACAACATAGAAGGGAGCATAGAGTGAGACGTTTATTTCACGAAGAGTAACGAGGCGAGAACAGTTCAAATGCCCTATCAAATTGTTTGATATATCAATTAACCCGTTTTAACCGTCAAACAGATTCAGACGTACTTTACACTTAGTTGGTTTTGCTATTAAAACGGATCGATCATCGTCTGGAACGAAGTTACCATGGTCTGTAGCACTCTCGACTCAGTCCACGTCTGGTATTGTGTTGTGTACCCAATTTCTTACAGGCTTTTTTCTTGCTACATTATATATGGACACCCGTTTTCTCTTTCTTAGGGTCTGAAGTAGCTAAGTTATTTTCATTTCATTCCCCATCTTCTACATCATATGTCACTTTCTTTTCGTACATTTGATGTTACCTTTTTTTATCTACACAAGGCCGACTCAACGGTATACCTGGCACGTATGAGTAGTCGAGGTTTTGTTCGGTAGTCAGCATGATGCACCCATTCTGAAACCTTTCTGCTGTTGCGTGAATATTAAATGAAAACAAACCAACGATAACTGCATATACTTGAATTACAAATTCTTAAATAAGTGTTATGTGCCAATAATTCCCTTGACTGCAAGCTTGAGGAGGGAACACTCAATACAGTAGTTGGTAGTTAGTATAAAGCTTTGCACCATTTGAATCGGACGCATTAGCTCAACGTTAGCTTTTGAACGGCAGATATGCAGTCGGCGAGAACAAGTGAGAAATACTACAATTTGGAATTCCTTTGGAATTTCTCATGTTGTCCTCATGGAGAGTTTCTACAAATTGAAGGCAATTCAGTCTACATGTTAAAATAAGCGTAGCACTGCGTGATCAACACATGAAAAAGGAATATGTGAATTCACGTTTGGCCTCGGTGAGCTCAAGAGGCAAACGGATGCGGGAAAAGTACATCGATGGCCTACTAAATACTGTGAAGTAATAATAGAATAATAGCTAGAACGTTTACAGAACAAAAGTGAATGACAGGTAAGTAAGTAACAAAAATAGATTAAATGGACAATAACTCAATAATTGGGTAATGAATGGAAGAAACTTAGAAAGTACTCATTGCGTACGCTCGCAAAGCACGCCTGATGCGTCTAGAATTCCAACACTACATGTTAAACTTATTGTGCTCACATGCCAACTGGCGGCCAACTCTTTACCAGTGTCGTTCAACTGTTGTGCGGGAGTTTTGCGATAGTTGTGCAAGAGTTCTCCCCAAGTTCTCCAGCACAAGGGAGGCCCTCGTGATTACGTAATTATACACATGACATTCGGACCGCTTGACCGCTCCGCGTTTCCCCAACTTCCAACTTGCTTTCAACTTGCTTTCAACTTCGGAGGACATACTGAGGCAGGATTCCGTGAACCGTAATATCGGAATCTGCCTCAGTCCCACTATCCCCTTGCTTGATCTAGCTCTTTATCTGATATTCAAGGATTCTGGAGCACTGTCAATTTAAGAATGGATTGGCACCAAAGGGCCCGCATCTACTCCACCTGCCAACGCTGACGTCGTGGGCTCCAGCACACATCCTACAGCGATGGTGCATTGGTACGTCTTGGACCAGCTGGGTCGTCAACTCGTCATTGCTCCAGCACGTTTGTGGCATCAGATCACACGTACAGAGCTTTGTTATAATTCGGTTTGAACGCCAATGCTTGCTAGATACCCTTCCTCACTCCGGCGTACCTTCGCCCACATCCATCTATTCGTCTTCCATCCCTCAATAATATACCCAAGAATAATATTGTACTCTAGAGGACTGCTGAGATGCCGATTATCTGGGGCTTTGACTTGTCGGAAATGCACACGAGTGCATTCCGAAGCGACAAAATGTTCGACAGGAGGTGGCATCTTCGGAGGGAGCGGTTTAGTGCGTAGTAGTCTGGCTTGTCAGTATGTTCTGTGCTAACATATCCTATTCGCCTTTAGTTGTTTACCAAGTAAGGTCTCCTCTTCAGGATATCGATTGTTAATTGACCCGTCTAGCTTGCCATGCTTTTAGGCTTAGCTGCAGAGGTATGTTATTTCTACCAAATGACATCGTCGGCTGTTAATCTGCTCCTATAGTGCACTGCCACCTACAGCCTATCGAAATACGAGAACCAGCAAACAAACATCGAACGCTTGAGCGGCCAAACGGCCCTAGTGCACAACAACGCCCTCATTGACAGTGCCATTGTCACCATCGTGTTCTGCGTCCTAGTGGCGACTGTCTTCGGTGCTGATTTCTTTTTCCTGCTCTTCTTCCCCCGACGAATATACCCGAAATGGTACACTACTTCACGCAACGTGTTGGCCACGGTTATTACTTTAGGCATGGCGATCGCTGCGTTCACGAGCACGGTAAGGACTGGTCATGATGAAACTCACTTGTGGCTAACGGCCCTATCACATAGATCATCATCGCGCGTCAATCCGCCTGGATTTCTGGCGTTAGCCCCTCCCTGGCACAACAATACCTCGGTGTCTATTCCCGACCCCCCTTGCGTATGTTAGGGCTCTCTTTCAAGGCTCTCGTAACCTGATCTTCTTTTCTGTTTAGAATACCGTCGTTTCGCTCAAAACATTGCCTGGCTATGTTTGCTGTGGCCGGCATTCTTTGCCACTGTAGGAAGGTATGCAGAGTATAGCTTCAAATGATATACATCACGACGCTGATGCCTTGCAGCACATACCTCATGTTCCGCGCCACCACGTACGACAGGAGATATGGGACAGACCCTGTTCCTTCCATCGGTACAGACGGCGATATCCAGCCCATCGCCCAAGGCATCCCACGCGATTCTGAGAAGGGCATGATCGATGAGTCCAAGGAAAGGACCGGTCCTGCCCGGGCTGGAAATAGCCCAGCACCGCAGCACGCGTGAGGGGTTTTGCTTCGTGGCCGGATTTACCTGTGGAGGTCATTCACGTAGACTTAACAGCGAGGATCATGTCCCGGTCCGAGCATCAGCCAGTTAGAAAAGGGCGTAGTCGAGTTGGTTAGTAGGTAGCACACAAGGGCATTGTGAACAATTTGATGTCAGAGGTGTCTTGTTGCATTTATATACTAATAATAAGCATCTCAATGGTAGAAATAATAATAGTGGCGCGTTTATGATGATATCGCGTATTTGAGTTGGGAGTCTAGCCGGTAGTGTTTTCGGTCCGGATATCACACGACGTTACAACGTGCAAGAATCAAAATCAGCACACTTGCAGTGCATAATTTCGATGGAAACCTCGATTTGAGTGCCCACCAACTGCCTATTGTATGCAATTAAGTATTAATCTGATCATGAATTATAGCCGCCCGCAGTTATAATATGTAAGTAACCATATGACCTCTGGATATACTCTGGCTAGGCGCTTTGTTTCGCCGGGATAGGTATCTCCACCGATCCGATAAAATGCTCTAGCGCACTATTGGCCAAGAAAGAATGACAGTGCTTCTCTGTCGTCTGCGAGTCTCAGAAGCTACACACTCGGGCAGATCGTGTGATTACACGATTCCGTTAATTCTCTGAGCAGCTTTGCCGGGCAAGGAGACATTTCTGGTTGAAGCTGAACATTCCCAGATATAAGTATAGCATGCTTTGAAATATACGCAACTCGTACCACAACTTAATGACTCAAGATATGACCCGCTCATGTAAGATGTCACACGTCGATCTATTTCAAGGGTCGCGCAGTTGTCGCGCAGTCGAGTTACATACACACGCGATTGCTATAAAAAGCCATTGTCAGCCTCAGCTTTAACCTCTTCCATTTCCATTCCAACCTTTTCGAGCTGGACTTTCCTCGAAAGCCGTTGCCCGCCCACTGAGTCTGTACCCCCTTTACATTATTTCTTTCTTCAAACACCATGGCCGAAAAGGCGGATTTCTGGGCGGGAGTATCGCTTAAGGCTCTGGGAAGCAAGGAGATGTTCAGCAGGAAATGGTACCTTCGCAGGGAACGTCTCGGTAAGCCAAGTCTCTCTAGCTCCCATCATCGGCGAGGTGCTCATGAAAGGCGAAAGTGCTCTACTCTGTAAGAATCCATGGGATAGAGTCGACTGATGCACTAATTACTTTGACCTGTAGGCTTCCAGTCTCATTGGAATAGTCGCTGAGGTACGATATACGATATACCTTCTACGCGAACCCATTTGAAATATGACCTGTATAGAGTGTAGCTGAAGTCTGCACCTTCAAGTACGAGTTCCTTCAAAACCACATTGAAGAACTTACAGGCCACACCGCCCACGTACACAACAACGACATCGAGGCGGCGGGCATAATGAGCATCGTCTTCCCCACCGTCGTCCTTTTCATCCTCGAAGCCGAGTATTTCCGCCTCCTGTTCTGGCCTGGGTTTAGGCAACCCAAGTGGTACATCGCTGTCAAGAAGGCTGCCACGATACTGTTCACGTTTGGGATGTTCGTGACTACGGTCGTCAGTACGGTGCGTTGATTCCGCTCTCCAATAGGCTATGCTCATGACGAGGCTCGACACTCAAGGTTGTTGTTGCCCGGCGTCACGCCTTCATCACTGGCGTGGACAAGGCTACGATCAAAGAGCTCACGACGCTCTACTTCCGGCCTCCGCTACGTGAGTTATTTT
The DNA here is from genome assembly GCA_028532985.1 of Stropharia rugosoannulata. Lineage (NCBI taxonomy): Eukaryota > Fungi > Basidiomycota > Agaricomycetes > Agaricales > Strophariaceae > Stropharia > Stropharia rugosoannulata. The sequence continues at coordinate 449,578 of JANCIK010000005.1, forward strand.
TGGATCAGACGTGTGGTATTGACGAAAATAACCTATATATGGCTATAATTAGACTACAAGATGTGGCCGAGAAATATTGCATGGGTTGTCCTGCTATGGATTGCTATGGTTCCAACTATGGCTAGGTAAGAAAGAAGGTACCTGAGTGCACTGGATAGTCTCTGACGGGACCACTTTTTCTCAGCGCGATTCTCCTGCTTTACGTGCCCGGTCAAGAGCGACTCACTGAAAGTGTGGACGATGACAATTTCAGCGGGGTCAACGAAAGCACATCTAGTCCAGAGAAAAAGAAACCTTCAACAACCGTGCTTGCTTGATAATGACATATACGATAAGTAGATATACATTTGTTTCTATTAATATTTGGCGGTATGTGACGTACTATTCAAATATCTGGCAAAAGTTGATTAATCGATCTGCAGCACTATTGTACGGGTGTTTCTCTTTGGGACGTCGCCAATATTTCTCTCTATATTTCATGTCAAGTTATCCATATGTGGTATCCTACAATAAGCTACAACACAGCAGAGCGGCTCTCCCTTCACTCTGACACACGTGAAATTAATGCTCTCTTTAGCCTTGAGGGGAGTTGGTTTACGGAGCGATGAATAGAGGCAGGCGTGAGTAAGAAAGTGGACGGACTACTAGTACTATATCAGTACATACCTTATACCCACTCGCTGCTCTTACGCAGAATAAGGAGTTCTGGCATTGAGCGGTGGTTATTACACTAGACTTCCTACAACCAATAAGCCAGACAACATGAACCAATTGCGGAGTTTTCCGCTGTAGAAATTTGATAGAAATTATAGCCTCGTCGTTAACAACCGAATCTACAATGGATTATGGACTATATCAAAGCCGTCTGCCTTGTGCAGCGTTGCTACAAACTTCCCATAGTGAGGCCCAAACTTGATCATACACGCCTCCGAGCGTATATGCGCATAAAACTTCATCGGCTCAAAGTTCCCCAGATCCTCCCCGCACTGCTTGCAGTTAAAAAGCCATCTCTTCCCCTCCTGATCGGTGTGGCACAGCTGCGTCAGCCTCTGCAGGCAAGGTCGCCCAAACAGATGCTCGACCACGGAGTGCGCGTTAACTGAGACGTACTCCTCGTCGCATATGCTGCAGCGCGCCTGCTTCTGGAAGTTTTTGATATTGAGGTCGTGCACCTTGGTGACACAGCGGAACGCGCGGTCAGAGGACATAAAAGCGACGAAGCTCATGATGCGGCACAGGTTATGCACTACTTCGGGCCATTTCAGCCCGCTCGTAGCGGGTAGTTGTCCTTGCATGAGTGAGTGGACACCGGGAAGTTTAACAGGTTCTTGAGATTGGCGGATGCGGGGTTGATAGAGCACATTGGATGGTTGATTGTACGGGTTGTTGCGCATCGCCATCACGAGTAGATTGTCGGGGTGAAATGTAGTAATAACAATGGGTAGGCGTTTAAGTAAGAGTAAGAACTTCGCTTGCTAGAGGGAATGTCGTACAGTACAGGTTGGAGCTCCAGGCAGCAGCATTTATACTGTGCTGATATCCAAGCCAAGCGATAAGCAATTGCTCAACAAGCGTTGGTAGACTAAAACGAAACTTTCCAATCTACACATGGATTTAACGCTTGCCAAATTCTGGTTCAGCAATTGGCCTGTCCGCTTGGTCTACTAGAGAGTTTTAATAAAATCCGATGCAAGGCGTGATCCATCATGCATCAACTCGTAGTATAGAACTGGCCAATGAGGAAACAAATTTCGAGGCGCGTGCAGGGATACCGGGAAAGACTATATTGCCCAGATTTCTGATCAAGAACGTAGCCACTGCAGTGAAGCGGCTCCGAGAACAAGCAGAACATCAACATTGCTTTGATGCACACGGCAGCCGCCGAGCTAGCACGTACTCGCAGGATTTGTTGATCTACAGGATCGAATATTAAGGATAGTGCCATGGGCCAAAGCAGTAGAAAGGGGATCACGCTGCTCCGCCGAGATCAAACACGCTGTTCAGCTTCCTTCGAAGAGCCACTGTGTCACCCAGAGCGCAGATATTTCCGTTTTAACCAGACGGCGCATCGTCATCAAGGTGGGGGGTACTTGCTGGCCCGCCTCCAGAGAGATCTTACAGTGACTCTGGAGTCGACGTATTTAGGAAATAGGCGGACTCGAGAACGACTCTGGCCTGCCCAAGGCCTGCCCTAAGACGGAATATTGGTCTCTAGTCACATCAACCTAGTCATCGTCCTCGAACCGGATGGCCTTGAGTTTACTATACCACTTTCGTCCAGCATAGCTCCAATTGTACGTTTTGAGGACTTCCCCAGAGGTACAAGATAACCAATAGAGACAGGGTACGACCGCAAAGCAACTTTGTTAAAACTCTGCCTGGTACATGTATCAGGGGACATTCGCAAAGTCTAAACGTCGAACTCACTGCAGAGTAACGATTAGTAAGTGCTCTGGGACGTTGAAGGACGAACAAGACAGAACCAGCTTGGCCTTGCAGTTGTTTCGCTTGTCGGGCTTCCATGTCCACGCAAATCGATAAAACGTATGGGGGAAATTTTTGAATTGTAAATGCAAGCAAAGTCAGGTATATGTACATTAACGACTATACTTACAACAGCCAGGGAGCAAAAGATTTAAAGTATGTAGTACAAGTTCTTCGTGACCAAAAATCAGCAACAGGATGACTGCGAATGGAAACAAAATAATGAACAAGCAAATTGGTACCAGGAGGAAGAGACGGTGAGGATGACTATTAACAGAGGAGCAGCAGTAGCGCAGGGAGCATTACGTGCCGAGATAAAGCATAAATACAACAGTAAACGTGAATGGATGAATCAAAGGAGGGGAGAGCATGAACAACACCTTAGAAGCAGCAACATGACATTGATTTATTTAGTATAGCAGGCGAGAGGGGCGGTATAATCAATCTTCGAAGCGGGAATCGGCATTAAGCGGCAGTGAACTGAGCGGCAGAGTTGGGAAGGTGTATGCAGGTGCATCGAAGAGTGAATAGGGATAGGGCATGACATATACGAGTCAAGTTGCGGGTAGCATGGTGAGCGGAGGTGCATATATGCGGTTCATGGGTCGACTAGAGACAGTAAATGAGCATATATGCATACATGCACCATGCACAGGGGGTTTACCTCCAGAGTGTGTGGTTCTCCCCGTTCAGAGAACCACGGGAACCGTTGAGGACTGGAACGATCTAGTCGTCGTCCTCGCTGGCATCATCCTCCGCACCATCGCTGCTCTCGTCCTTCTTAGGTGCAGCCTTCTTGCGGGGTGCTTTCGCTTTAGGCTCTTTCGGTGCCTTAGGCTCCTTCGGCTTCCGCGCCTTCACCTCCTGGCCGCGGTTAGGGTTCTCTGGTGCGTCTTTCCACATTGCCGCAATCTGTAAGTACGCCGCGCGTCGTCAGCATCACTCAAGGTAGATGCGGGTGGGGATGGATAAACGTACGTGTGACATGGCCTCCTTCGCGCGTCCAGGGTTCTCCTCGTTCCACTTCTTCATGTGCTCCTTGCAGAACACCTGATACGCGGTGGGCGCGCGCTTGGGCTTCTCAGCGCCATCTGTGGTGTCTGTATGCCGTCATCCGCTCAGCATGTGCTGCAAAGCCCCGATCAGCTCGTATATACGCGACTGGGCGCATATATGCGGGCTGCCCGGAGCCTGGATCGAACAGCGAGCAACCCACCTGCTTTCTTCGTACGTTGCGTCTTTGTGTTGGCAGTCTTGGTAGCTGCCTTGGTTTTGGTTACTGTACGGAAACCAGGTCAGTACGGTGAACATGTTGGGTGCCACAGCGAGGATATACCAGTAGCGGTCTTGGCCATGGCTTTTACGGGCGAGGTGGATTGGGGGGTGAAGGTGGGGAAAGGAAGAAAGACGATGGTGGTGGAAAGAAGGAAAGGAGGAATGATTTAACGAGCCTAGCAGCCGGCGCTGACACACACGCACAACAGATCGACACAGCACTGCTGTCTGAACTTTAAAATTCCACGGACGCGCGTCGCGTCAAACGCGTTTGTTGATTGCTCCATGACGCCGGCACGTGAATGCATCGGGCGGTCCGAGAGCCGGCTAGCCACAACAGCGCCCGACGCCGGCGCCGGCCGTGTCCGGTGCCAAAGGAGTTCAGACTCCGCCGATGGGTCCAATATAGTGAATTTTGGTCTTGGTAGTTTCGTCTTTCGTTTTTGCTTCCCTCTCTAACCCTCATTCCACCTACCCCCACAGACAAAATATGTCTCCTTCCGCTCTTTTCAACGTAATCGCGCTCGCCGTCGCTGCCGGCTCTGCTGTCGCACAGGAGACCCGCCTGACTTACCCCGCTACTCCCCTTGCCTCCAAGACGTTCTCCTACCCCTCGGGCATCGTGCGTATAGTATCTATATTTTATTGAGTCAATAGGCTTAAATGCCTTTTCATCAGCCCTATAAAGTGGACACAGATGAGGGCCTCATCCGCGGTGTTCAAGCGGGGTACAATCAGTGCAACCAGACGACAGAAACTCAGGAGTCGCTCTGCCAGACCGCTTTCTTTAACTCTATCGACGGTGAGTAACCCCTTTTCTAGTACTATCATTCATAGCTAAATCCAGAGCACCGATAGATTTCTGCCTGTGGGCGCCGATCCACCCCAACTCGACCGTCGGCAATGTCGAGGGTGAGATGGTTGCCTGGTGCTCCAAGCCCGGCCACGGAACCCGCCTCATCCCCGAGGGCACGCTGACAGGCCTGCAGTTCCTCAAGACGCCCGACTACATCCAGCTCGTCGGCTTCATGGACCAGACAAAGATCAATCTCGCCGATGGCGACTACGGAGGCGAGATGGACCCCCATGGCGCCGATCTCGTAAGTCTTCCATCTATCACTCTCAATCTATTTTTGGGATGGGCGCCTGTCACCACTTGTTTCCCCGTCGGTGCATTTGTGTGGGCGCGCGCGGACCCATAGGATATTTTTAACTCTGCAGGGTGATATTGATCTGACGTACTTCACGGTCCTTTAGCGTGGAAATCCCATGGGCGGAATCATGTTCTCCAACGCCTGGGGAGAATACAAGCAGGTTGTTGAATGGACAAAGTACGCTTTCTGCGCATTCAAAAAATTGTATTATATTTCTGATAGGGGCTACTCGCAGTTTCTTGGGCCTAAACGCATTCTGCTTCAAGGCTTGCAATCCCGCAGGGCCCAATGCCGCGCAGTGGTGCCAGCACATCTACGACCGAATTGGGTGCGCGTACAACGCGCCCAACGCTGCCCAGAACAACGTCTTTGAGCAGTGCGACGCGGACAACGGCGACTTCCCAGGAATCTACACCGACGCGAGCGGAGCGACCGTCACCTATCAGCAGCCTCCCGAGAGCCTCGGTGTCATCACCTCGATGCCCTACACCGCCAAGCTCCCTGCTTCGAGCAATTGCGTAACATACACCAGCTCCGCCCTCTTCACCGGCCTGCCTAAAGTCTCGACCTCCGCCTCCGCCTCCTCCGGTTCAGCCACCGCCACCGCATCTGGATCAGCCAAGACGACAGCTGTCGTCAAGGACGGTGTCACGCAGACTGGCACTGCAGCCAACTCGCAGGCGACTGACAGCGGTGCCGAGACACTCCTCGTCTCGGGCTTCGCAACGGTGATGGGTGTCGTCTTTGCTGGTTTATTCCTCGCCTAGATAGGGGCCACATTACACCTAGGTAGATATAGAGAACATGATTAATTTACTTACTTATTATTGTAATCAGATTGCCGCTGTACGGACTCCTGTATGGCCGGCCATCCCACACACCCATATGTCACTCACTCCTACTTACTTACCAACCTATGATATACAATTCGTTCACACCAACGAATTCTGGAAGCATGAACGGTTGTGAACCCGAGTCTAGGAGCTGTGAAGATGCGTATTTGTGAAAGAGGAGGGAACAAGGAGGGAAAGAGCAGCATATACGACGCGCCCGCCCTTGATATTCTTTTTCACAGGGCTTGGTCTGCTTAGGTACTGCTTGTGATCCGCTCTCGTACGCCAATGGGGTGCGTCCCAGCTACCACGTGTCTTCCTCCCCGACAACTTGAGCAGCGTCAAGAAAGCTGAGGACGCTCGGGCTTGCTCAAGAGTGTTCAAGGGACTGGGGCGATGCCTGGAGACGCTTGGGCGGTGCTCTCGTCCCGGGCTTGTGGAGCGGACTGCTACGGTATTGAAGATACTGAGCGCGTCAATTGCTTAGCTCTAGATACATGAGTGCGCCTGGTATCATCGTCGTCAAGGACTGTCAAGGGCTTGTACAGATATCACCGGCATTGTTGTTCCATGAGCCTTGGTAAACCTTGGTACGTATGATGATCACATTGACATTTCTGACTCTCTCCGACTATGTATGCATGTTCAGGTATGCTCTCAGCTCTACTCACATAGGATCATTAGTAGGAAGTGTAGTAAAAGCGGGTTGTAGTCAGGATTAAATGTTTGTATGACTCGAGGATGGTTAACTGAAGTTGGTCACATAGGGGCAGGGAGAGCACAATCAGGCAAATTGGAATCATACATAGAATATTCCTGATGCCACGACATATCTTCACAACGCAAAATGATGCATGTACGCGTACAAATAATGACTTTGGAAGGTTAGGAGAGCCCCAGAAGACTCCGGAGACGCACAACTTCCCATGGGAATTGGACTTCGTATTTCTACTTGTACTCGCCGACTTGCTGTGGCACAGAAGTACAGAGCACTGACGCGTTGAAGTATTGACACAGTGTTGTGGTTATTTTACTGTGCATTCATTCAATTACCCTGATCAATTACCCATCACTAGACATTTGCCTACCGCGCTTGTACCGGTTCCGCGCGCACCAAGCGCGCACGCTCACTGACGCTCACTAACCTGTCGCGCATCATTGCGCGGCGAAAATCCGTCTAGTACGAACAATGAGGTAGAGTAGTTAACTGTCGCTGACATTTACTAGAATATAACTACCGATGAACTGTAAGCTTGCTGCAACGAGCTTACGACCGCGCGTTTCAACGCGCTCACTACGCACCCCTACTCCTAAAGCCTTTCTTTTTCTATCACACGCACGCTGACATTTGCCTTCAAGAATGTAACGATGATCTTACTACCTTCAGAATATTAGAACCTCTCATTGCTGTCCGACGCAACAAACGCTAGTGGGGCTGTCCCTCATGTACTAAGTCACGAACTATGATCTTCTTATGACTTGACGTACTACGCACGGACACGCACCCTTTACCTACTTCCCCCGCGCAGCCGATTCGCATTTACAGCACATTCCAGCACATTCCCTCCATTCAAATGGCTTTTTGATTGCGGTCTCAACTTGTTCTTCCGCAATGAACGAACTATGTACCCTTAAGCCCTCTTAAGCCCCTCAATAAAAACCTCTGCCCTCGAGTATATGTAGCTAGGTCAAGCATACTCAAACATTCTTCTCGTCTTGTTCGGTGTCTGTAGCACGCGCCACCTTGGCGCTTGTACTTGAGACCGTGGGACAAGATCATTGAGCCACAACTTAATCCGTGATCAGGGATGTCTTATCTTCTCCTCCGTGTCCATCTCCATTAACCACTGGTGGTGTACCGCGCTTATCCACATCTCCGTGCAACAGCGAGACACCTATAGAGAAGAACAAATGAAACTCGACCCAAGACATGAGACCAGCTCAAGACTAGCACAAGCAACACAAGCAACACAAGAGCTAGCCATGCCTGGCTTGGCTTAAACGAGCGGATTGAGTCTCTCTAGTTTCACCAAGCTAAGAAAGCCGCGCTTTCAGATGAGGAGGTGCCACGCTTTCTGGGCGTGGTGGTTTTGTCTATTACAGACCTGTGCGTGCATACATACTCTTCCCTTCTCCCTACCTCACCATCACCACCTCTTCTCCTCTGCTCAATTTTTCCATTAGCAGGGACGTTTTGTGCCTCAACTCACTGCCGCTCGCTTCTTTCTTTTCAACGCATACCCACCCTTCTCATTTTCTCCCACTACCACCACCCTTTTAATACTCTCAACAATGGCACCCCGCACTACACTCGCCGCAGGCCTCCTCTTGGCCACCGCATCGATTGTTAACGCACAGGTGACAGGGACATACCCCGCCACCCCTCTTGCGTCCAAGGGCCCCTTTGCTTATCCCACTGGTATTGTACGTACACTGTTCTGTACTAGGTTTTGAAAACGAGGGCTAATAGTGCTTAATAAAGCCTTACAAAGTCGACATTGATGAAGGCCTCATCCGTGGTGTTCAGGTCGGATACAACATTTGTAACCAGACCACGGAGACACAGCAGTCGCTCTGCCAGACTTCGTGGCTAAACGGTGTCGATGGTAAGTCTTGTTTGATTTATATTGTCCATGTCGCCGACATTTAAAAAATTACAGACTTCTGCCTATGGGCGCCTCCGGAATCTGGTCGTGAAGTAGGCGACATCGAAGGGAACATGATTGCGTGGTGCACCAAGCCCGGCCATGGTACCCGTCTCATCCCTGCTGGAGCGCTTACCGGCGTTCAGTTCATGAAGACACCGGACTACGTCCAGGTCGTCGGCTTTATTGACCAGACGAAGATCAACATCCTCGAGGGAGACTACGGAGGTGAGATGGACCCCCACGGTGCTGATCTGGTAAGTCTGGCTTTTTGCATGCTTGTACGAATATTCAAATTCAGTGACATATTTTAGCGCGGTAACCCCATGGGCGGTCTGCTCTATTCCGACAAGTTCACCGGCTCGCCCATTCAGGCTATCGAATGGCACAAGTAAGTCTATAGTGGTCTTCTGCTCTTACATATGTACTCACACTGTACAGCTTCATCGGCTCCAACTCTTTCTGCCTGAAAGCGTGTGACCCCGCGGGCCCCAACGCTGCCCACTTCTGCGAGCACATCTACGACCGCATCGGGTGCGCGTTCAACGCACCAAACGCCGCCAGGGACAAGGTCTTCGAGTCGTGCGAAGGCGAGAACCAGGATTTCCCAGGCACATACGTCCAGGACGGCGTCACGCAGACATACACGCAGCCCCCTGAATCCCTGGGACCCATCACCACCGTCCCGTACACCGCCCGCATCCCGTCGTCGAGCAACTGCGTCCAGTATGAGAGCGAGAAGATCTATACTGGCCTGCCTACCGTGTCCGCTTCGACCACGGCTGCATCGTCCACCGCTACCGGCGCGCTTGCGGGCTCGTCCATCAGCGGCGCTTCGAATACGGGCAGCTCTACCCCTGCTGCGACTGGCACGTCGTCGCCCTCTCAGGCCGACAAGGACTCATCCGGCGCGAGTGGCCTGATGATTTCTGTCGGCGCGCTCTCTGTGTCCATCCTTTCTGCTGTGTTCCTTGCTTAAGATGACGGTTTATATTACGTGCATGGACTTTAGTAAGACATGTGTGTGGTATTATCATGGTAGTTACTAGTTATTGACGTGATAATTTAATGTCGCTAATGGACATGTTACTCTTTCCTTTTTCATGCACTGAATATGGGTGTATGAGACTTCAGCTTCATTAATCATTCCCAGTGAAAACGGACCATATAGAAATCTATTCCATAGCGTTCAAATATATTAGGTATATTATAACATAGGCAGTCTTGGTATCTATATAAATCTATTAAATACCTTTTAAAACATAATGATTGAACTTTCCGACGTCGATTTACATGACTTACCATGGTCCAGCGGCTGCAGAATTTGTAGGGCACTAAGGGATAGAGGAAGTTAAAATGGGCACCTGGAGCAGATCAAGTGGAGTACTAGAAGTACTGGAGCCTCAGAAGAGCAGTACGGAGGTAGGAAAATATGACTTATATGTAAGGCGAAGAGATCAACGGTCAGTGCAGAAGAGACGACTCACCGTAAGATTGGTAAGATAGTAAGTGGTCGACAGAAGCGTTGACGATGCCGAGAACGACGAAGCGAAAGAGACAACATAGGGCAAACACGGGTGAAGGTGAAGACGTGCGAAAGAATTTGCAAGAAATAGGTCGCTGGAGAACTTCGACGTGAATAGACTTCACTGAATAGATTGTTAGGAAAGAGACAATGGGGAGTTAAAAAGGGCAGATCGTGAAAGAACAGTACATCGATGCTTGAGAGAGGTCTACAATCTATACGTGACTGAAAAAAAAACGGATATAAAACGCAGAAATGTGATCTTCTGCCAATTTTCAAAAATCCCCTTAAAACCTGATATGTACCTAAAGGTAGCGGGGATATGTTTGAAAGTATCACATAGGTTTATAAATATTTTTCACCTATTCAAACCTATGTATGACCCACTTTTCTTTACAGATACGGCCATATCTATATAAAACAATGTATTTCATAGGTTTTAATTGGGTTTTAATGAGGTCAATTCTCACTGGGAGCTTCATTCACAAAACGCCCGTCGCGCCCTGTAGTGAACTTATGCACCATCATTTAGTGAAAAAAATGCGGCCGTACCATGCTCTGGAGGCTTGGACGAAAAGCAAACGAAAAGGAGCCTAGATTCGAAGTATGTATTAGCTAAACATGTTCTTATTGTGTCCATATGTTTACTTCAGTCCATTACATAACGCTTGGAAATTGTAATAAGACTTTTGATCGTACGTTGCGCCTTGCTTTCTTCCATATTGAACGACTTCCCGATGTCCGAGCAGCCTCCAAAGAAGAGGAAACTGAACGAAGAACACGATGAAACGCAAAACGCGAAGGAAATTTTACGTTCCCAACGCCTTTGGTTTGACGACGGAAGCGTAGTTCTTCAGGTCGAACACATGCAATATCGCGTTCATCGCTCGTTCCTCGCCATGCATTCACCCGTCTTTCACGATATGTTCGCCTTTCTACAGCCTGAAGGAGAACAAGTGGTAGATGGCTGCCCATTGGTTTTCGTACCCGATGCCTTGAAGGACTGGCATGAACTTTTGCTACATCTCTACGGTAGAACTTCAATGTAAGTGTGCGGGTTTTAGCGATTCAAAGTGAACCTTTTCGACCTTAGGTAAAGATATACAGATCCTTCAGAGCCTAAAAAGAGGACTTCTATTCGTACCCTGATGTCTCTGTTACGCTTGAGCAAGAAGTATCAGCTTGACAAGATCCGGGAGGATGCTTGTTCTGCATTGAAGCTGTATTTCCCGAAAACACTTGAAGAGTTTGACGCATACATCTTAGGGAAAGGAACCGACCACCGATACACGCCAATGAGGAATCTGGACGAAATAGCAGAAATAATTAGAAACGCAGAAGAGCTCGGTATTTGGACAATCCTTCCTGTAGTTTACTACGTGGCTCTTCGTCGTGATACCAAGGCAAGCTACTACCGTTAACTTTATCATGCCTGGCCATCTTCAACTTACGCTGACTGATAGGACACGTTCTATGACACAAAATTGTCGGTGCAGACACAGAACACTCTGCTACGCGGGGGTCTTCGTATTTCCAATGGCATTCGTGATCGGATCCACCGGTGGACACGCCTGGGGCAGGATGCCGGGAAAAATCACGAGATTCCCGTCATTTACTGCTCCAATCCAATCCAATGCACTCAGTCTAGGGAACGTTATCTCAATTCTTTCGTCAATCAAGGGTCAGTTTCCCAGACGTGCAGGGCGTTCTCTCCTTTACAGGAAAAGTCTCTAAATCTACTTTGCCAATTATGTCGGAAACATGTTTTTGATATACGTCCTGCAGAGCGGGAGCATATCTGGAAACAACTTCCTCTCTACTTTGGGCTACCAGAATGGGAGAATTTGAAGGATTTTGATAGTTAATTACCACTTTGTAGTCATTTCAAATACATACAGTACTTTATATTATATTTTTTCTTTCTTCAAACATCAGTTTCGATTCTCTGTGATCAGTAACGAGTTTTGGGCTCATTGCTTAAGCAGCACTGGTGCTCTATATATTACATATTATGTGATCCTACATAGTGATAGTTGTGGTAAAGTAACATGGTAACGCAGTGTGTATACAGAAAGATGATTGCTGGTGCTGGAATTAGTTTCGGCTGGTGGGAACCATGAGAGTCTCATTTTTTCTAGTATTTAAAGAAGAATTTTCACGATATGTCCCGTAAAATGCGATGAAATCATGACTTACATCCTCTTTGCTTTCCCTTTCCCTTGCCATGACCAGGAACCTGCTCGTACGCATTCGGTTCGTCGTCCTCGGACAAATCAAGCGCGTGAATCTCGCTCTGGGTTCGATGGCGTTGTCCAGAACTAGATGAGGCTTGCCCGTGTGGTTGTGCATGTGCATGGCCATGACCATGCGGATGCGAATGTGAACGCGACGAGTGCCTGTGCTCATCATCCGAAGAATCTGACAAATCCGAAGATGATTCGTCATACCGCTTTGGGCGGTGATATATACAACAAACTGGAAGCAAAGATGGAAGTTAGGGTGTGCACACCAAATACGACATACGAGCTCACTCTTCGATTTCTTCTTTCCCGCACCCTCATTGTCGACTACATCGTCGCCCCACGCAACCCTATTTCCACTTCTCTTCGCTCTGAGTCTTAGGGCCCCAATGGGGAGTGCTTGCCCGCTGCCTTCATCCCCACTGCCCTCCTCTCGTATAGGATCATTCGTGATGGTCAACGTTCGCGAGCCGTCCGACGGTTCGGATGTAGACGGAGCCCTTCTTGTTTCAGTTTGCATAGTTCTGTGAATTGATGTACTAGGAGATCTTGTGGGGTAGTGGTGGTTAGAATCTACACCCAGATTACTTACATTAGATTATGGTTCGCACGTATGCATTATGTAAGGAATGACCAAGATAGGCCATTTTAATTGGATGACTCAAGGGCACGCACTAATTCCTATGTTTATAGTGACGCTCTTATTACTGCGTGCCTTCAGCCATGTTTCAACGATTTATGAAAGGCGTACACCATTACGCATGTAGATTGGATTAACGACATTTTGGGGTATTCATGATCGATGCATCATGCACATGGTCAATACTTTTGTTATGCAATGGAATGCGTCCATTATACAATGATAAATGCCTAGAAATACAGAATGCTGGAGCGTAGGATGTGCTATAGATACAGTACAGAAAGCAGTTGGCAAATGATTCAGTAGAGATAGCGGTTTTTAATACGGTTGGGATGCTGCCCCCTGTTTCTGCGCGGCGACCGGCGCTGCGCTAGGGAAACGGAATCCTGCGCAGGCACTGCCGGAGACGCAGAAACCATTTCTATGTCCTCCGGCTGCCCATATTCAATATCTGACTCCAATGGTGCCTCACTGAAATCCATAGAGTCCACAGACCTCTCATAAATGCCAAATGGCTCCATGTCGTCATCCGTGTCATCCTCGGAAACCTCCACGATCGGCTGGAGAGCGCTCCTCTTCTGTGGCGATAGACGATATAGGCCAGATGCAGGGCCGAAGCCATCTTCGTACTCATCGATCCTGGGAACGTGCTGAGGTTCGTAATTATCGAACCACTTGTGATTTTTAGCAGCCCGCATGTCGAGTCGTGACCAAGGTTGTTCCTTCAAGAGGCCGACAATAAAGTTGTACACTAAGAGGGATATAAATCGATTTAAACGAAATATCTTATAGTGCAAATACTCACCTTCAGTCCCTTTCCATGGATTTAATGGACTCCAGTCTGTCTTCCTGCGCTGGATATGCATTTCAAGAGAGTGCACATGCTCTGTGCCGGGTACGAATGGATGGTTGAGCGTCATCCTGGTTATTAAAATATCTTAGTAGCATTCTGGAACGGTGAAAATGAACACTGACAAGAAAAACGCTATGCAACCGATACTGTAGGAGTCAACCTTCCTGGTGTAGCCCTTGGCAGTCTTCTTTCGATTGGTGATGCTCAGCTCTGGAGCAGCATAGTAAGGCGTTCCGACACAAGTCTATGCGGTCAAGATTAGCAATTGAGAATAAGTGGCGCGAATCAAAGGCGTACCTTGTGGAACATTTTGTTCTGCTGGGCGCGGTCAAAATCGCAGATCTTGACGACAAGCGGATGCTTTTGCGCGACAAGGATATTCTAAAACGAAATGAGACGAGAGAACACACTATCAGGCTTGACGTGGCGTACCATAGGATTAAGATCACGATGCACAATCATTTTACTGTGCAGATACTGTAACAGAAACATCATTAAATGAATGGTTGAGCCAAGGAGTATTCAAGAATCGTTCTCACCAGTGTAGCATCGCAAATCTGGTACATAACATCTCGTGTGACAAGTTCAGCTAGAACATAATGAGCATAAAGGCATTTGAGACGTAGACAGTGCACTTGCCCAGACCACCTCGCGCACTCCCGCTGTAATTCACCGCATAGTCCAGAAGAGACCCATGTGGCAGGAACTCCATGACGATTTCTATTTAAAAGATTTCGGTTAGACTAAAAAGAGAACATCAAATTGCCAACTGTTCCCAGCTTACGGATGATTTTCTCCTCCGATGTAAACGCATCCACGAGCTTGCAGACGTTGGGGTGCTTCAGCCTGCTCATGACCTCTACCTCCTTCAACATACACTTCCTGGAAAATTCTGCATCGATCGGATGCATTTTTTCACAAGACACAATCTTCACCGCATACACCTCCTGTGTGACGGTGTCAATTGCCTTGTGAACCTCGTTGAATTTACCCTGTGATATTGGTTCGCAGATCTGGTAGTTTTCTGCGAACGCGGATCGGTTCGACGATGCTATGACATGGTATATGTATGCTTCAGATGACATCAGTTATTAGGTTACAAGTTTAAATATGGAAGACGCACTATAGTCGTTATGGTCTGTATCGAAAGATACGAAGCGGATGGTGGCACCGTTTCGTAGTATGCAACTGTGGCCTTTGCATATTTCGATGTCGTCAACCTATAGGGCATTAACGAAATGTGATGTATGCCAAAAGTATAAACTCACGTATACGCCCGCCTGCATAAGCGACTTGAGAGTTGTCTCCAATGTGCTCGTTGCCTCATCCCATCGGAAGTATACGACACACTGGTGGGGAGCTTATGGAGTTAAATTAATATCCATGGGGCGTAAGTGGGTACTCATCATCACTCACCAATTCTGCCCCGTGTGTCGTTCAAAACAACGCAGTTGTCTTGATGCCGCCCAAATGTAATGGGGGCAAGGTCGCCTTGCTTCACGTCTACCTGCGCCCGAAGGATGGGGTTCATAGGGTAGAAGTAAGAGTAGAGGTCACCAAATATGCCAACTGCATCGTCTGCAGGCACGGTGGATGCCAGTGACACCTCTCTAGAGTAGCTTCTGCGGCTACAAGGCATTCCTTTGGGTTATGCGCAGTGCTATGTAGATGCCATGGATGAACCAGTTGCAGGATGGCTCCTTAAATATACAGATAAGGAAGTGGCTTGGGCGGTAGCAGTAATCGCTACTACTACGGTGGCAGGACATTGTGATACGGTAGATTGGCGAACGTCGTGGCCAAAGCAAGCGTGTATGTTCTTTGATGCTCGGTAACTCAGATGCAGCGTTTTAATTAAAACAGCAAATGACAGTCGATGGCCCCTACCACAGTTTGAGGAATCTCCATTGTCGGCCAGAAAAGATATATTTAGTTCTTTTACCCGCTCCCGAGTGATATCACCACCGTACTCCTGCCTATATATGTACTTCATTAAGCAAGCCAATCCCCTCTCGCATAAAACGTCGCCAAACAAATGGTCTTATGTGGCCATGGCCATAGTCCCGGCCACTTCCGTGATCTGAATGGTGATGTAGTGACATGCCTAAACAAGGGCCCTCACGAGCATACAAGATTTGTCATCACGAGTGGCTTGCCTCCCCATGTCAACCAATATTCCATCAGCACCTTCCGGATGTTAAAGCTTGTGATCATGAAGGATGGATGGATGAATGATACATTACTACTACGTGCCCCGCTTAGACATTGTAATTTGTATAGAGTAGGTCCATACTGCGACAAAGATTATGCGTCACCTGGCAGGGCCAGGTATCTACGTGGGCATAATCGTGTCTGGCGCCAAATAACTGTAAACATTATTATATAACGAATGAACAAATGCCTCTCATTCCCATCTACATCACTTTTTCACTACTCGACATGTTGTTTATACCTCATTCATATCTAAATCTGAATCGGGGTAAAACAACTCTACAATTTCATCAGATAATGCCCGTAAAAATTGTTACACATACCATCTGTTAATCCATTCCGTGAAACATCCATTGAATAAAGCGCTTAACATTTAAGTCAGAGCCATACGTAGAAAATTGAAAAACGGTTAACATACGTGCAAATTGACTATCCGCATGAACAAAGACAAATTCTAGGACACAACGGACGTAAAACCCATCAACATAGCCTGTAGGGTTAAAATACACTGAAGAAAGTAACAAAGTAACCCTGTAGCTGCAACACGTTGACCTTGCTTGAGCAAATCCCATGTTGAAAACACAAAATTGCTTCACATGAAACAGACGGCAAATTGACACCATCGCAACCCCTAACATGAACTATGCTTGAAAAATGAGAAGAGTCATTCTGACCAACCTCGCCTTCAATGGAAACATATAGCGGTCTGTCATAAGACAGTCCCGCAAAATATGTTTCCATGAAAAATTTTCCATATGTCAATAAAAATATATCTATAACATTGAATTCACAAATTATAGTTATGCTCATTTAACTTACCTCTGTAAAATATCCAACAAACGAATACTGCCGATTTATATTCGTGATCCCCAAACCTTCAACCATTTCACGATTTGCGACTGGGCATATCTACTTTCTATTAAGTAAAGTGGTTAATTGTGAGGTCCCAAAACTCGCCCATCTTTTCTTGATGGGCGAGTTTTTTTGTGAGAAAATATCTCTCGTGGGCATTCGCAACTCGCAGTTTTCTAATGTTATCGTATCTTAAATTATCTGACAGAGAAAATCGTTGGTATGTGAGGAGTTAAAACATATTACTTAAAAAATACAGGCCCTGCCAGGTAACAGCCGCGTTAGCGGCATTTCCTAGTTAAACTCTATTCACAAATTAGACCGTCGTGGCGCTCTAAATCACTTCAGCTATTGTGATATCTATTTTTCCTTCCGTATCGGAAGTCTAAGCTAGAGGCGGTATATAGCTGAGTAATAGCTGAGCGTTGAATTGGTACCTTGAGAAGCACAGCCTTACACTGACTTATCGATCAGAACACCGCGTAAGATATTGTTCTAAACTTGGAATATGCATGAAAGCCGTGAATTGCATACCCCAGCAAGCGCTGTGCAACTTGAGTACTACCACCATAGTGCTACGACCACCTGGCTGTGAGTGATTTATGCGGTCACACTCCCCTCGCAATTACTAATCGTATTACTTCATGTCCAGTATTACCCCTATTCTCAACACTATCTACGACTCGGAGTAAAGCGCAAAGCGTCATGGCCACCTCAGGGAGTACATACAATCAACAGGTTCGCGATCTGCTGGGGGCACTGGCTAACTTTATGAGGCCTATCGTACAAGATTGCTTGTCGTCGGGTAAGTCTTGAGCACACTACGGTGGATTTATTAGTGTAATCAGTACAGCAGACATTATAATCGACGTGCACAAGAAGAGTAAGCTGTTCATTGCACATCTATTTGTGACGACATATTAAAACAATGTAGATCAGAGCCCTCCTGTAGAATCAGTTGAGCATCAACTGGTCGACTGTTTCAAGGCATACATCGCGATGATTGTCCAGGACTGCCGTATTACAGAGTCGGCTGTATTATCCAATCCAGATCTCGCAAATGTTCCATCGTCGACGACTGTTATCCACAGAAAGCTCGAAGTAATTGAGAATACTAACAGATCGCAGGCTGTACCAGCGCAGGGTATGTTTCTCAAATTGGGCTGTCATAACTTGTAGCTGACTGAGAGGCCTCCAGTCAGACAATGCTTCGAGGACTACGGGTTGAAGGGGATACGTCGTGCTGTATCCAGTATGCCCACACGACTATTGGCATTTGATTCGACTGGGTCGCAAGTCCGCCTAGTTGACCACCGTGAAGCCATCCAATATCTAGCTGAAATAACATTCACGGATGTGGCCAACTGTAGCCTCAACTTCGCGGAATCTCAAGATGATCCTCTCGGGTGCTTTTTGCATGGGATGCCCCCTGGATCCACGCTCAATAATAAAATGGATACGTTAATCGAGAAACATACCCAATATTCGATCCTTTCTCACACGTGGACGAAAATGACGTCTGGCGAGATTTCCTATCAGGATTGGGCCACCAGAGCACAGAATCATAGCGGATATACAAAGATCATTAATTTCTGCAAAGTGTCTGCCCAAAATCATGGTTTCCGTCTGGGCTGGGTCGACACGTGCTGTATCAATAAGGAGAGCAGCGCAGAGCTGGATGAAGCCATCCGATCTATGTATAACTGGTACAGAAATGCAGCTCTATGTGTCGTATATCTGTCAGAGACAGAATCCTTGGACGAAATGATACGGGACTCATGGTTCACACGGGGATGGACATTGCAAGAGCTTGTGGCACCACGTAGAATTGCAGTATACAACATGCACTGGATGGCCTTGGCTTGCGACAAGAACACAGTTGCCGCCGTTGCAGGCATACAGACACACGAAGTTATGGCCTTTGAATATGGATTCACACAGGAGATCCCAATATCCAGACGATTGCAGATTGCATGTGGGAGGCAATTGACTCGTGAAGAGGACAGAGCCTACTCTCTAATGGGTATTCTCGGCGTTAGTATTCCAATAGCATATGGCGAAGGTGCTCAGCGCGCATTTTCACGCTTAATGCACGAGCTCATTGACACAAACCGGGGCATCATGGATATATTTAATCATGGCTATTGTCAGGAGAATTACAGCCTCATCCCAAGCACTGTGGACGTATACAAAGATCGCTCTGATGCCTTTGATTTTAGCTCTGGGGGCCGCATGATCTATTCCACGCTGAGAAATGAAATTCCCATTGAACCATTCCTTCTAACGCATGTGGGGCTGCGTATACACCTTCTCATTGTTCCAGGTCTGAAAGAGAGCTACGACGCAGCACCGCTTACGCACCAAGTCAAGCCAATCGGAGATTTATATGGCCAAGTTTGGAACTATAGCTTATTACACAGAGAGCTATACTCCGGAAAAGAGCTCTCAAGTGAAAACGTGCTGAATTTTGGTATTGTCAATTTCTCAATGGCAGACGACAACGTCATAATCCAAAATCCTTCCCTTTCAATCCCTCTGGTCGGTGTTTATATGAACCCTGGGCGCATGGACACGTATACTACCTATGAAACATGGTACTCGGACCAATACACTTCTCCTCCAATTTTAACACTGCGATCTTCCGAAGATCCAGACGGAACAAGATCATTCATCACGGTACCTGAACACAAGTTGATGTTTCACGGTCTAATACGTAGAACATTGTACTTGTAAAACCGATACTTTCATCACTTGTTTTATGGGCATATAGGTATGTTGTGCTCAATAACTACAGGTTAAGGGGGTGTTCGAGTGTGACGAGTTTCCTTTGAGATCTAGGCAGACGTTGACGTTAGATATTATGTGTCAAAAATGGCTTAACTACCGACCCGACTACCTACAGTGGGTGTCTCCTAATGCGCACATCTCTCGGGCTATTACGAGTTGAGATTTTAGTTGGATCTCGGGTAAAATAAACTAATGGAAAGGCATCGTCTATAGCAGTGAAGTGCCATTCTTAACGCACTACCTGGAACCTATTAGAGGATTTAGGATGGATATTTGTCTGAGTAGGGTTAAGGTACAGTATGGCAGTAGAGTATCCCTGGGTAACAATAAAACTTGGACATCAACTTGGCCTCAAGCATGAAGTCACCTAGAGTCACCCGCAGGAAAATATCGCTACCGCACGTGGCTCAACTATAATTTTTTAAAAGGTTAATGCCTTTTCGCTTCCCTATCGCTTCGCTTTGAGGGACTTTCAGGGTCTCAGGCACCGTATTCGTTGACCTAGTCCGAGTCCGTATATGAACTGCAAACCTGTGCAAACCCTTGCAAATCGTCGGTACATATTAATTTCTATAAAAAGAATGACCTTATTGATGTCATAACACAGGAAACCCTGTCTAGATTATCTCAAGATTATCTACCACTTCGGATCGGGTTTGAAAATTTGAACTGCCAGTCCGCAGAGAACACACTTAAATTATAACACCGTTAACTAGTAAGTCATCTGTTGGTTATCTGCGCCTTTTCCGCTTTAGCTCCTCTGCGTGATGGACTAGGCCGGCGACAACAGGCGACGACTCAACTTGCCGTATGTAGAAAAACACATGACTTTCAAATGATTTTAAACTTTAATTTATACGTTCGGCCATAGGTAGGATTTACGCCTCAGTTTACCCGGTAACTGTACATACATGTATTATGATTTAAATATTCCTATAGGACAAACGTTACGTCCAACTTGTTTCCCGAGCAAATTCCGATGGTTTGTACGGTCCCTAGAGGCCGCCCGACCGCGGCCGGCAGGTACGGAAAAGGCTGGAATCAATGACGGAGGACGGGCGCCATCAACGGACACAGATCCGCGCGCCGAAATGGGAGAGCTGTGATTGGCTCCCGGACAAAACCGGATGGTCACATGACTGTGCCAACGGTCAAAAGTTTTGAGGAGACGCCCCGCGTATTTCCTTCTCCAACCACTTCCTTCTCCACAACCACCGCAGTCGCTCTCGACTTCCCTGTATATATCTTACTCCTTATTTTCTCTTATTAACGATGCCTTTCTCTGCTGGTGAGTCTCAGCCGTCCAGGACGCATACAAGTACTGACCGCCCCGGCGACATAGGTGACGCCTCCAAGGGTGCTTCCCTCTTCAAGACCCGATGCGCTCAGTGCCACACTGTCGGCTCTGGTGAGCCCAACAAGGTTGGACCCAACCTGCACGGGTGAGTCTGCCACACTGTTTACTTGAAGGACGCCACGGCTCACCGGCCGTCCTCGCCTCATAGTATCTTCGGCCGCAAGTCTGGTCAGGTCGAAGGTTTCTCATACACGGCCGCCAACATCAACAAGGGCGTGACATGGGACGAGGAGACCCTCTTCGAGTATCTCGAGAACCCCAAAAAGGTTGGCCACCCCGTCCGTCTCTCTTCTTGATTCAATTCGTATAGTAACACACCAATAGTACATCCCCGGTACAAAGATGGCCTTTGCTGGCCTTAAGAAGGAGAAGGACAGGAGCGACCTCATCACCTACCTCAAGGAAGCGGTGCGTCATCACAGTGTCTACCCCCAAACTCGTACTGATGACGTGTATATTTAGACTGCTTAAAAGCTTTCCGTCTCCTTATTTCTCTGGTTGTGGACTCAATTGGTTGGACTCGCAATACCCTTATTCTAATTTCTCACTGTTCCGACACCATACTCTGGGTCGCATCACGTCGTTTTTCTCCGCCTATTGCGAGACGGTCTGTATATTACTTAGACAGGATCTTACCAACCATGAGATGTCTGCTTGTTCATTATATCTCCCCTCTCATCTGGAATAGATTTATTATTATCCCCGGACCATATACATTGGTAAATGACGCGGTGAACAACTTCATAGAAAGAACGAATTGGAGACCTTGGTTGCAATATAGACGGTCGAAGTACGTCAGGTTATGATGTCACCGGCTAATTTTTGATTGCCCCTATTTTGGACGTCCCGCGAGTACCACCTCGTCCCATGCGCGCACGAACAATCATTAACAGGACGTTTCAGTTTAGATGCAAACGAGAATAAATCCAGTTCATGTTGAGATTACAGCAGGAATGAATTGAGGTACAAACCACATCCATATGTGTTGCAAATGCTACTAGTAATAGGAGATCAGCTATTTGCTCTGACCAGAATTGTAGACTTGGTCGAGATTTGTTAATGAAATACTTGTTTTGTTAAAACTTACAAGTTCAATGGCCTCACACTTACATATCCTTCCTGCCTTCCTGCAATGATAGAGTACAAGCCTTTCTTTGGTTATGCACCGTTTGACTTTTTTAAAACCAATGAATTCCCAAAAAGAAAGAAACAACTGTACAACACGTCTCGATGGACAATGGACAACACGGTGCATGTAAATTTATTTCGTTCGACCAATATCCGCGTCCATTCCTTGCACATGGCCGCAGCTTGAATCATGAATAAAGTCGAGTCCGAATGCTGAGTTGCTTATGTATCATTGCCGTTTAGACAGGGCATCCGTCAAGGCATTGACTTGTAATGGGGTCGCTATTTTGTATAATATATAATTAAGCTTAATGACACTCATTTAAAGCTTGCAAGTCACATACCAGGCTGAGATGCTGCCCGTAGCCTCGAAGCAAGCGGTGAATTCCGCCGTGCAATTCTCCTCGCACGCGGTCTGCGCAGCAACGAAGAACACGCCGACACTGAGGACGGTGAGGAGAGAAAGTGAGAACTTCATGTTGGTGTTGGTTGGTGTTGGGC
The DNA here is from genome assembly GCA_028532985.1 of Stropharia rugosoannulata. Classification (NCBI taxonomy): domain Eukaryota; kingdom Fungi; phylum Basidiomycota; class Agaricomycetes; order Agaricales; family Strophariaceae; genus Stropharia; species Stropharia rugosoannulata. Next base: position 472,063 of record JANCIK010000005.1, read on the forward strand.
TGGTGTGCTTGGGTTGTAGAGTAGTGAACTGAGGTTTAACGATGAATACTGCCTCGTTAAATAGACATAAAAAAAAGTCTAAATTTAAGCATTCTAAGTATAAGTACAACATGTGCCCTCGTGTGGGACTGTCACGGCCTTTGAATATGCATTGAACAATGCACAGGCCTGACATTGACAGACATGTCCAAAAACCTCTAATTTTATGTAGCTGGGAACAGCCCCTGAGGCGGGAAAAGATGGTTTAGATCTCGCTCAGAAGAGTGGTAAAGTACATGTTGTCGAACCTTGACTGGTAGTGTAAAACTTTATCTACAGCACTTAGGACACAGACATCGATGGTTGGGGACTATATATACCAATGAAATATGGCTGCAGGAACTTGCCTGACATACTGGCTTAACGGACGTCCCTTTCCGCCCTCGTTTTCTGGAAGAGTTGGTAAGGACCTATAGCGTGACAGCGGCAGGACAGTCGCGAGAATTGCGGACACACCGCTGGGTGACAGTGGGTGTCGTCTCATGTGCTATTTTTTTTTGCAGAGTCGGTATATGCAATTGTACATGTACGAGAAATTTTATTTGTTTGTTGTTCTGACCGGCTTTTGCCAGGTGTATTTTCCTTGGAATGGAGGAAGATAATAATAGGATGTACGGTGCGAACCCTCCGGCCCAGTGAATTTTACGATAGGTACTACTTTCTCGAGAGGGTGTTCACATGCGTGCAGATGTAGAGACGCTCTATTTTACATTTGCTTGATTTCTATGGGGTGGATAACTGATGTTCTTCAGCGTCGCCGCACTAGTATCTGCATGGTTCACAGTATCTCCAGTGTTCTGCTCAAGCATAGTACTTATTTAATGAGTCTTAAAACTTCTTTAAATATTTCATAAGCCCTTGTATCAGTACATATTTCCTTAACTGAATGTGCAATTTCCAGCATTTTTCACTATTTATCCACATTTCATCTCCGTGAATTAAGTACCGAAAATATCTTCTCATTTGCCGTCAATTATGGAGGGCAGCCAGCGAGGCATGTGCTTGTTACAGGGTCGCTACAAGACACGAGGTTTTCAATTTGAATCTAATTATCTTATGCTTAAAATAAGAATAAGCACTTACCAGGCAGAGATGCTTCCCGTCGCTTGGAAGCACGCACCGAACTCGTCTGCGCATTGCTGCTCGCAAGGAGTGATCGCGGAGGCAAAAATAACTCCAATGCTAAAGGCGGTGAGTAGAGAGAGAGTGAGAATCGCATGTTTGTGTGGCTTGACTGGGGAGTTTGTACTACAAAGCGCTGAGGTTCTCTGGAGAGTACTGATTCTCTAAATAGACAGAAATTGTCTAAATATAACTTGTTGATGTATTGTCATGTCCTTCGACCACACGGTCTACGTACTGCAATTTGACTGCTCGGGCTTGGCATTAAGCGACATGTCCGGAATTTATGGAAGTATCTACATAACCCCATAAGTAGGGAATATCAATGCGCTCGTTGATTTTGATTTTGAGTGGTTTGGAAAGACTGGGAGCATGGATCTAGAGTCGAAGCACTACTTAAAACCCACAGGGGGCAGTGGTTGTGTATCAGGTTTCCTGTAGTACTTATTCACAACAATGTCGGTCTGTATAGTTTCACTGAGTGAGAATTTCGTGACTCGCTGACTATGCAGATATGGTTGTGTTCTAATTTCTGCATCATGACAGCGGCAGGCAGGTCGGATGAAACAGAAATGTGACTCCCGGTGTCAAGCGCTGTACGATACACAGCAGAACCGTACGAGAGAGGCTGATCAGGCGTTTCGAAAGGAGCTTTGTCTGGGAATAACGGATTACAGCTATAAAATGTGTGAGATGCAAGTTCAATCACATTCGGCCGAGTCATCACGAAGAGTGTGTCAATCAATATTCAAATATTCAATATTGGATCAGGTGTTCTGTAACGCTTGCTCCACTGGCGGCCTTTTAGAGCGGAATATCTCAAGACTACTCGTACACGCTTTTTAAATTGTAGTATACTAGCTGCTACTAGATCAAACATAGTAGGTTCACACCCGACTTGGAAGTGTAAACGCTGCTAGATATAAGTGCGGACTCTTTCTGCTGCACCGTATTACTAAAGTTGACTGTTAGAAATTATCAAATCATGATCTTAATTCCTGGAACAAAACTTTACACACGCCACCAAGCTGTCCTGACCGGCTAGAATTTCGTGTTGTAATACAAGAGCTCCCTTCCAGCAACACACTTTTCAAACGGCACTGAAGCCGGGTATGGATCTTAGTTGTACCCATGAGAACGTGCCACTGGAATGACATGCCAAGACTACCCGGGCCGTTTGCGTCGTTGAAGAGACAATCATGAGAATCTTTTCTAGTACATGACACTCCGCCAGCTCAACTGGCTTTTCGCTTCCATCCGGCTGAGATTTTGGTTGACTTTTCCCGCTCTTACGATACAGGAAATGGAAATGACCTTCTGGCCTGTGGTGCCCGCGTGTTTCCCATGTCACTGTGCGACATGAGACCATAGGTCGTAGCCGTGACAATGTAGAAGTCGTGTGCAAGACGCTGCTTAGAAAGATGAATAATTGTAAGGTATACGTGTCTTTTGTAATTCTATGCAGAGTTTATACATAAATGTGATAGTGTTCTTCTATTTGTGCGGGTTATGTTAGTTTTCTTGCCTCAAACTGGGCAGCCGCTCAGGCAGGTAGCGATGACAGGGTTTGCTTTCAAGGATTAAATCATATTCAATATCTCTTCGGAATTAAGGAAGAACATCAGTTGAGCATCGTAAATCTCGTGTATGTTTATTATCACGGAACCAAAGCAGAAACATATTTGGCCACTGCTTTGACGATATTTTAAGGTCAAGAGAACGTCCATGATAATCTGATATCTTGGGGAAGAAATAAATCTATGTGATAAAGAGGTCAAATTTCAAATACCAGTGAGTGTTTCAAGGCGTGGTAGGTAGTACATGAACTCTCCAGCTTGCACCATATGGGTGACACAGTAGCCACAAACTATCCCAAACTTCTTGATCACTAACTTCTGGGAAAGCTCCGCTGTCCATGGAGTCTGTATAACTCCAATGCCTGTGTCTGTGAAACAACAACAGTAAGGTAGCAAGTGACAGTTGGTATACATAATTGCACCGAATTAGTGGCGCGTGAGCATAAGAATATATATCTTATGTTCCTGGAAGAATGGAAGCCATTTTTAATAGATTTTCCTACCCGAAAATCAGCGGCCGGCATTGACGACAATGCGTAGCGTACACGACCAACTCGCACATGTTGTCGATTTAAAAAGAAATTGGATCACTTTATGTACATGGAATAAAAATCTCCCCGCATCGTCAGGCTTTAAGGTGCCAGGTCTTTGCATGTGTTCAACTTATTTTTAGGTTGTCCTAAAATTGACTCAAGGATCAAAAGACCGTACTATCTATCATTTTGGATGTCTCGAGAACGTTCTGAACAAGTAGATTGGTCATTGAAAGGTGATCCCAGGATTCGCATACACAAAAATACGATTCAATCCGACCTATCAGTTTACAGACGTTAAAAGAGAATGCTACAATCGTGTACGTCTCCCTGATGTGGTCGTTTCTGAAAATATCAAGCTGAGTGGCCATCAAGTAGGATTCGGCAGTGTAGCAGGAGTATCATCGCGGAAGGTGTTGGTAATGAGGTGCTCAAAGCTGGAGGCCCATGCTACGCGGGAAGTCAGAGCAGTGCCATTGTCGAGGTTCCAAAGCTGATAGATCATAATTAGCTCAATTAAAGCGACATCATATAAGAGGGCAACCACCTTTCCAATAAAAGATGCAAGTGAAGAATGAGTGTAGGTCAAACCCTCTCCGTTTATACCGTCGTGCTCAATGATACCTTGCCCAACCCACGGAGAGATGAGGAGTGCAGGAACACTACATGCGGCGGCGGGTTAATAATCTGACATCCTGCAAGCTAAAAAATCTCGTACCGGACACCGAGTCGGTTGAAATTGAAAGTATAGCTCTTTCCATCCGCCGCAGTCTCGGTGTATGTCAGCCCATCCGGATTAGGTACTCCGACTGGGGGAGGAACATGGTCCGCAAAGCCCTGACAATGAGTTTCTCATTGTCATTATTATTTCTCATGCATACATAAACTGTAAACGCACCCCGTGTTCGTCAAAGACGATCAAAAAGAGCGTGTTGTTCCACTGGGGTGACCCGCGCACGGCCTCGTAGATGGACTTTGTCCATGCCTCGCCGGTATTGATAGGGCTTGGAGGATGCATGGAGTCAAATGAGCAACACTAGCGGTAATTTCGGATATTATTATACCGGAACTGTCATACCGGGTGTAACGCACCTCGGGGTTGATGTATGTGAACTGGGGGAGTGTCCCAGCCTTTGCGTCTGAGAAGAACTGTGCAATTGCCTTGACGTTCGTGGTGGTCTTGCCTTCCGTCTTCGTCCACGAGTAGAACTCCGCGTCCGGGTTGAAGCTCGAGTTGAAATAGTTAATCCAGGTGATGTTGTTCTCTGACAGCTGCTGGAATATCGACCTCTGAGGGAGCGCGAAGGTGCTGAATCCATTGTCGTTCTGGCCGTGACCGTGCGACGCACCGGAGGTGATATACGCCCTAAAATAGGAAACGTCGCATCCATCAGTACAGGGCTCACAGATTGGGACTGTGTGTCACGCAGCCCGTAATGTACTAGTACGCACCTGTTGGGGTCTGTGGGTCCAGGCACGTCCGCAAACCAGCGATCAAAAATGACGAAGTTCTCCGCCAAGAAGCTGTACACAGGTATGAGGCTCTCCGGGATATAGTTGATTGCTTCGGCTGTCCGGGTGAGGTTGGTGCTCTTCAAAACTGTACCTTCCTCCTGCACGAAACCGAGCATTGTTTCCGCACTGAGGAGCTGAGCAGCGGGGACGGTCTCGTTGGGATGGAATGTGCCAAAGATCTGGAAGGCAACTCCCGTCACGGAGTGGTTTGGATCGTCTGGGGAGACATTGCCGGCAATGGGTGAGGCGCATACTTTGGTGCCGTTCGGAACCGTGACATTTGCCTAGGGCGAATTTCATCAACCTTTTTACCATAGGATAATTTATAGTAATACTACTCACAGGGTTGCAGAACGAAGCTCCCAAATTACGAATATTGTCGATATCGGTGCTGTACGAGAGGTCTCCAAAGAGCCAATCGAAAGACCTGGTTGAACAGAAATAATTAATGTTATAGTGGTGGTATTTCATTTATCCGTCATCATGGCTCGCCTATTTTCCTGTACTAGAACAACAACATTTTTAATGTTCTCTTGGAAGGTTTGGGCTTGAGATCCGGCATAAATGCTGGAGAGAAAAAGTGCTGTAAATCGGAGGTTTACCATGGCCAGTCAGTGCGCAAGGAATGACAAATTACACTACACCTGTAGCGCTTTTTATACAGCCATAGGATATTTCTTCGCATTCTGTCAAGAATAATCGAATAGAATGCACGTTCGCAAACAAATGACTCTGACCGCGTGCATTATTACTTCCGAGTCGACTTCTGCCTCTGAATAATTGAGATATTTCCCAGTCATTTCAAAAGACGACATTCTATTAACGTGCTTGAGATACTTGCATCGAAAAGAACTCATTATCAGCAAAGCCTGCTTGATCATGTCTTGAGGGGATGGGCAGATTATGATCATCTGACGAGCACGTTCATTGATAAGAAGTGTGGAGATGGACAATCAGGAGTCTCCATTCTATTTATAGCATACGCTCACTACGAATCATATTGGAGCAATTACAGAAGACGGAAAACAAACGTTGCAAGACAGACTTGACACGAGGGGAATTTACTGGGTAGAGACTACTTCAAATCAGGCAACCTGGCCTACGATTGATTTCAAAGACATTTCACTGCTCATTCGTAGAGTCTTGATAGCATATGTCGCTAGTTTCTCATTCTAGACTTCCAATTCAGTCATTAGGATATGTATATGCAGATAGTGCTCAAAGCAGGGTCGTAACTGGTATCATGAGAGGTTCGTGTTGTGGTATCGTTGGCAATGCAGGGTTAATCGGATTTTGATGGTTGAGGCGCGTGCTTATCCAGGAAGGATTGAACCGCGTGTTGGTATCCGCGCTGACAGCAGGTTGAGTCTAAATATAATCAATGATATGTAACTGCGCAGAAGCAAAGATGGCTTACTATGAGTCCCGCTAGGAAACTTGACAATGAGAGAGAGCTCATCCGTAGTTCCGCTGCTCTCCCTCAAAAGTCGCCCCTTCTCTATGCCACTTACCGGAGCCCTATAACATCTTCCTTGAGCCTCACTAAAGAGCACTTCCATGTGTTTTGGAGGGACAACGGTGTCCTGTTGCCCACTGAGCAACAAAATGGGAAGCGAAGGTGGTAGACCGCGCATCTTCGCCTGTGAGTTCCACTGCTGGGTACAGAGAAAAACTATATGACGGAGAACTGGAATTTCCCTGACAATATTGGGTATTGATGTAAATGTATTCTCAACAATGAGTGCCGAAACCTAAATTTAATGACAGTCAAGCCAAAGAATAGAAGAAAAGTGATAATTTTAATCCTACCTTGGACGGATTGCGGCTAGTGACATCGATGGCGACGGCGCCTCCTAGTGACTGTCCGAACACAATCTACATCTCGTGTTAAAATATGTAATATTATTGCCACAAACACGCACGTACTATGGGATCTTTTTTCAAGGTGGGGTCTGTTGAAAGGTAGTCCATTGCTGCTTGGGCGTCCAGTCGAAGTCCTACAAACATTGAACATGAGGCTAGCCCGTTATTAATCAACCGAGAGATACCTTTTTCTGATGGGCGACCTTTATTTCGCCCGTACCTGTCTGAATGAGATTAAATCGACGCCTAAGTCTCTAACAGGATCCACTGACCCTCGATACTCCAGCGTAAATACGTTAAATCCGGCGTTGAAAAGCGAGCACGCTTCGCCGAGTATTGCGCCATGATTCATTGCATTTCCGTGGAACATGAGCACAGTGCCTCGGGATGTCTGTCCAGTAAGTTAATACATAGCTAATATACACGCCACCAGAGTTCGCACCTGCGTTGATTCATTGTGCTGGATGAGATAACAATGCAACTGGACTCGGTCCTTTGTGGTAAGGGTAACGTCGCGGTACGGCAGCTGATACATGTCCGGGGTGTCGACCACTGCCAATTCAGATGGTCAGAATTCTTCTCCTACCTCACGAGCGTCTATCCGAGCATAAGCGTACCATCTTCCTCGTCTAAAAAGCCCGAAGGGTATACAAGCATTGGTTGGCCATATTTCAGTAGCTGAATGTCGGAGTTACTGCAGCTCACTTCTTGGGCGTTGTGAGTACACACCTTCCACAATATGCCCATCGCGTCCTGACCCTTGGTCTTCGTCAGTGAACGTGCGGAGCTGGTGGGGAAAGGCAAGACGGGGGTATCTCCGTGCTGCACGTCTTAATTTAATACTACTAGCAGCACGTGGCGTGGTTTCCCGCGCGTTTGCTGCGCGTTGCAGACTTGTACCTAAGTTCGGTGGTGTGAAACGCGCTACATAAGGTAACCTAACACTAGTCCTACCAGAAACAGATGAAAAACCAGGATACCTGCGAAGGCTTACACCCAAACCCTAACATACACGCTGCACTAGCGCCGCATAGTACGCGACTTATTTACTTGCAACAATTGTAACCACAAATATAAAACCAGTATAAACCCAACTGGATGATTTTAGAATGATTGCTGACTGAGCCAATGCTGCTAGGGTTCTGGTCAAGGTTAACCCTACGCCGCATAAAGTTCCACTTCGCTTCCAAATGAGTTGGTTTTGAGAGGGTGATGTCGTTATGCATGGCGATGACCTTGTTTTGGCATCGTTAGCAGATGCGCAGGGAAGAATTCGGGAAGCATTTCCACGGAGATTGAATTGAGACTGAATGTTTCTACGTCCTTTCGAAGTCGCCGGCTTGCTTTCCGTGGCTCGTAGAAGGGTCATTTTTTGGGAGGCTGGCTTAGAGTTGTGTAAAGGACTAAGTCGAGCTCCTGCTGCTTTATATTCACGATACTACACATGAACTACGATTGAATTACGAGAATCAAGGATGTATTAGGGGACTAGACCTTGCTGGTGACAGCTGAAACATAATCATTTGAAATTATGTAAGCGCCGCCTTTACTTTTGCGGCAACACGGCAACTTACACTTTCCATGCAGCTTCCGGACTGCCACCTGACCACGACAGCCTGAGTACTACCTGAACTGCGAAACGCCGCAGTGAAGCTTTCAACGCGACTTTCTTCAGTGCACCAGTCATTAAAACCAGACTTTCAAGAGATACGTTTCATTTATCATTAAACGTCAACAAATGCCGATGGTCAAACAATTGGATTTGACCCACGAAAGAATTTGCAGGCCGGATGGTCGGTAACTGGTCGGAATCCGTGTGATGCTCCATGTTCATTTTTGGCTGGTATGTCAGTTCACAAATAGCAGAATTGAATCGCTTATAAGGGTCGAGCTATAACAAATACCTCCTAGTTCTTCTCTGCATCTTTTCTGTCAGTGACCTCCGTCCATGATTACTCAGGCAGCAGAGAGCTGTTTGTCACCAGATTTCATAAATCCATGCTCTCGCGAGCTATGGAGTAGTCTTCCTGCGACGGTTGTCACCGTGTGCTTCATCCTGACATATACGCCCCTGCCACCTTTTCTGCGCCGCACTGTCAGAAGTATAAAATCTTTGATTTCGCCATTCCTTACAATACCTGAATCCGAGGCACTGACTGCGCAAGGGGAAGGAGAAGTTGCTGAAGATCAAATAGAAGTGTTGGAGAAGCGTAGAACAGCGCTCCGATGGCGAACTACATTGGTTGTTGTTCTCGCACTGACTCAAAGCCTTCTAAGACTGGCTTTCGGAGGATACCGTTTCTCCAAAGAGCCCAATCTTGTTCAGGACCTAATGCTGCTGATCTGTTCAACCCTGCCGTGGATCTACAGTGTCGTCAGGTGTACACGCTGGCCGATTACCTCTGTGCCATATGACCTCTTCACTCTGTATTCTACCCTATTTTTCGGGGCTTTATTCGACTTTGGAGCACTTGTTTACGACAAACTAGTTTTCGATACGACTCCTCCGATCGTCCAAATCGCCGTTCCCATATCCAATGCGGTCGTCATACTTGTTCTGTGGTCGATTATTGTGACCATTCCAATGGCTTATCCCAGCTCGAAAGTAAATCCTGCAGATATTGTGAGTGCTTCTGTTTGCTATTTACGCTGATCTCCCACTGACGACGTTGTCTTGTCTTCTATCAGGGGCACACGGTATCACCAGAGGACTATTGTACTTTGTGGCAATGGATAACCTTCCAGTGGATTAACCCACTCATTACCCTAGTATTTCGACCCCTCCTCACTTTTCAGCACTTACTGAAATCACCGCCAGGGAAAATACACCACACTTCATGAAAAAGATGTATGGAGACTGAGTCCGCTGGCGCAATCTCACCCCGTCTTCGTGAAATTGATGACTATCCAGTGCGTATACTTGTTATCTATCACAAGTATTCCGCTCACAAAGGACGACAGACGAATTACCCTGCTGCGCCGCATCTTAGCTGCAAATTCATGCGATATGATGTCCGTATCCTCCTATTATTACACATGTCAGCGCTGATACCATCGATGCCGCAACACATTAGATTTGATTTTATATTAACTATTGTTAGCGTCTTTCTCGGATACGCCAATCCGTTTTTTCTCAAGTGATCTAAATTTCTGCCTATATTGTTATTATGTCGCTGATAAGTCGGGCAGGTACATTCTGGCTGAAATAGAGGACAACAAATTATCGAGACAAAGTCTAGCAAACACGTATGTCTACGCGGGACTTGCTCTCATATGTGCGCTGTTGAAGGTAAAATATCCCGGCGCGTCACACGAATAATGCTCATCTTTGAATAGGCTCAGGTTGATGCTCAGCATCTCTGGCTTGGTCGTCGGGCAGCCGTCAGAGTTAGGAGCGGGCTCATGGCATCCATCTACGACAAGGCGCTCAAGCGAAAGGATTACTCTGGAGTGGCTAATAAAGACCCAACCAAAGAGACATTGACCACCGATGTTTCTAGTAAGAAAGGTGGGGTGATCTTGTACATGCTTAAGGCATAGAATCTTACTTTTTTTTTCTTTTCTTTTTTGTTGTAGCTCGAGATAAAGCTGCGAAGGATAGCGCAAGCAAGGCTGACGATCCCAAGGCTGGAGCAGATATTGGGAAGATCGTCAATCTCATGGCAAGCGACACCATAAGGGTGCGTAGTACAATATACTTTGTGAGCAGATGCGAAGTAGGTTACTGATCACCACTTACCACTACAGATTTCCCAAATCGTCGCCACAATCACTGTTCTATACGGCGGTAAGTCAAAATATCTTTTGGGAGCGGTCCATTTCTTATCTAATGATCCTCGCAGCCCCATTCGAAATAATATTTGCAGGGATATTTTTGTATCAGTGAGTCATCGTGCAGAGGCTTCACATACGTGTAGTTATGTTCAACATGAATTGCAGGCTCCTCGGTCTCAGCGCCTTCGCAGGTCTCTTCGTGCTCCTTCTAGCCTGGCCGCTGAATAGGTTCTTGGTGAAGCGCCGCGTGCGCATACAAAAGGGCGTTCTCGCAGCTCGAGATAAACGCATGGGAGTGCTGAGTGAGCTGATTCGCGCGGTACGCTACATCCAGACCACTGTGACTCAACTTGACTAACACGCTTCAGATCAAAATCATTAAATTCTTCGCATGGGAGGATCGTTGGATTGGTCGTGTAATGGAGCAACGTGCGGTTGAGCTTAAGTGGATAGTCAAGGGTATGTCTTAGCTTCGTTTCCGTCTCTAGACACTTTTTACTTAGTTTCGGTTGCCCCCAGCCCGCATCAACTCGGTGCTATTCATGTTCATGTGGGCTTCAGCTCCCGTCTTCGTGTCCACCGCCGCCTTTTGCGCGTATGTAATGACAGGGCACAAGCTAACAATCAGCACTGCTTTTACGGTACGTTATCATCGCTATGTTAGTATTCTCTTGATTAAGCAGTTCATGAACACTTTTCCAGGCGCTTGCACTGTTTACCATGGTCAAGTAGGTTACCTTAGGCAAGGATATCAGTGCAAAAATTCTTATAATCTTACTACAGGTCTCCCTTAAATGTTATACCAGCATGGACCGTAAATTTGGTGCAGGTGAACATGCCTCTGCTTTTTTACTGTCGTCTTCTGATGGATAATCTCCCCCCAGGCCCGTGTAGCTCTTGACCGAATCTCAGTATACTTGGCCGAAGAAGAGGTCACCGAACAAGTGTGTTCACTCAAGAGGACGGACAGTGGGGCCGCCATGCCTGAAAGTGCGGACCTCGGCCTGGAGAATGCGACCTTTAAATGGAACCAGGTTCCGAACGCCGCTGAAGCTTCCCCATCCAAATCCGGCTCCGTATCACCTGGAACAAGCATTGTTAGTGAAACTGCGACAACCGAAGCTTCCGAATCATCTTCAGATAGTGAAGAGGACGAAGATGATCGTGGTTTTAGGCTTCGGGACATCAGCATCATCTTCCCTGAGAACAAGTTAACTGTCGTCACGGGCCCCACTGCATCGGGGAAAACTGCGTTGCTGGTAAGCTTGATAATTGATTGTTTTTCAGGATACTGAGTAATGCTGCCCTGCGCATAGCTTGCTGTACTAGGGGAGATGACTCTGCTGAAGGGGAGAATTATCATGTCGAAAAATCCCTCGCGGGTGGATGAGCACGGCATGATGTATTGCATTTCCTACGCATCGCAGTCACCCTGGCTCCGCCACCAATCGATCAAGGATAATATTCTATTCGGATATCCCTATGAAGAGGAGCGCTACAACACGGTTCTGGAGTGCTGTGCCCTCAACCCCGACCTGGACCAACTCGAAGACGGCGATTCAACGGAGATTGGCGCACGGTGAGTCTTAAACTGCATGTCTATGTCTACGCGATCAGTAAGTTGAATCTTCCAAGCGGTATAAACCTCTCCGGTGGTCAGAAAGCAAGGTAAGTTGCCTCAGACTAGTCCCGGCGCTTAACTATGCTCACTCACATGCACAGGGTGGCCCTCGCTCGCGCAGTCTACGCTCGAACAAAATACGTCCTGCTGGATGATCCGCTCAGCGCCGTAGTAAGTCGCACTGGTAGGGCGTCCGTGCTATACATCCCTGATTGATAAATAGGACAGTCATACCGCGAGGTACCTCTACGATAGACTGCTGTGCGGTCCCCTGCTCGCAAATCGGACTGTTGTGCGTATATTTTGCTGCTATTCTGTATACGTCACCGATGACACTTCTGCGGGTCTCTAGGTCCTTGTTACTCATCACATGGATCTCGTACTCCCGGGAACGCATTACTTGGTGCATATGGTCAATGGCCGCATTGATAAACATGGCACAATAGAGGATCTGAGGTCTTCCGGCGCATTGAATTCCCTTGTCAGCGACGAGTTCTTGAAACCGACTTCTCCCACGGACGCGCTGAGTTCTGGCGGTGAGGCTGGCCAGGGATCAATAGAAAATGCAATAGCAGAAACGAAGGGCCACAGCCCAAGGAAGCTTGTCAAGGACGAACATAGGGAAGTTGGACGCGTGAAGTGGTCTGTGTACAACAAATATCTCAGTGCTTCGTGAGTCCCCATTTATTTTTTAATAGACTGTGATAGCTTGATTGTACGACTCCGTCTTCAGATCGTACTGGACCTGGATCACGATTATTCTGCTCCTCGCTCTACGGCAACTTTTGAACCTTGGTGAAAAACTTTGGATTAAGGTAAATCTTGTCCCGACTGATGGATGCAGCACTCACCCACAAAATGTAGATTTGGGGAGAGGCTTACGGATCCAATACGTCGTTCATGGGCACCTCTAATCTGTCTTCTTCGTATCTGTCTTCTTCTTCTTACATTTACGGGTATCCAGACGCCCAACACGCGTTTGCCGCGTCATCTCTCGAAGCTCCCGCAAGCATGCCAGGTCTCCCTGACGTTGAAAAGCATCCCCTGTTCTATGTTATGGTATATGCAGCGATCAACATGTTGTTCGCCGTAGCCCAGAGTCTGTCTGGAGCAACCGTATTCACAGGCGCTCTGCGCGCATCACGTATCCTGTTCAAGTGCGTCCTTATTTAACACGTTGATTCGTAGTTGACGCTGCCCTTGATGGTGCACTAGGGAAATGCTTGACACTGTAGTCCGTGCTACTTTCCGACTACATGATACCACTCCCCAGGGTGCGTGACTAACGTGATAATTTAAACCCCCCTGAGGTCTAATATTTGCAAATTTAGGGAGGATTCTCAACCGGTTTGGCAAGGTTGGTATTTATTGTTTGTTCACGCGGTAGAGTTACTCACTCCCATTCTATCAGGATATGGAAGTCATCGACAGTTCACTATCGAACTCTGTACAATCGGTGAACATAGCAATGGCAGGTTTGATTGCGTCAATCGTGATCATAACGTGAGGGTCCCACTCGTTTGCATTATTCGCGAGATACTCAATTTGTAACCAACAGTGTCATTGTCCCGCCCTTCCTGATTCCGGCATTCTTCTTGTCTCTGATCTATCGACACCTGGCAATAGGCTACGTGAATACTGGTAGAGATCTTCGCCGAATGGAATCCAACAGCAGGTCCCCAATCTTTTCCGACTTTGGAGAGCTCTTGGAAGGAATTGTTACCGTACGAGCATTTTCAGTGGAGAAACGATTCCTCAATAACCTTCATAAACGGGTCGACAACACGATAAAGGTCAGCATCTAGGCGCCTTCAAACTGGACTTCATCTTATCGGCTCATACAGATGTGGTATTCATTTTGGATGATCAACCGCTGGCTCTGTTTGAATTACGATGTACTGGGAGCATTCTTCATCTTTATCACGACTTTGTTTTCTATTCGGGAGCTAGGTGATGCAGGTCTTGCGGGTATTTGTATCACAAGTGCCATGTCATTTACGAATGCTAGTATGTACATCTCGTTCATATGGATGTTTGGTCAAGGCTAACCGTGGTTAAGTATACTGGGTCTGCAGGTACTGGACAAGTAAGTAAAATTGGGTTCTGCTTATTGGTCATCAAGTTGACTTTTTTGTTCCTTCTAGCTTTAGAGCTAGATCTCAAGTAGGTCCGCTCATTTTCACTAAACAGCCAAGCTGACTTCTTCCCAAGTGCTGTTGAACGTATTACCGAATAGTAAGCATATTGTTTACGTCTATATCTCACTATTCTTATTAGGCCCCTCTCTTTTTAATAAGTCTTGATCTGCCCCAAGAACCGCCTGCTATTGTTCCTTCAAACAGAGTCCCCGCATACTGGCCATCAAACACGAGTGATGGTCTCGTTGTAGTCGAAGATCTCGAAGTAAGATACGCACCTCAGCTCCCGCCCGTTCTGCTGGGTATTTCATTCACTCTTCGTGCTCGGGAGCGCGTGGGTATTCTGGGACGCACTGGTACATCTATTCAGGCGCATGGGATGAATGCAACTGTACTAATATGCTTACACAGGTAGTGGAAAATCGACCTTAGCCATGAGTCTCCTTAGATTCGTGAGTAATTCTTTATCGCTGATTCGCTGTGTATTTAATCTGTCAGGTTGATCCTTCCCTCGGTCGCATTTTGGTGGATAACATCGACATTGCTACGATAGGAACCTACGACCTCCGGTCTAAAATGGTGAGTCCTGATACCCCTCAGTGGACCCTTGATCACATTGCTCAATGCAATCCTCGTCTAGACCTTTATACCACAGGATGCTACCTTGTTCTCTGGAACTCTTCGTGACAATATCGATCCTTTCGGTGAGTCTACCTTGCTAAATGTTACCCTTCCCTCTCTAAAATAGTTATTGGCAGACGAGTATGAAGACTCTGAATGCATGAACGCGCTTTATCGAGTACATCTAATTACTAAGGACGATTCACCACGTTCCGGCGCTGCAGATTCATCAGACACAGAAACAACAGTTGTCACAGATTCAGAATCAGTCACTACTGCATCTACCAGGGTGACTGACACAAAACCCATCATTACACTCAAAACGAAAGTTTCTCCCGGAGGCAGCAACTTCTCTCAAGGTCAACGACAGCTCATTGCGCTCGCTCGGGCACTGCTCCGTCAAAGCGCTATTATCATCTTGGACGAGGCGACTAGTAGCATTGATTTTGCGACGGATACGAAGATTCAAGCCGCCATCAGAGAGGAGTTCAATTCATCTCTGCTCATCACAAGTAAGTGTCGCCGGCTGTCCCACAATACCTTTGAGTTTCCTAACAAAGGCCCGGTCCCATTCCAGTCGCTCACCGCATTCGGACTGTTATCGACTACGATCGGCTCATTGTCCTGGACAAGGGCAAGGTAATTTACTTTTTTGCTGAATCTTAACAGCATTCACTTGAACTGATCGGCTATCTCAGGTCGAAGAGTTTGATACCCCTCTTACCTTGCTGAACAAAGAGGGTGGTATTTTCAGAGATATGTGCGTGAAAAGCGGATCTTTTGAAGAGCTTAAAGCTGCCGCCATTGCTGCTTCGTCCAAATAGACGACTATCGAGAACTTTGTCGTCTGACTCCTTTGATGCGTATCCTCCTATGAACCTTGTATCTCGCCTTCTTATCTGTGGTTAAGCTCCAATCTAGACGATTGTTCTCCGCCATTGTTGTATTTGATACCCCCAATATCCAAGTGCTTGTTCTTTGTACTTAACCGGCGTGATCTCTGTTTAAAGCACAAAGGAACGCACGCTTAATGCTTGTTTCAAGCTTCATCAAAAATGGATAGAGCTTCTTCTTTCTCTTGGAAGGCTTGTCTTCGGCGCATTGCTCACTGAAGGTATTTGTAAGTATATGGAATATGCACCAACGTGATTCATGAGGATGATCATATAAGTGGCCCCCTTCGTTCTCCAGACTTAAAGCTTGACCAGGACTGTCCGAGCCATACCACCTGCACTAAGCCTCTCCATGAACCACCAGAACCTTCCTTCCGAATAGAACTGGCGATGTTTTTCTAGTTGACTTTTTGGTCTTCATTACATCTCGAATGAGTGTTCACGAGAGTGCTTTTCACGCTTCTGACCTCAGGCTTGACTATAATGCGAGACAGAAATATTCAACTATGTACAACGCATTCCAAATTTATTGTAGAATCTTCCTAGTCTCCTTCAGACCACATAGTGATGACAATCGATCACTTGATATTCATTCTTTGACTTCCCTTATATAACACCGCGGCGATACCAAGACTCATATCTTGTCTCGCATGATGACTTGTAATGAAAATATTTTTATTAACGCCACTCTGGTGTCCTCCGATTGTTAAGGCTTTGATTGCGCTCAACTATTGCTGTATGATGTTGAATATACTGCGAAGTGAATAGATTTTCGGAGAGAAGGAGATTCGGGGTTGGGCGAGCCTTTTTCTTTCTCAAGAATGAGAAATTCAGACCTACAAGAAGAAATAAATGTCGTTCTTCCATAAGTAAGGTACATAGTATAACTAAACATACCTAGAAAACTCAGACGTTTCGATGACGCTTGCCCACGCTCCTCGGTGGATGAACGAATTTCGCCTAACTCATGTCTCAAGGCAGTTGGCTGTACTAGTATATCTGAGCTCGCTGGTTGTACAAGTGAGATTAATGAGATGACTAAATGAATGAGCACTTCACCTTCGATAGGGGGCGAGCTGAGCGGAGATGATCGATAGGGGGCATAAGACGACCTTGAGGACGTTGGTCGCCGAGTGCGCTCCAAGTCTAATGAAGAGGGACGATGATGACGAAGACCTCCTGCAGTACTTCCATCGAAGCTCCGAAAACGCGCTTTAGAGCTTCTCAAGTCACCTTGTCGCCCATAATGAATAAAACCCTCGGACATGCTACTGGCGTGGGTATATGATGCTCCGGGGCCGCTACGTCCAACTCTGGATGTCGTGGCTCTCTTATACTCCGTCATCAGCTCCGATGGTAGGACAGCAGAAGGTTGCGACATGGTTTATGGTCAGGTTTGTCTTGACAAAGTTGAACAGTTGTGGGGGGTGCTGGAGTAGGCAAACGGACGGACGTGCAGACGTATGGCAACCTTATATATTCTCGTAAACGACGTTTTACACCTGTGTCAATCCGCTAATGTCTTGTTTCAACCAGGCACCCGTGGAAGATTTTCTTGAGTGAAAGAAACACGAGCTCGCTCAGCGCTGCCGAAATAGATTGCGGCTGTACTATGACAACATATGTGTCATTTGCACTGCTACTTACGTACATAACTTGTCTGCGCTGTATATTTCTCGTACGTACTACTAGCGGCTGGCCCTAGTCAGATAAATGAATAAGTCTTTCATGATCCGTGAATATGAATTCTCACTGCTGTCTAACTTACGAAGTTAGAACAGGCCAGTGCCGGTGAACAATCAGAAAGGGCGCCCAGAGGCGCCCAGTTATCATCTTTTGACACTTTTTGACATCGTAGCAATTAATCAATATGATCTACTGATCCGTTACGTAGTCTAGTTACCTTGGATCAGCAGATCAGCGGTACCTATGATTTAAGAACAACTTACAAGAAGAATATCAGGAGAGAATTTTGAGAGAATTGCTCTGGGAGATTAAGAAAAAATATAACACAAGCTTGACCAGAGGAAGAGTGAGGCTCTGACTATCTGAATACATATACTCTATACTCTACACTGGACTCAGGGTACAGTCACACAATTTCAAGTATTTTCAAGCTAAACCATTTCTTGCGCTTTGTCTCGTCTTGAGATTAAGCGAAGTAGTGCTTCCGAGAAACTGAAGGCACTTATACATAAGTAGCCCACAAATCGAATATTTTGTCGTCTCCCCTGTGTACCCCCTGGAAAAACCATTTGAAATTGTGACATATCTACTCTATATAGTAGTACATCTTCGCGCATACGCAACTCAAAAATAATGCACCTTCACACCAAACGCACAATTTTTGCTCTTACCTATCATGCACCTCCACGCACCCTTACGCACCCCCTGTCAGCGACGCACCCGGCTTACTTTCACTGGCGCTCTCCTCGCGTACCAGTAAGTACGACCGCCGGTATGCGCTTAGAGTAATTTTAACGCCGCCCTGACAAATAAAATTTGTCTGACTGATTCAATATGATTATACGGTCGAAGCTTGCAACAGTCTGCCATATCTTAAAATTATGACCTATCTTTTCTTGCACCTATTTGACGGTCTCCATTCCTATCTCCCTCTTTGTTTTGTGTGTTTTGGCCACTGCATATTACTCCTATCATATATATGTCCCCTTTACTGGCTTGAGGACAGTCTTCTACAGCTACTGTGCACTGTAAAACCTTTGATTGGGCCAGAGCGAGGGAGCGGCGAGCGAATGTTGAAATGTTTGATATATTTCCTGTTTATACTCCAACTCATATTTGAGCAAGAAATGCCGGAGGGGAGCGAGGCAGATCTTGTATTATATTATGTACTATGCTAGCCACTGGGGCACTGGCAGACTGTCGAGTCCCACGTACTAAATTGCATATACATACTGCATGTAGCAATATTACTGGCCCAACTTCACGTACCACATTTCACTCACGCACCATCACGCGCTCGCCCACAGCTCTCTCTTTTTTTCGGGAATCTTGTGTTGACCTTGTTCTCTGTTTTCGCTTCAAGCGGAATGCTGTGCTTTAGTTGTGTCATCGTTCCCCCTGGCACAGCCACTAGTCACAGCCACTTCATATGTCGCATGCGACCGTATAAGGTGATTACCTACGGTATCCCCTGGTATCCCTCTTCCCTTTCGGCCCTCATGCACATGTCACAATCAAGTCAGCTGCGTTCATCTCACCTTTCGGAACAACAAATACAGGACAGCTTTCACAGCTACCTCAAATCATCTTTAACACAGGCAAAAGCGGAGCGGCTATTGGATGTCGATGTTCTTGCAAAAGCTGAGGGTGATCTCATGATCACAGGTACGCCTTCTTCTCAAAGTTGACAGTGAGAGTTTCTGAACTCGTCTCTTCAAAGGTCCTGCACTATGTTTGTACTTCGCCGCTTTGAGGTGTACAACAAACCCCCCTTCTGTACCCTTACCTCGCTCGTCAAAATCAGCCCAATCTCATCCTACGGACTTGTCCTACGAAAATTGCCCGCCCCCTTTCATATCCTTCCTTCGCGTATGGGCGAATTCAGTTCCTATGATACAAGCCCTCGCTCCTGAAGCTCAGCATGATCTCGCTCGAATAATATGTGGATTGGATCCCCTACAGACCGATACGAGTCCAAGCGTATATGGAATTGCCGCAGATCTTCGAGGAGTCGCGATTGAAATCAGCCAACGGCGTTCCTTTCAAGACCGCTATGCATCAGATATCCAGGCAGCTCTAGACGCTGGCGTGCCGCCTGAAAGCCCGCGAGCACGGAAAACATCATTTGTTCCTCCACCCAGCTACGACGATGCGCCGAGCACGCCAACAGGATCATCTCCTAGACCGTCCCTAGAAGCTACCTCAAATAGACCACCACATCTCAATTTATCTCATAGACCTACCCCATCGCAATCGTCATCACTTCTTTCTCCAAATACCACATTCTCACCGCGCAGCTCTACGTCTTCAATAGGTTCTCAGGGATCAACTCCAACCATTCTCACGCAAGAATCCCCTGCTATAGAATTCATAAGAGAGACACTATATGCCTCTCTGGGCGATGCTCTCGAGCGCCAACCGTCTCTGCGACTACTCCTCAAGAGGGATCCAACCCGCGCGTACTTCGCCTCCGTGGCGTTTGCCATTTTAGACGTCGCATCACACTCGGTTACACCCAGCGGCTCAATAGTGGGCGTTATTGGCAAGGAGCTGACTCTGGACGAATGTCCACGGGAGCTGCGCCCGTTCATGTCGGAGCTAGCGGCTATCGGGCAGCAGGCGATGGAGATGGAGGAAGAGGACGATAAGACAGCCATGGACCTTGCGCAGAGGGGAAAGGATATCCCTTTATCACGACTTGATCGAGTGAAGATGATTTTAGAGGAGGGTGTGGGTTACGAGCAAGGTCTTCAAGACGCCAGGAATGGCAGGCGGAGCGTGCAGGGACGCGCAGTCGCCTTCGCCAATCGGATAAACGCGCTTAGCCTTGGGATGACTAAACTGCGGGCGTTTAAAGAACGACAGGAGGTCGTCTTCAAAGTCTTGGGAGGGATTGGGTCATAGTGTCAACTTGTTCCCTTCACTTCGTGTTAACATACTATTTAAATATCATATAGCACGCTATACCATAATCTTAACGATCTCGTATATATACAGTATCTGTTTTCTGTATCAATTTTGCTGTACCATGTCAAGTTCGTCAATAGTATGAACGGCTATATTTCCAAGTACCCTGTATAATATTACACTGCTTCGCTAATGCAATACATGCCTTATCTTACTCATGAAATTTGCATATGTCAAAAGGTGTCTTGGTATTGGGTGTCACTTTAGGACTAACCTTACACCTGAAGGCAGATTTCCCACTGGGTGCAAACATAGATGTGCAGCCGAGGAGTTGAGTGTTTGTTACATGCGCACATGACAATGACGGGCCGCCCTTTTCAACACTTGGGCTGCTACTATCTCACTAAAAGAATATGTCGAGCAGAAATTTAAGAAAGCTCTCTAAGCAATTTCACATAAAAATATGACGAATCTGGATAGAAATAGACCTATAAATGCGGTATGTCTTCCATACCTATTAATAGCCTATGCCATCGGCATTCATTCTGTTCTTTCCGTAGGTTCTATGAACGTGTATGAAAGTGCCTTATCATGAGGTGTGTATCCACGATTGGTAAGCGACAAAGTTTAAAAACTGAAGTCGTCCTCATGTTTCCTGTGAGAACAGAGCCACACTGTCTCCGTACTTCATTTTCAAATAGGATGTCAGCAGCAAGCGTAGCATGTGGAGAGCACAACATTCTAACGAACGTGCTTTGGAAGTCGATAAAGCTACTCTGAAATAAAAGTAAAACTCCCTGAATATATAGCTGAGCCCGAGTTGGTAATCATTGTGAGCTAACAGCCATGGTGTACCTTCGTTCGACTGCCCTGATTCTCGCAAGCTCTGTTGCATTTTCAACTGCCCGGCCTCCAAATCGGCAAACATTCAAGGAAAACATCAAGAACGTTGTTGTGCTTGTCCAAGAAAATAGGTTAGTACTAAACTCCTTGCTTGCCTCTACTCCAAGTACCCACTAGTACCTGCACTCCTTCAACTCAGATCGTTCGATTTCTTCTTCGGAGATCTTTCATACAGCAAAGACATCGATAATCTCCGCAACCTTAAAGGCCAGCTATGTAACCCTGTGAGCCTTTACCGTATCTGTCTGTAGCATCTACTGATAAATTCCGTTGGTCAGGCTAACGTAACGATGCCCAACGGTCCTCAAATCTGTGCGAAAAGCACAGCAGGAAACGTATCGCCAGATGACCCAAACCACTCTGTCAGCGGGGTAACATTTCAGATCTTCGGCACTTACCACCCGGACGAGAGTGTTAGCCCGGCTGAACTAATGAAAGCTCAGACTATGCTTGGCTTCCTTCAAGAAGAAGAAAATGTCCTGAGGAGCACAAATCTCTCGGTCGCGGGCGAGACGATTAACTTCCTATCCGAGGACCGAATTCCAGTATATCGCACTATGGCGGAGAACTTTGTTCTCTTCGACCGCTGGTTCGCCGATGTCCCTGGCCCCACAGACCCAAACAGGTAAAGACCAAGAATCCATCAATTGATTTGCGATGATGATCAGACCCTTCATTTCCACAGAGCGTACATAACTTCTGGTGCCTCTCACGGTCACGGACAAAACGACGAGGGCTTTAGTACATTCTCTCTACCTCAGCGTTCTATCTTCCAGCAGCTCTCAGAGAACAACATTACATGGATCAACTATTTCAATTCCAGTTTTAACCCTGATGCCGAATTTTACTCGTGGACGCAAACGGAAGGCAAGGTCTCCACTAATGTGAAGCCCATTGCCCAGTTCTTCTCCGATGCGAAGGCTGGAGTACTCCCCCAATTTACGTATATTAACCCAGAGGTTGGCCCACTATCCATATGTTGTCGTGGAGCGTTGCTGACAATGGAACTGTGTAGTGTTGCAGCTTCGACTCTATGCATCCACCCAGCCCGATCAACACTGGAGAGGCGTGGACCAAGTCTATCTACGAGGCCGTCCGCAACGGCCCGCAGTGGGATAATTCCCTTTTCCTCATCATATTTGACGAGCATGGCGTAGGTGTTTACTTATTTTGTCGGGAATTAAAAGCGAACTCCTTTCTCCTTTTTCGGCAGGGATTTGCTGACCACGTTCCCCCACCTGTTAACGTCCCAAATCCCGATGGTCTAACATACACTGAAGTTGCCGGAGACGGTCGCAATTATACTTTTAATTTCAACCGACTCGGGGTTCGGTGAGGATATAAGTTTGGCATTATCCGGATAGCTCACTGTTCTGATAAATAAAACAGAGTCCCTGGCCTATTGATATCTCCCTGGGTTGAAAAGGGTGCAATCGAACACGACGGAATCAATGGCGAAGGCTTGACGTATACCCATTCGTCTCTCCCCGCTTTCATATCCAAGGTGTGTTGCTGTGCAAGGCTTGGTTCAAGCATTTTAAAATTGTGTTCTGTAGCTTTGGGATCTTGATGGTGGAAAGCCTTTGACCTCTCGCGTTGCGTGGGCGTCGAGCTTTGAGCACCTTATTACCAATAAATTCCGCAAAGACACGCCATCAACTTTGCCAGAGCCCGCCGCTTCCTGAGAGAGAAATTGAACGGATATTTCGCAATTTTTTTGACATTTTATTCGGATCTTCTTGATTTATCAAATGTAGCTCTCTCTGTACCATCTTAAGAGTCATTTTCTGCTGCAATAATAAGTGGTCATTGCAGAGGCCAAACAGAGACGGCCTTGCAACGATGCAGAGTTGATTCCGGACTGAATCGGAGAAGCCGGCCGGCCGGTCGGCCGATCGGCATGGTTTGTAATCGGAAGGATGCGTCATCAACGCGAATACATCTTGCCCTAACGCGAATACACCTTGTCCTCCGCCACCACCAGCCACCACACCGCGGCGCGCAACCCAGCGCCATGAGCCGCCTCGCAGCTCTTTTGTGGTCGTTACCGACAGTGAGGTCGAGCAGGCTTGTTTCTCGCTCGGCCTACCGCCAATTCTCCACCTCACCCGCGACGTTTGTTCGGAGCGGGAGTGCGGCAAAATCTCCGCGATGGATTAACGCGAAGACGCCAGAGGACGCGCCTCCAAAGGGGAAAGAGGAGGAGAAGAAGGACGAGCCGGAGGAAGATGATTCAACGGAGTCTTCGTCGTCGAAGAACCCCGTGTCATCTTCGCCATCCCCACCGTCCTCAGACAGTCCGGTGTCACCACCGCCAGCATCAAATGCACCACCTGTACCCCCTACTCCTGGTTCAATAGCTAAGCAAAGCGTTCCAGAGATATATCCCCAAGTGCTTGCACTGCCCATTGCCAGACGGCCCCTCTTTCCTGGGTTTTACAAAGCAGTCGTCGTCCGCAACCCGGCGGTTGTCGCAGCGATTAAGGATATGATGAAACGAGGTCAGCCTTACCTTGGGGCGTTCTTACTAAAGGATGAAAACGCGGACAGCGACGTCATTACGGATATCAACTCGGTTCACCCGGTGGGAGTCTTTGCTCAAATTACCAGTGTTTTTGCAGCTGCCGGACGCGGAGGGGAGGGCGACGAGAAGGAAGAAGGTCTCACTGCAGTTCTGTATCCTCACCGCCGCATCAAGATTACAGAATTGGTAAAGTCGGGAGTATCGCGGGTTGAGCAGGAGGAAGAACCCCAGACCGTTGAGCCGCCCACGCCCCCAGCTACACCTCCCCCAGCCTCCGAATTGGCCCCCTCACAGACTGCCTTCCTGCATTCGCATGCCGTGTCAATAGTCAACGTCGAGAATCTGCATACGCAGCCGTACAAGAAAGATGACCAGCATATACGAGCGTTCATGTCCGAGATCGTGTCGGTGTTTAAGGACATTGCTCAGCTGAATCCTCTCTTCCGCGACCAAATTACCAACTTTAGTATCAACCAAGTCGCCGCCAACGTTTTCGACGAACCGGACAAGTTGGCAGACTTTGCGGCCGCGGTTAGTACCGGCGAAGTTGGCGAGTTGCAAGACGTTCTGGAAAGTCTCGTGGTGGACGACCGCCTGCGCAAAGCTTTACTTGTGCTCAAGAAGGAACTCATTAACGCTCAACTACAATCGAAACTCTCGCGTGATGTCGACTCTAAGATTGCGAAACGCCAACGCGAGTACTACCTTATGGAGCAGCTTAAAGGGATCAAAAAGGAGCTCGGGATGGAGAGCGACGGAAAGGACAAACTAATCGAAAAGTTCAGAGAACGTGCAGCAAACCTTGTCATGCCGGAAGGTGTCAAAAAGGTTTTCGAGGAGGAGCTCAGCAAGCTACAGGGCTTGGAACCCGCCGCCAGTGAAGCGAATGTTACACGGAATTACCTCGACTGGCTGACTCAGGTAAAAAGGCACCCTTAATGCTCAAAATTCGTTTATTGATGTCTTTCCTAGATTCCTTGGGGCCGCTCTACCCCCGAGAACTTCTCGCTCCCCCACGCTCAGCGCGTTCTAGATGAAGACCATTATGGCCTTGCAGACATCAAATCTCGCATTCTCGAGTTCCTCGCTGTTGGAAAGCTTCGCGGGACCGTACAGGGAAAAATTATTTGTCTAGTCGGGCCTCCAGGTGTAGGAAAGACGAGTATAGGGAAGAGCATTGCGCGTGCATTGGGACGGAGATTCTTCCGTTTCAGCGTGGGCGGCTTGACTGACGTAGCTGAAGTCAAGGGTCATCGTAGAACATATGTTGGGTACGTCTTCAGTCTTTTACTAAAACTTATGCTCAAACACCTCCAGAGCTCTCCCGGGAAAGATTATTCAGGCCTTGAAACGTGTAGAGACTGAGAACCCCCTTGTGCTCATTGATGAAGTCGACAAGATCGGTAAGGGCCACAACGGTGATCCTTCCAGTGCTCTTCTTGAGATGCTTGACCCGGAGCAGAATAGCAGCTTCTTGGATCATTAGTACGTATATTTTCCATGTCCCATAATTATCACATCTCACGTGTGCGATCTCAGTATGGATGTCCCCGTTGACCTCTCCCGCGTTCTTTTTGTGTGTACCGCCAACAATCTCTCTACCATCCCCGCACCTCTGCTCGACCGTATGGAAGTGCTGGAGGTGTCCGGTTACGTCTCTGAAGAGAAGCTGGCCATTGCTTCCCGTTATCTTGCTCCCCAGGCAAAGGAGCAGAGTGGACT